>JAJJWX010000474.1:0-600000 GCA_023529315.1 Papaver bracteatum | reverse complement strand
GTCTAGATTTTCCTTAAGGAATTTAAGTGCGTTCGATCGTGCTAACTTTTAACTAAAAGGTGTGTAAACACGCTAACCTTTTTATTAGAGAGCGGTGTAGCCTACGTGAGTGTTTTCATGCAAGTCTCAACACTGACACTTCGGGAGATTCATGCTACTCCGCTGCGAGTGAACATTAATCTTCATGTCATGCCAATATTGAGAGTTCAGCTGGGAACACAACATAGGAAAATACTAGGTAGGTAATGCATTGATGAATAATGCAATATGTTAAAATTTACAGAATATCTGGGATTGTTGCTTCACGCACCATTCTGGATAAATTTCATAAGTATGTTGAATTACTCAATACATATGTATGTGAAAAGGTTTATACACTCATCACTTTCAAATGGTTTTTTGTTCCTTTGCAGGGTGATAGCGTATTAAAATACATGGTTTCACAATTTTATCCCTAAACCGAAAACCACCATCAACAACCAAATATTCCATCTATAGAACATGAACCAATAAGAATTATGCAACACAAATCTTGATTTATTTGTAATTTGGAAAACAAAAAGTTATTGATATTGATGTAATGGGTCGTACATATATAATGATGGTAATGATATTCATTTATAACAGAATATACTAACTACAACATCTCTTAATGAAGAAATTAGTTGAAATCCTAAGATAAAACAAATAAAAGAAAAAAATTGTTATAATTAAAAGTTTGGTTACAGTGAACCAAATAATATCTTTTTAAGTAAATTGCATCTGAATTTTAGCTTGTGAATCTTACTAACAAAAGTGTATGACGGAATACCTTTAGTCATTCCTTTGAATCTCTCGATCTTTATCGGTCGCCCAATTCTTCTGATTTTAATTGGAAATTTCATAAATTTGGAAGACTAAAAATATTTCTTGTTCTTTCTCGGAAAGAATCTGAATCTCTTGATTTCCTTGGAAAAATTTCCCTAGGTTTTACATAATTCACAGTAACTGGTCCATGTTTCAAACTTGAATTGATATTTATTTCATTCCCTATGATATCAATTCGTTAATATCAATTCACAAAGTCATATCTCTTAAATGAAAGAATACCAGACTTAGTTATCTACACCATAATAATTATACCATAAGATTTTTCATCTTTTTTTGAGAGCATAGTTGGTAAAATCCAAAATCATTGCAAACTGGTTTCTCCAGTTTAGCTTTCCCCTAACCAGACTATGTCCATACCGCCATAACACTTTCCCAGCAAAATCGCCTCCACTGCCAATGATGATAAAAGTTTGAAGTTTTTATTTCTATTCTTATTTACTAAACTCCCTATCAAATGAATAAATGTCCTATGGACCATTGATGGAAGTCCGATGTAAAGAAAGTTTCACATTTTCATCCACAATAATAATCCCTCTAAATATAATCTCACGGTATTCTTTGTAAATATTCACCTCAAAATATAATTTTGGATCTCTGTATCCTGAAACCATAAATTCATGAGAATATTCTGCACACTTTTATAGAGTTAGATAAGCACCTCGTTGTATCCTTGTTTGCGATCGGATGATAATATTTCGCCACCAGTATGTAAATCCCTCACAAGCAGCAACTATCTTATCTCATATCAAGAAAATATTCTGATTGTCCATATCAGTTGTAATATATTAGTATTACCGGTAATATTTTTTATACTATCTTAGGAATAAAGATAGGGATTATGCATTTAAAACACAACAAACATATAATAAAAAGTGATTCACATCGTTTTAAGTTTGTTAATGAAAGTTGTTGTTGATATGAATTAATAGAATTATTGAACTAGGCGGAGTACAAGGTGAAAAATTATGTAACTCAATACTTTACACAAGTGGATATCTTATACGAGTATAAGTAGCAAAAGAGGCATATTCAGAACTTATAGAAGATAGAGTTACCATAACTAACTCATCATCGGAAACTCTAGATACGACAATAGAAAAATGATTAGGAAACAATTTAATTTCATTCAAAAAAGTGAAGATTAATGTGTCACCTTCTCAATTGAGAATGAGTAGAATAAACACAAGCAAAATTTTCTTCGATACTCCCCCGTGGAGAATGAGAAGAAGTAGATCCAGCAAAATAATCTATCACACAATTATAAATAATTGAATTGATCAACATTATTAGCATAATGTCTTCCTCCATCTAGTCAACATACACTATATTTTCTACGTTAGTGTTTTAATTAGCTTAACTAGTAAATTGAACTGGACAAGTGTGAGATCCATCCAAAAACTTCATAATCTTGAATTTTTGAATTACGGGAAGCATTAACACAAGTGTGGAAATCATCTTCTCCGAGATTTATAGAAATTATATTGGTAAGTTGATTCAAAAGAACTTTAAAAATTGAGAAATACGTGGGATTTTCCATTGTTGACGAAAATTTAACAATTATAGAAGTTTTGTTATCAAGATCAAGAATAAAGAAATGAAGAAGCTTTGATATCAAGAAAGGAAGAAAAGATCAAGAAAACATGATCTTAACAGAGTAATTTTGTTTTTCTTCTGATACCCTAGTCGTGCTGAAAGATATAGTTTGACCAATTGTAAGTGATGCATTTTTATGAAAACAAGAGCAATGGATGCTAATATCCTTAAGAACTGGCTTCTCCACAAAATATTTCCCATGATAAGGTGTTGTCAAGTATGTTCTCATATTTTAGATGTCAAAACTATTTCTTGATTTACAGTCTAGTAAAGTAGTTTTGCACTAGAATAGATTCATGTATTATAGTTATATGATTCACTTAAGTTACCCTTGAAGATTTAAGGATGAGTATCAGATAAAGACATCATTTCAAGAACTTCATCAAATGTTAGAATGAAAATTGAATTTCCTTCCAGATTTTTTTTACTTCTATCAATCTACCTCTTTATCTATATCTACTATCAGAAAGTGAAAGGCTTTAGTGTTTAGTGACATATATAAAAAGGTTTTTGCCACAGACTAGAAAATAGCTAAGTCTAGTGAGGTTTTGAAGTATAATCTCTCGCTCGTCAAAATTAGAAACTAGAAATAAAAATACGTACAGTAAGTTATAGATTTGTGAAACCAAGTCATGTAATTTTTTGATGAGATTTTCTCACTTGAGTTTGCGGACGCACACATTGAGTTCACAAATGAAAGTTGTGTAATTTTTCCACGGAAACTTTTTCTCATCTGAGTTTGTGAATCTATGTAGAGTAAAATTCTATTGATACTTGCTCTTACTTGACTTCACAAAACTAAGTTAAAATAATTTATACTGAGATTTTTTCTCACATGGTTCGTGAACCTTATAATATGAGTTCGTGAACCTAAAGTGCAATTCGACCAGGACTCGGTTTTGCCAATTATTGCATATTCCTTCTTTGTTTCAAGGTAAAAAATTTACACGTTTTTAGTTACCATATATTTGGTGTAATTTTATACGGTCAAAAGATAATCTTCCAAATTAGAGTAAATCAAACTTTAGAAAAAAGTTTGTATCTTAACTTAGTGGAAACTTGTTGCACAAACTCAACTACAACCGGTTAGAAGCTATCTGTAGAAGCAGTTATTTATGGTAATTACTTGACGCATAACTCTATAGTCTTATAAACTTATGAAAGAACCTCAAGGCAAGTTACGTCGGAAACAAACCAGTTTTATATATAAGGAAAAAACTTATTCTAATAAGCAATGAGATTGCTTGAATAGTAAGATACTCTTTACTTTGATCTCAAGCAACCTAGCATTGATCATTCACTATAAATATGTATAGAACATGGTGTAATATACATCTTCGTCCCTTATACGCTGTGTATTTGTTGTTTTAGAGGCCGTCCTCCAACCCAAGTTTCTTAAAATTGAAATACGGTTAATAATTTAAAAGACTTCACTTGGGGATCATAAAATACAGGTTGAACTTGAAATGACGAGGGTACCGAGTATACCACCAATCTTTCGTATCTAATGTCCTTCACGCATAGGAATAAGGAGAATGCTTTTACAACAGTAACTTTAATGCAAAAATAGTAAAAGAAAATAGACACAACATTTTAACGAGGAAAACTACAAGATAGAAAACCCCCGGGACCTAGTCCAGTTTGGAATACTATCATAATTAAGCCGCTATACAAGTTGACAACAACTTCGTGTAATTGAGATCAAGTAAAATAAATCCATATTACTCAGTATCCCTGCGCCGCCAACCAATCTGGTTTATGCAAGTGAATTCTAAGATGAAGTCCACTATCTTAAGTTTCTCCACCTGTTGTGAAGACTTCAACAACTTAACTCTTTGGGTCGTAATCCGAAATAGTAAAGGGCTAACCGGTTTCAGTAACCTTTCTATCAATCTCCAAGATCAACAAGTTAATTACACATATAGTCGATTATAAAGGTTCTTCCTTTTAATCAATATCAAATGAGTTGTCAAAATACTTACAAATTACGATTGATAGAAATATTTTATTCTGAAACTTCTCCAGAAAGAAAAACCGGCCCATGTTTCTTACTTTTTTGTTTTCAATAAACAACTAGTACGAAAAGAATAGTTAAAATTATAAGCTCCTAGTTACCATAGGTTCTTCACTTCAAACCATTTTTTTTCTCACATAGATACATGAAAAATGGTTATCTTGAGGGGAACATGACTAAGGCTAACCTCTATGGTGTTCAAATTCAACTTACCAAAATCGTGGCTAGAAGTCGATATTTTACTTGATTCAAGTTATGGTTCAAGCCCTTGTTTGAAAGTGAAATTAAATTCAATTTGATGCGCCTAATGGTTGGGTGTAGATGAATTTTACTTTTTGTTCCCAATGGAATTTGATCTATCAAAAAGATTTTGTAAGTTAAAATCCAACAACTCTGGTAATTACGCCAAATAATTAGGCACATGAAATGCCCCGGTACTTTTTTTTTTGAAGCAAAAAAATGACCCGCCGCTACTATCTAGCCTTCTAAAATACTGAGTTTACATCAAACATCTAAGAAAATTTAAACAACACAATATCTAAAGAAAAAAATTACATTATCAATGTGTAATATGTTTCTCAAAACTAGACATGGAAAGTTCATTGAAGTGCATTGTGATTTTGATCAGTGGGTCCTGGAATCTAGAGAGATTTAGAGATATAGGATATTAAACAGAAGGAAATCAATGTACAATTAACAAACTATGGAATAATATTGAAGTGCTCACATACTTCTACACTTCAGAAAGTTACTAGAAATTGATAATGATGCATAAATATAATGACACAATAAGTCCTAACACAAGATTGATAATGCTGCATAGTCACAAGTTAATGTAGTTGCGGATTATCTCACAACTACACCCTCATTAGAATCCATTAAAATGATTCCTAAACCTAATTAATTTGATATGAAACTAAGAATTAAGGTACTAAAATTATAAAGAGACACAAAGATTTTTACGTGGTTCGATCAATGTGATCTACATCCACGGTGCTTCACTAGTGATTGTATGTGATTACATGATTTTACAATTGAGACTCCATTAATGAATATTTGGAGCTCTAGAATTTTGGGTAAGAAGATGATAAAGAAAATAAATCCCTCTCTAAAATTTTCTCTCTCCTCCTAAAATCATCCCCTCTCTCAAAATGTGTCTCTCCCTTTCCTCTCATGCCTAAATGGCTATTTATATGATTTTACACATTGGATAACAACTAATATTTCCCTTAATTTCGGATCAAAGAATCATCATACTAACCTTCGCAAATTTACTTCACGAACTTCCTTTACTCGTAAAACGTTCTTCGTGATTTCTTTATCTTCGCAAAATATTCTATACTCGCAAAATGTATTTTCTCTCCATAATTTCGTAAGTTATCATTTGCTGTGATATTCCGCTCCTACATCTTGCCTCTTTTTTCTTGAATATTGCTTGAAGAGCGATCTTTAAGAAAAAATCCGTTGTTGTAGTAATCTTTGATCTTTGTTGATGAAGGAACGAGCGAAAGAATACTAGTCTTGAAAAGTATATACTTGCCTCTATTCTTTTGCGAAGTCCCGAAATGTTGCGAAGTAAATAAGAAGTATCAACCATTGAAGTATAAGAAGTATGAAGTATCCTTGAAGAAGTATAAGAAGTACTTAATCCTAGAAATATATAAGAAGTATGAAGTATCCTTAAGAAGTACTTAATCCTCTAAATGTAAGAAATATTGCGAACCCATCATGCGAACTCTCACTCCATGTTCTTTGCCTCATGCTATGCTGTAATGCAAATAAAAATTTAGATTAGTATTCAACATTTCTTTTATCAAAATTTCTTATTTTTTATTTATATGCTACTTCAAAATCTTTTTGTTTGTTTTGATTTCCTTTGTATTATCTATTTCATCTCTCTTGACAAATATTTTTCCATGGAAATGATCCTAATAGGTACCCCCTCATATGACGCACTGAGGTGCTTTGCCTTTTACGAGTATACGCCATAAAGGTTTGCCATCTACTACTCTCCATGTCGAATATCATATCATTGGAAATAAAGTAAATTTTTCAAGAGAAATATATAAATTGATTTGTGCGAGATGTTTTTCTCGGTTTCTTTTGTAATTGTGAAATCTTGAGATCTTTGTAATTGTATCATCTTTGTAATTGTGAAATCTTTGTAATTCTACGATTGTATCGCGCTTTTTAAATCAAATCAAAAATCTTTTATTTTTTGTAAGTAAAATGTTTAAGGAAAGAGGTACTTAGCTTTCATGTGAGTCGCAAAAACAAGTGTGAGAAGTGATACTTGAACCCTTGACCTGCTTCTTGGATTTTCTCGTGACATACCAACTGTTCTAACCCTCTCTCTGCGAAGTGTTTTTGCGAAATAATCACCTATTTTTTCTTGCAAAGTAATCTTGCGAAATTATCAAAGACCATGCGAAGTAAACATTTTCACGAAGTAAACAAATATATGCGAAGTATTCATGCTGCGAATATTCGCAAGATGAACATTTGTGAAGGAAACGTTTACGATATAATGTTTTTGAAGTGTTGGTGCTGCGAACGTTCGCAAGGTAAACATTTGCGAGGCAAAAATTTTGTGCGAATGGTGAGATTTGAACCCGCGTCTTCACGTTTGTTGATTACACCCATGACCATCTGTTCTATCATTAAGTTGTGATAGAAAGTCCTCAATCAGCGAACTTACTATGATCTTCTTCTTAGCAATTGTACTTCATTCGTGAAAAAATATTAAAAATGTTGTGAGTAGAGAGACTTGAACACGCGATGCTGAGTTCCCTAGCTTTGCTCATGACCATCTGTGCTGTTTGCTGTTTGCGTTGAGGTTGTGAGATTCATTCAAGTTATTCTCTTTTAATCGCTATGTGTATATCAAAAATCTGCGAAAAATGATTCGTGTGTGGGGAGATTCGAACATGCGATGTTAAACCTCTCTTCTTCGTAGCTAACCACTTGGGCTAACTACTTTTTGCAAAATAACGAAGTAATATTGCGAACTAATTCTTTGCTCTCTGTAAAGAAGAAGAAAATGATGCTCGCAGACAAATTCGAACCTGCGACCTCTCTGTTATTCTTTAACTCCTGAACCAACTTCACAAATTCCTGTTTGTGACAGAATTCACAATTTCTGCATCTTATCTTCATCTCCTGAACATGTAAATCTTCAACCTAAACTTCCATTTTCCCCTTGAATTTCACCACAACAACTAATTTTTTCTCTTATTCTTTTCATATCTTTGAATTGTTGATGATGTTTACTCCCTGAAAGTGTATCTTCTTCCATGAAACTTCCATTTTTGAACCTAAAATTTGTAGATCTAGAAAAATATGAGCAATAATTAATCTTCATGAAAATTTCTTAAACCAACAAGTTACAGGAAGGATAAATCCATTACTCTCTC
This sequence comes from Papaver bracteatum, assembly GCA_023529315.1. Lineage (NCBI taxonomy): Eukaryota > Viridiplantae > Streptophyta > Magnoliopsida > Ranunculales > Papaveraceae > Papaver > Papaver bracteatum. Next base: position 592,110 of record JAJJWX010000474.1, on the reverse strand, counting down.
CCTGTTTCTAGCGCCAATTATGTAGTTGCGGATTATCTCACAACTACACCCTCATTAGAATCCATTAAAATGATTCCTAAACCTAATTAATTTGATATGAAACTAAGAATTAAGGTACTAAAATTATAAAGAGACACAAAGATTTTTACGTGGTTCGATCAATGTGATCTACATCCACGGTGCTTCACTAGTGATTGTATGTGATTACATGATTTTACAATTGAGACTCCATTAATGAATATTTGGAGCTCTAGAATTTTGGGGAAGAAGATGATAAAGAAAATAAATCCCTCTCTAAAATTTTCTCTCTCCTCCTAAAATCATCCCCTCTCTCAAAATGTGTCTCTCCCTTTCCTCTCATGCCTAAATGGCTATTTATATGATTTTACACATTGGATAACAACTAATCTTTACCTTAATTTCGGATCAAAGAATCATCATACGAACCTTCGCAAATTTACTTCACGAACTTCCTTTACTCGTAAAACGTTCTTCGTGATTTCTTTATCTTCGCAAAATATTCTATACTCGCAAAATGTATTTTCTCTCCATAATTTCGTAAGTTATCATTTGCTGTGATATTCCGCTCCTACAGTTAAAACCCTAACTTCAAAAATAATCACAAGCGAATCATGCGCACCCGCACCACTGTAGCACATGTGGTACGTATACATGATGAATAGTGTCGCTCACACACCAATTCCTACTCCCTTGTCCATAGTTTTCCCCGTGTGAGTTGAGGAATTCAAATTCTATGGTGTCTTCAGCGTTGCGCCACCCCACAACTAACATCGCACGGTCCAGACGTCTTTATTGTAACAATCCATTGAGCATAACAGTTCCTGTGATCAAATTTCCCTGAAGTGTGACAACTTTTTCTCCATCTTGACCCAACTGATTAGTCATCCAGATATCTACCAAGACTCCACCATAGTGTAGGATCGATTGTTTCATTGCGATATAGAATTCGGGTAGTATAAAGTTGTCACATTCAACCAGTGTATGTAGAACAATGGAGATAACTGCAAATAAAACGACACCACACAATTATGAGTCTCAATGTACTCGATGGAGTTTGAAGTCATATGGGAGGTCAATGCTTAAGGATACTACATTATAAATTATCAGTAAATAGACAAACCAACATAGCTGAGATGATAAGTAGAGGAAGATGGGATGTGAAATTCCGAAGACACCCAACACCACATGAACTAGCATAGATATCAACTTTAATGGTCTTTATGGATTCTCCTCCTCCTACAATAATGCAAGAAGATACTATTATGTGGAAGACTGGTGAGAAATTTTGAATTGTAATAGGTAGTGGTGTTGAGGTTAATAGTTTTATGTATTTATACAAGGGGAAATAGAATATTGTTCTTTTTATTTATATTCTTGGTGTATTTTTAACACACGAGCCATATTTTTATATTTAAGATAGTATTAATGCATAAGAAATATATTAAGATATTATGGATACGTTATTGTGTTATCATGATTTAAAAAACAAAATGTTAATTGTAATGGTAATATTTTACACATATTACAAGTATAAGATTCTATAAACCGTAAACAAAATACGGGAATGAAACTGAGAAGATAACAGTTTGTTTAAGTTAAAGATATCAAAAATTATATACAAAGAAAACCATAATCAACAACATCATTTCTTCTTGCCACACCAAGATTAGTATAGAAAAAACAGATGACCAGTATCCCTCTTAAGGAAAAAAATAGTGAACAATTTTCTTAGTCATATTCAGTACCCCACACCAACTAGAATAACGAGAAAATATTCTTCTTTGGAGCGATTGAAGAGACAATGAAGCGAGTTGGTGATTTAAATCCACAAATATGTGCACATGATTCTTATACTTTTATGACATCTGTTTATAGAGATCAAAAATTATCACCTACAGTCGACATTCACGAAGAATAATCTGAAATTATATTGAAGGAATCATTATTACTGATGATCAAGTGAAACAATTTTCTTTAATTTTGGCTTCTATAAACAGTCCAGAAAAGATTTATGTTATTGATAGATAATTCAATAAAGAGTAATGGAAACAAAAGCTTCAAACTTATACTACCATTGGAAGTGGAGGTGACTATGTTGGTAAAGTGTTAGAGTGCATGTGAACAATATATGGTTAAGGTATCTAATATATTACAAGGATTTTGCCATCTTTGCAACAAGTTGAGACTAACTAAGTTAAGATACAACTTGTCTCTCAAGTTTGATTTATTCATAGTGGCAAAGATTTTTTTTTACCGCAGGGAATTACACCAAAGATGGTAATCAAGAGTGTAGTACCTTGAAACAATAAAGGAAAGTGTAACAAGTGCCAAAATCTCAGTTGATTTTTTTTTTTAACTTAGATTCGCAAACTCAATCAATTAGGTTTGCGAACCTAAGTAAACACAAGTCTAAGTGGAATTTTTCTTGATTTTGGTTCACGAATGTGTGTGAGAGAAAGTCTCATTAGAATTATTACATGACTCTGGTTTGCGAACTCAAGTGAAAAAAAATCTGGTAGAAAAACTACATAACTTATTGGGTTCGCAAATTCAAAGAGTAGGTTTTCGACCCTATAACTCGCAAGATTTTTCTCTCATGATTCTAGTGTAAAAACTTGACAAGCGAGAGCTTGTACTTATAAACCTCATTAGACTTAGCCATTTTATAGTCGATGACAAGAACCTTCTTTATATGTCATTAAGTACTGAAGCCTTTGGCTTTCATATGCTATATATAGAAGAAAACAGAGTCCACAAAGAGAATATTTCTTCAAGTGATGTCTTTACGTGATCTTCAATCTTCAATATTCAAGGGTAAATTGAGTGAATCTTATAACTCTACCTCCTAAATTCATTCTTGTCCGAAATAACTTTTGTAGACTACAAATCAAGAAACAGTTTTGGAATTTAAAATATGACAACATACTTGACATACCAATGCTCTATTGTTATTGATGCCAATAAAAATGTGAAAAATTGTGAAATTATTTCCATTGTCAAATTACAAAGAAGATGCGGTTTAGACAATACGATTCCAGGGTAAATATATAAAGTACCTATAGTGCTATCAACTAGTTGTTATCAGAGAGTATGACAACATGATCTGCAAGAGTCGGGAAACATAGATCCATCACAGTTAAATTTTCAGAGATTATAAAAAAAGATTCCAAAGAAAATTTACTGATAGTTTCTCCATGTAAATATTCAGAGGTTTATTGGAAAGATAAAAAGTGTTTCTTAAGAATATATCCATATATATATGAACGAAATTTATAGATTGAGTCCCAAAAATAATTGATTACTTAACCAAGGTTTATTTGTAACCCAAATAAATATGGAAATGGGGCGAGGGACCTTGAATCCCATCCCTCCCTCCCATTTACAAAAATAAAACCCATTCCCTGCTCCTATCCATTAGAATTGGGACGGGAACGGGTTTTTCATGGGTTATCCATAACTTTACAAGATATATTTAGAACTATGTCATAATCTCGTAAGTGCTATTAAGTATACTCACAGTGAAACCAAAAGTGCAAATAATTTTACACTGACAGTGAATCTATCAAGCATCGAGTTTTATTTCCCCAATTGTTTACAGTCCTTGGTTACAATCCAATAAGCTTGATTATAAAAAATAAATATAACAACGTTCGAAGATCGGTCATCTATAATATAACTTGTATTAAGTGTGCTATAAAAATACCTTATGTACACCGTATCCTTGATAAGTCCTTATGAATACCGAATGAAATATTAAATAAAACCTAAAATAATATTTTTATAACAAAAATCGTAAATGTAGGTATGAAAGGTACGAGGAATGAATCATGTACCTGTACCTGACCATGTTCCCCGGTAAAACTCTACCCAATAGGGGCAGATATCCACGGGGATAGGTTTGGGTGGGGAAAATTGCCATCCTTAAATTCAAACTTTCAAATACAACTTTTTTCTTCTTTTAATTTATACCCACCAGAAGTGGACAAGTCCTAAAGATTTTATTTTCCAATATTATTGCCGCTCATACACTTGAAAGATAGCAGTAAAAGTTTTATGGATAATTTTGGAGAAGGGGGAAAGGTGGGGTTATGTCTAAGGTGCTAGTATCGGTTATTTTGTTAACTCGATCATAGATATATCTTCTTTATTCATTGATAAATGGTTCTTGAATTATCCTTGTGGTTTTTGGATAATTCTTTATTGCTGTTGTTTGATTATGTTATTTGGCATTAAGAAGTGGTCCTAGCTAATATGTTATTCTTGCAATAAACTCTTTACTTTTGTTATGTTTGTTCGAAGACAATTTTGAAGATGAAATTTCTTTTCGTGAGGAAGTTATTTACGTCTTGTTGACTCACGTTTCAACATTACCCATCACCCCTTGTGATTTAATGTATTATCTAGGAAGGAAGATCCACTCACATGGTTATATTTACAGTATCTCACATTTTAAGTGACATTTTCTCTAGTAAAACCTAAATCATAAAAATTTGAAGTTAATATTTTGTGGATATGTTCCTATTACAAAGCTCTACAAACCTACAAAAATTAATTTCAACGTTGTAGATGGTAGTGTTATGGGTCTCGAAATAGGCTCAATTTTAGTAGGAACATAAATCTTTAAAAAAAGAACATATTCCCTAAATACCAGTTTCAAATATGTTATCGTTAAAATTTTATTGAAAAAGATATCGCTCAAAGTGTGAGATAATGTGATTATAAAAGTTTGAAGGGATCCTTCCCTCATTATCTAGAATGAAAGTGTTGATAATTGGACGTCCAAGAATTCACACGTACGCATAACTTAATATACCCTGATTTTTAATATCTTCTTCGTTTCAAGTTAAATTTCCAAAAATAATAGATGGTTTGAATACTTACTATCTAGAAACATATAATCCCAAAGAAAAGCAAAGCTAGCACAGTTTTTTAACTTTTTTTAGTGGACTTAACCGTTACTAAAAATAGTCAAAATCGCAGTTTACATACCTTTGTCATTTCACAAGTCGCCAGAAGGCTTGGGAAAATATACAATCTTGAGAACGATAAATAAATTATATAAACAATAGTTGAAATCATTAAAAGCTCATAGTTTATTACTTCCTTCGTTCAAGAAAAATTTGAACAAGGGATGGGTCGCCAAAATACTTCGAGATTACGAGGTCCACAAACATATTATTTTGAAACCCCTTCAAGAAAAATCTGGCTTACCTTTTTTTTTACCTTTTTCAATAAACTAATCATCACTAGTGAAAAATGAAATTATCCAAAAATTCGTAGGTATCATAACTTCTTCATTTTAAATCATTTTTAGACAAATAATAGTTCATTAGAATATTTATTATCCACAGAGCAGGGAAGGCCCTAGCAAGGGCTATATTTTGCCCCACAAATTTCTGTGTAGGAATTTTACTTAAAGTTAGTATTCATCCCACTTCTATTTATGATTAATCAACGTAGTTTTATCTCGAATAACTTTTCGCCCATAATTTTGTTTTAAACGTAATTTTTCTCTCCATCTCATCCATTTATTTTTCCACAATAACATTAAAAAAATAAAAATAAAAAATCATGTTTTTCTATTAATTTTGTGGATTTTAATTTTTACTTGCCTATTTATCCAGTGTTTTATAAGAAAATCCAATCAACCTCCAATCATGCCATTCGTTCTAAAAAAAAAATGTCGTGAGCTTGGCCACATCAACAATCGCCAGTATCCTAGTTCTATCCTAGGAGGATTTATGGGTTCATCCCTGCCACAAAGGTATGTGGAGCGTTCTTGTGGACAAGTAGTAGTTCTGATCCACAAAGGTAAAATGGTTAAAGCCACATTTTTTTACTTCTTACCTCAAAAGCCAAGTTTTGACCATATGTACTTGCTTGTTTCAAAATAAAGTTCAAAATAAGTCATAAAGTCAAACAAGTGAATATCACACATCATTAAATACTACCCCTTATATCAATAACTTTTGTCTCTTCCCAAGTACAAAAAAAAAGAAGCAAGATTTATGTGTGTGCATCAATAAATACATCAAAAACTCTAATCCCTCTCCTTATCTCTTCCCCCTAAGTCCATTTTCAAAATTTGAAAAAACACTTTCTTTAAAAATCAGCTTTATACAGAACCCCACAGACACAACACCAAATCTACTCAAAACCAGACCAAATATCTCACCTGTCTTATGTATCCATTAATATAAATATATTAGCTCATTCAAGCTCAAACCCCATCTTCTTTATTACACATCCGTTTACAGATGAGTTCAAAAAAATCCTCTGTTTTAAACCAATCTCCTTACAATTCTCTATATCAGAACCCACTGAATGAGCTCAAAATGAACCAGAACAGAGAAAATGGTGACAACAAGAGAGGAGAGTATGTAAGTCTTAAGAAATTATCATTTACTGATAATAAAGAGAATGCAGTTCCTGATAATGTCAAAATGGTTGAGAAGAAACCAGTAATGGCAAGAAACAAAGAGAATGTGGTTCCTCTTGGTGTGAGTCTGAGCAATAACATTAAAACTTATGGGTCTAAGGAAAATCAGATTTTAACCCAGAAATCGGACATTTCTTCTGCTGATTGCAAGAAGAAGAAGCTGAAACCAACTTCGTTGCAACTGTGTATGCAGTATAATGAGCCTGATTCATCTTTTGGTTTGAAAATTTGGGACCCTTTAGAGCTTGATAATGAAAACCCCAGTAATACTAATGGTAATAACAGTAAAGCTAATATGTGGGATTTTTCTGATTCTGAAGCTGCTCCTGCTTCTTCATGGTCTACTCTTCCTAACAGGTTTGAATTTCCATCAAAAGGGTTCAATTTTTGTTCATAAATTACTGGTTGTTTATGAGATTTGATTTTGATTGTTGTTAAATTTTTTGGGGTTCAGGTCTTTGTTATGCAGACCTTTGCCTCAGGATATTGGGAGATGTACTTGTGTTATAGTTAAGGAAACAGCACCATTAGAAGGGTTTAGTGGAGGTTCTTTCTATTCACTTTACACCAATGTAAGTCAATTAGTAAAATAAATTGTACGAAGAAATTTGGGGGTTTTAATTTTATGGTTTATTTTAGCTCAAGAATGTGAGTATGTATGTGTATGTGCAGGAAGGTAAAGGAAGGCAAGATAGAAAACTAGCTGTTGCTCATCATAGAAGTCGAAACGGAAAGACTGAGTTTGTTATAGCTCAGAATGCTAAAGGGTTGTTGTGTAGATCAGATGATAGCTATTTGGGAAATGTTAATGCAAATTTCATGGGTTCTAAGTATCATATATGGGATAAGGTTCATTTCAAACTATCAATTTTTTCGCTTGTATTTTACTACTGGATTGGAGTGTATGTCTCAATTGCTATTGGTTTGGTTGCAGGGAAACCCATTGGATTCACTAAAGCAACAATCCAAGTTACTTCTGGCCGTTGTGGCGTAAGTCTATCGAATTCACACTTATCGTGTTGGTAATTTGGGTTGAGTGTGTTTTGTAAGTTTAATGCTGAGTTTTGTGTTTTCAATCTGTTCTTGAGCAGGTTTGTGCCTACGATAACAACATGTACAGGAAGCTATAGAAGCTTGAGGGCATGGATACCTAAGCATCAATCAGCACACTTGAAAAATACAACTCAGGTGAATCCAAAGTTTTAAGAGTACAACTCAATTCACATTCAAGAGACTAGTCAATACAAAAAATTTCGACGTACTTACCACACATATATATGCGTTTTTATGTTAATGCTCATGAATCACTGACACCATACTTGTGTTTTAGATTGAACATGTTAAAGGACTTCCAAAGGACTGGGAGGGTAAAATGAGCAAATCACATCAGCTTTTCTCAAGGATTCCACATTACAACAAAGTACGGTTAAACATTTCTTTCCAATTTCAATTCACTGACACTCAATTTCCTTCAATTGCAAATTACGTAGTTGGGAACTTTATTCACTTGCGATTTTGTGCTGCTTTAGTTTTCAAAGCAATATGAGCTAGATTTCAGAGAACGTGGTCGAGGTGGACTTAGAATTCAGCGGTCGTCGAAGAATTTCCAGTTAACATTGGAGGTAAAACTGTTTTAGTTTCTGTCAACATAAATCTGCTTCCTTACGAAAACAGCTGTTTAAATTGAAAAGTAAACATAACGCACTTTCTACATTATTGCTAAATGATTCTAGTTTATAGAATCACAGCATTGCAAGGGTTTACTAGTGCCAAAATCCCACGCGCTTAGGATTTCTGCACAGACAGCACCCACTTAGTGGTGTGGTTCCTATTGCAGTGCCATTTGAAGTCCAGGGGCTGCTCGAACAAACAGTAGAGGGGATTAGAGACAGCAACTTATGCTGATTTAGTACACTTTTTAGACTTGGCTTAACTTACTAAAGTGTTCAATTTTTACTGTTGATATCATGAATTAGGAGAATGGAAGGCTTTCGATTCTGCAGCTGGGAAGAGTGGGAAAAACAAATTTCGTGATGGATTACAGGTAAGGTTCTAAGCAAGCCATCTTACTGTTCTTATCATCCTTGTTTAAGAACGTTACAGCGAGTTTTTACATTGAATGTAGTGGTACCTTTCATGCGTACATTGCTTTTATTCAACGTGAAATATGCAACACATTCTAATGCTCATAAGATTTGCCATGGTTTCACCAAACTAATTTTTCGGCGTATGCTTAGAACTAAGCACTGTCTTTGAATAGAAGCCTAGAAGTACTGCTAGCATATGATTTTTGTAACACCGTATAAATGTTGAATACTGAATTTTGGCTACATGTAAACCCCGTTGTCATTGACGCACCAATTCAAGGATGGCATGTACCCAAAATTTGATCTGGTGCATGTAGCATAGGATAGATGTATATAAACTTTTACACAGGTAGCAGGTGACACCAATTGTACAAGTGCACGTTTTTCCTGTGATCTGAACAGTTCTCGAAGGAAAAAATGTATTGAAAAATTTCAATTTTCTTCTTTTGCAGATATCCACTGACGGCTTACCAAGCTTTCTGTATAAGTCTGGCATCCATTGATTCAAAGCTTTGTTGTACCATTTAACTAAACCATGAAAACCTGCAAACTTAATCTCGGAGGTATATAGCTTGGTTCATTTGCTAAAAAAAAAGGAGTAGTTGTTGTCACCATTTTGATGTCATGTTTTGCGAGTATCCTCCTTTCTGTGTGATCAACAAACATAACAAAGATGTAATTTATTTTGTCTGCCATGTTCTGATTGATGTGCATTATGTATTGGGATGATATGAATTGTTGCATTTTTTGCACCAGAGTCCGGCCTTTAGACCAATTCCGCATAGTAGTAACAACAGGTGACCAATTTGATTTCAGATGTTTATGTATTTATTCCACTGGAATTCAAAAGGTTCATATGTCATCCTCTAGGAGCATATCCCATGGGGTCCTATAGTTTTAAACCCTTAACCCTTAATTGGACTTCCATGTAGGATTTCATATGTCATCCTCTAGGAGCATATCCCATGGGGTCCTATAGTATGCACGAATACTTATTGTTCGGAGTTCAAATCTGTTCACACTCCTCTAACCAGTGTGCACGAATTTGCACTCTACTGTTAGTGATGCTTTTAGAGATGTGAAGATCTTAGTCATACTTTATCTAAAATTAATTGGTAGTTTCATGTTCCCTTTCTACAAATTTCAAAGTTCTATAACTGTCTATCCAATTATATTCTTATAAGCAATTCTACTAAAGCATATCTCCCGTTGGAGATGGCTTTCCTAAATTAGCAGATTTTTCTAAACATCCACGTAGAAAACACATTATGGTCCTTGTGGATCCATTGGAGATGCTCCAACACTCAATTTCCTTAGGAACTTTATTCACTTGCGACTGTGTGCTGCTTTAGTTTTCAAAACAATATGAGCTGGATTTGTCTATGTATTTTCAAAAGGTTCCTATAGTAGCAAGCTTGGTAAAGGGGCTTCATGAAATGGCAGAGGGGCGTCAAGTGTGATAGCAATGTCCCTCTTATTGGTTAGGGGGTGTCCTATAGGGGTGTAGATTGACTAGATTACCCTTTCACCTTAAATTAACCAAAATCAAATCAATTTTTTTTAATTAACCAAAATCAAATCAATTAACCAAAATCAAATCATTTTTTTTTTCATCTTCTTCTTCATCTTCTCTTCTCCTCCATCAACCCTAACCTCCATTAAAACCGAAAATGTCATCGTCTTCGATTAATCGGCGATTTGAAAAATGTTTGGAAAAACCCGATTTAGGGTTTAGTTTATCGTGTTGGATTTAAGTTAATTTTGTATCAAAAATTAGGGTTTTGAATGAAAATTGAAATTGAAATTTCTGGGTTTATGCTAGTTACGGTTGGTAATAACTCAAATACGAACCGTAACTGTTGATTGGGTTGATGTTACGGTTGGTTTAAACTCAAATACCAACCGTAAGTTCTTAGTTTTGAGAATATGTTCGATTCACGGTTTGAAACTCAATTAAACTAACCAATCGTAAATTATCCTGAAGGTTAACAACTTATCAAATAGTTATGTACGGTTCAAAAGTTAAGATGACTTACCAACCGTAGGTTAGTTACGGTTGGTTTCTATTCATTAGTTACCAATCGTAGGTTAGTTACGGTTGGTAACGAGCTCCATTCCAACCGTATGTTCTTCTGAAATTTTGGATTTTCCCAAAATTGAACCAGTTACGGTTGGTAATTGATACATTACGTACCGTAATATATAGTTACGGTTGGTAACGAGCTCAATTCCAACCGTATGTTCTTCTGAAATTTTAAAAAATTTGATTTGTTACGTACTTTTGAAGTATACCTAGTCATTTTCAATGCTGGGTTTTTCACTTTGTTGGTTAATTTCTTCAATTGGTTGAGGTTGACCTTCACAAATATCACAAAAGTTTCTTTTTTCTTCTCTAATTTTTTTTTATAACCTATTTTAGAGTTGAATCATATGATAAGTGAAAATTAATTATCAACATTAATCTTGATTATCAACACTAATCTTGATTATCATTACTAATCTTGATTATCAACAATAAGGGCTAATTAGTCATTTCCAGATTTTATTTGATAAGGGACACTTGAAAATTACTTGTAATGACCTTTTTGTCTTATTAGGGTGACGCCCCTCTACCATTATGTGACGCCCCTTTACCAAGCTCCTATAGTAGGGCTGTGAGATTTGTCTATGACAAAAAATAATATAGGTAACATTTTCTATCTAAATTCCATCTTGAATCCCCAAGATTTTATCTAATATTTTTTGTCTAAAGACAAAATATGATGTGTACTTAAGATCCAGGGTCATGAACAAAGTCTAAATAAGGTGAGGGTCATAGAAAAAAATGACATGGATGAGTGGAGGTAAAGGAGAAAGTCTAAATAAGACTTTCTTCACGACCCTAAAATAAAAAGTGTTAGGCAAGACTTTGGGATGGGAGATGGAATTTAAGTAGAGAGTCTAACCTTTAGGTTGTTTTTGATAACAGAGAAAGGAAACAATTATATGGAAAGTGTTTCCATGGAATCAGTTTTCTGGGGGAGGCAAGGAAAGACTTTCCATGGAATTCCACGGAATTGAGTTTAAAACATACTTTAAGCCACACTTTTATTACAATTCCATGGAAATAGATTTTTGACCAAACGACGGAAAACACGATATTTCCATGGAAAGATGGTTAATTCCATAGAATTAACTCCTATCAAACACAGCTTTATATTTTTCTTGTCATGTGGTAAATGACCCACGACAAAAAATATATAAATAAAACCTCCATATAGGATGATCTTAACCTGTAGCATTGGAGATGCTCCTCTAAGGTAATTAAGGTATTGATTTGCTGCCAGCCAAATACTCTTCCCATCCCCTATTATGATGATGTCAGCGAATCTAACAAGTCTCTTCACTGACGAATCATGTCCTTTTTAACTTTTACTAAACATTGTTAGTTAGGGTATAGTAAGAAAACTACTACTAGTGAAGGTTTAAAATGTGCACTAATAGGACGCCTGAGCATGAATAATGCATCCATGTGTCACATTCAATGATGCATCAAAGAAACTCAAGTTTGTCAAAGAAATAAAAAGAAAACATAGGGTACATACACACCAAACCAAATTGTTGCAAAAAAAAAAGTACTTAACCTGGGATTATTAGACAAACTACTGTACCACTGTTGTATTGCCACTTAAATTGAAAATGCAACTGGCAAATTTATATTATATAATAGATTAATCGCCGATTTTTTTGTTTGTTTGTGAAACAACGATGAGACCGTGATGATCTAGAAAATAAAAATCAAAGAGAGGAGGCGCCAGAAAAGGAGAAGAGAAGGAGAAGAAAAAAAGAATAGAAGTTAAAATAATAAAGGGTATTTCCTTACCAAAAAATCCTGGCACATTTAGGGGCGACTCAGTCGCAATTAGGGGCGACTTTTTTATTCCCAACCCAGAGGCCACGTTAAGGGGTGTCGAAAAACGTGGAGATTACGTTAATGCCCTTATATAATCGGTTTGTGTCCGATTGTGTAACACTAAATCGGAAGGTTAGTGATCATATTTAACTACCGATTAATATAGATTTCGTGCCAAACGTGAATCTTGTGTTGGGTTCACGTCTTATGGCCCAACAATTTGGGATGCCCCCTAGCTAATGGGGGGAGCCAGTTAGCAGCAGTCCTTTTATGTTTACAAAACATCCAGGAGACTCATTTTTGTGTTTACGGGTTGTTCTTCTTCATTTGTGAAGAAAGAGAAAGAGAGGAAGAAGAGAAAGAGAGTGAGTGAGGTAGAGAGATTAAACCACCAATTTTTGGTGAGATTGAAGCATCTTGAAGAGAAGGAGAAAGGGTTCTTAGCTAAGGATCTTTTAGTTGTTGTGGTGAAGAATTGATTGATCAATTTCCACATCTCTTCAAAGGGGGAAAAATCTAGGGTTTGTTCAAACCCTAGTAGTAAGTTTCTAAATCACTTCCTATTGTCAAATTGATAGTGTCTATTATCTATTTGGTGAATGAATTGTTGATCCATCCTTAGGGATGAGTGTAATTTAGGCAAATTGGTATCCAAGTGCTATAGGCACCTTGAGGTTGTTGTTATCCCCAAATTGGGAGAATTGTGTGTAACCCATTATTGTTATAGTGGAAGATTTGCCCGTGGTTTTTTACCCTTCACCTTGGAGGGGTATTTCCACGTAATTGCCGGTGTTGTGTGATTGCTTCTATATTGCGTAGTTTGTGTATTTCCGCATTTGTATATCATTTCTTTTGTAGGTTTCGTATTGCGCATAGCGGCTCGGATTTCGTAAGCCTCCCCCAACATCTTGGTCCTATAACAATCGGTAGTAATAATAACCTCACTATACTACCGATTATAGTATCTCCCAAAGAAGATATTTGGGGCAACTTAATAATTGGTAGTCATACTAACTACCGATTATTATAGTTCTCAAATTCGTAAAATTTGAGATTTCTCCCAAAACAAAATTTGTGGCAACTGTATAATCGGTAGTCATATAAACTACCGATTATTATAGTTCTCAAATTCGTAAATTTGAGATTTCTCCCAAAACAAAATTTGGGGCAACTGTATAGTCGGTAGCTAAATACCTTATTTGGATACCGATTATACAGTTTCCCCAACAAAAAAAGAGCCATTGGAACTCTAAACCCTATATAAGGATTGTATCCTTGTACCCTCTATGGAACACAAATACCTTTTAACTCTCTCCAACTTCATCTTCAACATAATGGCCCAACCATTCATTAATCCAACGGAGTTCACGATTGAAGAAGATTTATCTTTATGTAGGCGCTATGTTCAATTCTATCCGAGTCGGGGAGCAGAACGGAGGAAAGGAGGCATAATGAGTATGAGTTATTTGGGGAGAATTCACGAAACATTCTGCGCCGACACCGGTAACCCAAACAACCGTCACTCTGCTGATCTTTTCTGCCGAATTGGTTCAATAAACGGACGCGTCGGAGAATTTGTCGATTTAACTTATCTTGTGAATCAATATCGATTGAGGGGTGCAACCAATGATGAGGTTATAGAACAATCTCTCGGGGAATTGCGGAGATGGAAAAGATCAAGCTTCCGTTATGAAGCTCATTTTAGAATCCTTATGGCGATGGAAAGATTTAATCCGTTTAGGACTCGTCCAACACGTCCACGACGCTAATCACAATACATTGTAATAGAATTTGTGGAAGTTCAATGTAAAATTATGATGATGTTGAGGTGATATTGTAATGAATTTCCCAAACACCAAGAAAATCGGAAGTTTATGTTATTTATTTAACTACCGATTATACTCCAACGGATATTTTTGAAGCCGAGCCTCGAAAACCACACAAAATCGGTAGCGAAAACATATTGATAAACCTCCGATTATACCTCTCTAATGAAACTTTCTACCCTGTTAACAAAACAGTCTATAATCGGAAGTTTGACAAGTATCCTAAGGTTCCGAGTTAACATAATCGGTTACTAATGTTACAGAATTTACTACCGATTATGTGTAATAATTGTACGCAACTTCAGTACAGTCTTGTAAAGTACGCATCAACGGACATATTTTCTAAAAAAAGAGACGTTGGGAGTGTCATCTATATAAGGTGGGTAAACTCTTCTTATTTATGCAGCAAACAACACATATATAACATTGTGTATTCTACAAATATCTTTTCCATCGTCTAATCTAGTTCATTCCTTATATATCTCAACTTACTAGCATAGAAACGTTTGACGCAGCTGAATATTTGGTCATTGTGAAAACCTGGTATCATGAAACAAGACGTGAAGATGTCATAGCGGGAACGTTAACAGTCGAAGTATTTTGGTCGAGGGTATATAGCCAATTTGTGCGAGAGTATGGAAATCCAAAGCAAAGATCACTCCAACAAGTTCATGATCGTTTCCGACTTGTCCAAAAAGGGGTAAATGATTATATAACGATACAAAAGAGGATGTTTAATACTATCCACTTAAGCTTGTCAATCCAACAATTTGTAAGTATGGTTTAAATTCTTTATTTTTAACATTGGGTGTCTAATACTTCTTACTAAAACCAACTTGGTATTATTTTGTGTTTGTTTATGTAGGAGGCACTCGCAAAAAGACAGTACTTGATAAGTGCATATTTCACATATATTTGGTGTTAATTCCATGCTAGTATTTGATGGTTTTCTTGCAGATTATTGTGTGTTACGCGTGTTTTCTCTTATTTGTGTGTTAGAAGGTGAATAATCCAAAAAGAAGTGAATTGCAATCGAGCTTAGTTGTAATGCGATTGAAAATTTGATTGAGCTAGCTAAGAGTGAGGAAGAGCCAAAGACCAATTGTAACTCGTTCAAATACAAGATTTCTACTTTTCATGTGGTAGAGGACGAGAAGGCGAAGCCAACTTACAATGTTCCGAAAGAACCAACGGAGGTAGTCATTCGGAGTTCGTATGAATAAGTTATGGGAAAAACAAGGAAAGGGGCAAAATGGTCATTTTACAAGGGAAGTGCTATTGGCACCCTCACCTTGGATAAGGGGCATCCTAAGTAGACACCTGCTATTCACACTCCCTCCATCCTCCAATTTCTTGACCATTTGGATAGGGGGACACCACCTTCACGTTTGAACTCTAGCTCTTTGTTGTGTCTATCTCCAACAGTTCACCTTGATCACGTAGGTTTTTCAAACCCATATTCTTGGCGTGTTTTGGGAGTTGTTTCAAAACAAAAAATTTGGCGGGAAATTTTTAACGTTCACCTGGGGATAAATTTTTGACTACCTAGAAATATTTTCTTTAACCGGCCAGAATTTGGACGTGATTTTTTGTGATTTAACGGCCTTGGGGTTGATTGATATCACCCATGCTTTCATGTTTTGATTAAATCAGGGATGGTAATGGAGTATGGTTTCATCACATAATGGCTATATAACTCACGGGTGGAGTTTGTTGCTCGATCCATTAAACCCCATGCAACGAAATGGTGATCGATGGAGGTTGATATGGTTCTCAACGTGGCTAGTGATGATAGAGAGTTGATGGAGCTCGAGCTCGCACCATCTCCATTTCATGAAGCTCAAGGAAGTTCAACTTTAAACATTTTCCACTCTACGGAGACGACATCCAATGATGACTTTCTCTGTTTTCTTACATACTTATTATTCTTTACCTCATGGCGTCATTTCAAACCGATCGTGGTGATGAAGAGAGTGGAGTATGGACGATGAAGCTCTCCAACAACAAGTTACGCATTAATAATCGGATAAAAGTTTAAAGATTGTACAACCGATTGTATAACAATTCAAATACTAAAACACATTACCGAATAATCGAAGTTTAATTCTAAGATATTCTACCAATTAATAAATGGAGCTCGGGTTGTAAAACTTGCAAAAATGTCAATACAGACATGGATCACCACTTCCCTATCTTGGGATTTGCCATTCAAAACCAATGACGGTTCGAGTGTTAGTTGCAATGCTCAAAATGATTAAAGCTTTACCAAAGTGGAAAATCGTTTTGACAATGATGAGATAAAGCGGTCATAATGGTTTACAAGGGTAACCCATCCTGCTGACATAAAAGGATGGATTACTTGATCGTGGAAGGAGACATCTCGTGCTATGTTTTAAAACAGATGAACAGTTAAGAGGTTTGTCCAAATGGTTAATTGCATAAAAGCCCAGAGTTATTGAGAAGATAAAAGAGCACCAAGAGATGATTGATAACATTGACAATGAATATTATGCAAGAAACACGAGTGAAAAGAACCAAGTATCCTCAAAGATCGACGACGAAGTCAGTGTTGATGATGAGTTGGTGATCGATGCATTGTCCGCCCATCACTTGGAAAAGAAATGCGCATGGTCTTGAGAGAAGAAAAAGAAAACGTGAAAGCATGGGAAGAGCTCGACAGTGAGCATGGAAGAATACAGACAAGTATGTGGACTCACAAATTTACCGAATATGTTAATCGAGAACTTAGTTGGAGAGAGATTCTACCGAATATGAATAATCAGAAACTTTTTTAGATTAATATTCATTCGATTAAGTGCATTACATAAACCTCAAAAGACCACAACCTTACAATTTCGTCAAAAGCACCTAAATCCATATTCCTTATTGACCATAAAAGTATTACGAATTTAAAGATCATAACGTCCTACCGAATATGAATAATCAAAAAACTTTTTTAGATTAATATTCATCCGAAATTGTCCCTCTTGATTTTGTAACATCCTTCATGTTCAAATCGTTTTTCCCTCTTGATTTTGTAACATCCTTCATGTTTAGAGGTCCATATACCGATAATCAACAAGATTTCTCTGAAATTACGAATGACCAAGTTAGTATTAATGAATGAGTAACAAGTGAGCCGGAGTTATGAAACATACTTACTCGTTTTTGATACGTCCATTGAGGAAAAGCATCCCTAACAAATCGTTCTTCATCTTCAATCTTGTCAATCTCCTTATCGATCGCCTTCATTCTCATCTTAATGTCATTGGATGATCTTCTAATTCGATTACCATCTAACGCCTCAAATACCATTAAAATACGGTTCCATAACTGCTCTTCGGATTCCTGTTTGTGGAGCTTGTGAACAATATCATGAACAATTACCACAACCCACGCTCTATAAATAACACAATCTTCTTCTTCTGCAAAAGCAATATCCATGTTTTAGGTTTTCTAAATTAGAACTGAAGAGAGAAAAGAGTTTGGTGCAATTGGGGTGATAGATATTAGTTTCTTTATATAGATTTAGGGTCCAACGGTTGTTTTTCCTTTTCCCAAAAACTCCAACGGATATTTATGAAATTTGGTTCAACATGCAACGGCTAATTTGACGAAGGTTGAAAGTGGAGAAACCGATAATCGGTAGTAATTTGATTAATAATACCTACCGAATTAGTAGCTTACAAAATTTGAATTTAGGGCAACCAATAATCGGTAGGTTGTGGAACCAATTTTCCTTACGAATATGTCAATATTCAAAACAAGAACCAAGTGGTTATCCGTGGCTCTGAACACTCAAAACCTATGGAATTTGTCAATGGTTCGATCTGGGGCTCCTTATAATCGGTAAGTTGTTTAAGTTAGATAACCTACCGATTATGACAGATTTCAAAATTCAATGCATGAAGGATTTTCGAAAATAATCATTTTGGGGATACTTATGATCGGATGGTTTTGTAATATAAAAAACTTCCGATTACTGCTGCACCCAAAACACGCACCAAGTGGTTATGGCTCGCTGTGTACACTCAAAACCTTTGAAATATGGCAAAGGTTCGATCTGGGGCTCGATATAATCGGTAGGTTTTGTAGTTGTATAACTTACCGATTATCGAAGATTTCAAAATTCTCTACGTGAAGGATTTTAGAAATAATATCATTTTGGGGCAACTTATAATCGGTAGGGTGTTAACATATTATCAGTCTGATTACCGATAAATCCACAGCTCAAGCCAAGTGGTTATGGTTGGCTCTGCACCCCTCAGAACCTCCGGGATTTGGCCAAGGTTATATAAGGGGCTCCTGATAATCGGTAGACTTAAAATTTGGATAAGCTACGGAATAAACAAAGGTTTATTTGCCGAAGTATCTACACAATATTCGGTAGGTATAGTTTCAATTTAACCTACCGATTAACAACTAACCTACCGATTGTTGTTTTGGCTACCGATTATAAAAGGGTACAGTTGCCATTTTGAAAAATCGCGGATAAGGGGTAGCTCAGTTTTACGTTTGGGTGACCTTTTTTGTCTTTTAGTGTCGCCCCTAATTGCGACTGAGTCACCCCTAAATGTGTCAGGCAAAAAATCACCCTTTGGAGAAATTATTGGATAAGAATATAAATTCATATCCCACGATTACTCTCTATATCCCCCTATTACGCGTTCTTTTAGAAAGCTTATTTTAAGATGAAATTCTATATGCAATTTGGAGAGCAATATGGATCGAAATAAACTCATATTTTTCAATGAGAAGTACAAATCTCATGAATTTATTCATTGACAATGTGGAAATCCTGATTTTCAACGGGAGTGTAAGTAAAAAAAGTTCCAACGGTTTTACTTTGAACACTATAGTTTCTAATTAGAATGTTATTATGGGCATTAGATTTTCACTGTAATATAACTTTACTATAATTAAGTTAAGATTCTTGTTTTTTTTCTCAATTTTTTTTACCTTCTTGGTAAATGAGTGGTAATACGTTGTGCACTCTTTGAATTAAAAAATGAAGAATTTTTTTTTTTATAAAAGTTATTAAAGAAAAATAAAAAAAATTATCTATTAAGCAAAGCTTCCTACCAATTACTAACTATGTTGCACATACATGAACACGGGACACGACACTTTTACGGGCACACGACATATTCCAAAAAAGATTGTTACATGGGCACGTTATATGCATTACACACACCATTAAAATGAGATTCTACAACAATCTACTCAACATAATAATTATTCTTATTTTCAAAATACCTTATATTACTAATAAAAAAAAGTTAATAATAATGAAATCATGATCAAGTTGTTCATAAATAATGTTTGGATTTAACTAAAAGATGAATAAATTAGCTTCACATTTAGTTTTTTTTGATTTTCCAAACCAAAATTCATCATTTATGTTGTCTCCGAAAGTATCGAATTAGTGTCTGCAAAGCGTCCAATATCAATTTTTATGGGACACGTAATGTGGCGTGTCCATCGTGTGTCAGGAATTGTTGTGTTCGATCGTGTGTCCGACACGATTACTACATCTTTCTAGGCGTGTCCAAAATACCAATTCTGTTTAGCCTTAAGTAATCAATCACATCCGAAATTTGCGATTGAATCTCTCTAAAACAGCTTCAAAAATCCAACCCTAATGTTGTTATTGTTTTCCCGTATTTTCCTATTTGAAACGAAGAAGATGACCTCCCCTATCCCATACGACCGTTGATTGTCACATGCCTTCATTTTGGTAGCCACATAAGGAAGGCCAGCATGGCGGCGCGGCTAGGTTGGCATGGGGCCATGGCAAGGTGTGTTTGGCATAGTGCGGTAGGTGTGGTTGGCATGGTTGGTATGCCTTGGCGCGGTAGGTGTGGCTGGCATGGTTTTCCATTGGCACGGGGGTGCGGATAGCATGGTTGGCATGCCTTGGCGCGGTAGGTATGGATGGCATGGTTTGCCATTAGCATGGGGGTGCGGATAGCATGGTTGGAATGCCTTGGCGCGGTAGGTGTGGCTGGCATGGTTTTCCATTGGCCTTGGCACGGTAGGTGTGGCTGGAATGGTTTGCCATTGGCACATGGGTGCGGCTAGCATGGTTGGCATGCCTTGGCGCGGTAGGTGTGGCTGTCATGGTTTGCCATTGGCATGGGGGTGCGGATAGCATGGTTGGAATGCCTTGGCACGGTAGGTGTGTCTGTCATGGTTTTCCATTGGCACCTGGGTGCAGCTAGCATAGTTGGCATGCCTTGGCGCGGTAGGTGTGGCTGGCATGGTTTTCCATTAGGCCACGTGGGAATTAACCCTAATTAGTATTAAAAGAAAAAGATACCCCTGCAATTTTTCACAAACACATTAAAGGTTTCAATAAATGCGCCTAGTAAAATATTATTACTTAAATGTTGTGACGTCACTGTCTGACTAGGGTTTAGGATTGTACGATTTTAACCCTAGGCTAAAAACCACCATCAACAACATTGTGGTGTTCAAATATGGACTAGGTCCCGGGGTTTTTCTGCATTTGCAGTTTCCCCATTAACAAAATTTCTGGTGTCTGTGTTATTTCTTTTCTGCATTATATTTTTTTATATAATAAAAATATCACAGGTTGTGTGTAGTTCATTCAATTAGATAATCCAACCTTTGGTTGTTGATTATATTGATTGACACTTGAACATTGGTCTTCGGTACCGTTCAAGTTGTTTCACATAATAATCAGGCTCACGGATTTCTATTGTTTGATTTGCTGATTACATTATGAAATAGAGATGAAAACTCTTGGATATATTTCCATTGATTGAGTCTGACTGTCTAGTTAATTCTCTTGGAATTATATTGGAGTTTGTCCATACAGATTTCTAAGCGAAATATTGGGTGTGGTTATTGTACCCCCGCTTTTTCAGGAACATTTCCAATTTGGGATGGTGCTCAAGTACTTATAAATCCCAAATAAATACATTGGAATTGAGTTGGTAACAATCATAATTTATAATAACCATTTATATGTTGTGGACTTATCTTAAGACAAAAATAAACAAAACTAGGCACGTTCTAAAAACAAATAAATAAGCATAAAAACAAATAAATTCAATGTAAAAACCCACGTTATAGTTACATACCTCAGACTTTGGTTCCCATTGTATATACATAAAATCGGAACGCACTCAGACATGCACAACTTGCTGCCAAAACGGAACAGGATAAGGCTGGACCGGCTTTCCTGGATCGAGAACAGGGCCTAACAGAAAATGGGGCAGCTGGGACCTGGAACGGGACAACTCCTTTTTTTTCCTCTTTTCCCATGCTACGAATAAAATCCATCCGAGACTGTTCATCTCCGTTTTTTTATCTTTTCCCAGACGAAGAAAACCCAGATCCACAGTGCTAAATACAAATACTTCCATGATTAATCAACACACACACACAAATCGGTGTATTCCTAAATACATCTTCTTCCGGTTGATTAAAATATCTCTTGTTAATTATTGCACAACATTAGATAACTATTATGAACTCAAAATTTTGATGAAAACTCTCTCTAATCTTTGTGATAACCCTATATGAAATAGAGGCGGAGATTCTCGGTTTGTTGATAACAAAAAAAAAATTGATCGCAAAGTAAACATAAAATTATCGATTCCAACTTTAGCTTCACCGTAGAACTCGTGATGATAACGTGTCGCAGTGGAAATGTAGGGAAAGCAAAGAGGCGGGGAGTAGTTTCCATTCATCAGGATAATAGGGTTACATGGAATAATATCCTTTATATACACGTGATGAGTGCCAAATATTGCATATTTCTACACATTTCTATTGGCAATTATCTCATCTTTTGTGCTTTAAAATCATATTTTATCCCAAATTCTGTATTTTCATTGTTTTCTAGAATAAATATGTTTCCTAATTTATTTTGTGTTCTTAGGTACTAAATAAAGCATTGGATGAATTAAGAAGCTAAAAAAATGGCAGCTAGCGATTACGGAAGAGAGACAACACAAAGATCCCACGAGAAGATCGTGAAGCGCTAAGGAATATCGTATAAAGAGCATCCGCAATCCGCTTTCACTCGCTCTGTAAGCCACATGCAAAGCCTAATCCGAGCAGTAAGCTTGGTAGAGAACTCAAACCCAAACCCGAGATCCAAACCGTTCATAGACTCGAGCCGCCAGATTTGTTGAAACTGTTTATAATCCAACAACTCATCCTTCAGGACATCAGCATCTGATGCTCTCGCCCAACAACCAATCCTCCTATTCTTTTCTTCCCCCGTCGAACAGAACCATCACCGAATTCATTTCCTCTTCACTTCCATTTATAGTTCCAGCATCTCTATTACCCCTTCTCCTCCATACACTGAGCACATCTTCACCATCATTAACTCCTAATTCTCCATATATCTCTATATTATTTTTTTATTTTAAGAAAAGTAACCCTAGAAGATAGGATTTAGAGAGGTAGAGTTAGGGTTAGCTATATAATTGGGGGAACATCGATTCAATAAATTTTCAGGAGGATTGAATGCAGAAAAAGTCAATGGAGTATTGTTGGTGAGTTGGCTTCTTGTTAATTCTCGAATTGAAGAAGGATTGAGGATTCTGGTGTATAAATAAGGGCTTTTTCTCTGTATCAAATCATCCAAGTTAGCTGGGTCAATTGTCTAGTTTAATATCATTTTGTTTGCAACCCGTTTATGATGTTCTAAATTCATCTACTCGGGTTGAGATGAAACCCTAGCTTATTGCTTGTTATTCATGCTCTTGATAATGATCTTGTTGTGCTTAAATAGATTTAGAATAGAATTCAATCTCAGGGGCTTCAATACTTTACTTTCATAGTGTATGTCATGCATCCATTGTAGTCAGAACAATTCTGTGTTGTAGAACTGCAGCTCATGCTTCATCACATATATTGACCTTTTGATTAGTTGTGCCTTAAACATACAATTAATGCTTAGGGAACCTTAGTTGTGATTGGATTATTCATATTATGGTAACCTTAGATATATATAACCCATGTTATCAGTTATAAGGACAAGGATAGTATCATTAGGAGAATAACTAGTGTAAGTTAGTGGTGGACTCAACGGCCCCGATACCCTCATTATCATTTGTTCTACTTACATCTTGCCTAGCATCTTGATTCTATTCCTATTACTATCAAATACCTTTGTCGTATCGACACCCAACAAATAACTCTTTGTGTTACTCTTTACCCATAATCATTTTTAGAAAGACCATAGAATCAACTCTACACCCACCAAGTCCATGTGGATCGACATGTTCTTTCCCTGTGTTTCATATCGACACTGTACACTTGAAGTTATCATTGTAGGATTCTTTCCCGACCTACCGCACGTAGAAGGGAAACCCTAGATATCTAATTGGGCCACACATCTATGGGTAGTAGGACCGACAACAATTAAAAGTATTTAGAACAAATAAATTTTTACGTTGGACTAGAAGAATTAAGATGGATAATAATTTATTAAATAACACACAAAATGATTTTATTCTTGATAGTTCTTAATGCTAGTTGGCATCTTCCCTTCATGAATCTAATTCACAATACTCTGTAGCGAATGAGAGTGATCGATCCATAACATTATATACAATACGTTTATTATCTTGTTGCATTGCTCCTAGAATAAAAGATGACATACCATTACTATTCCCTCGAAAAATTGGTAAACAAATAGTTTGAATATTTGGCACCATGAAATTAGCTCTATAATCCTGAATAACATAATCGTCCTGTTGAAAATGAAGTGTTATGGAAGGATAGTTACTAATATCAAATCTTCCCCATAAGCAGAAACAAACATCAAAACTTTTTAAAGAACCAATATATTCAATTCCGAGCTCGTTAAAATGTGCCTTCACCAGCTCTGCAACTTTATAAAAATGAGCTTTGTAGATCATAGATATTAGAGAACCAGAATCTATGACAGTACCGCTTTCTCCTTGATTGTTAAGTTTGAAAGTACCTCTTGGAAATCCTACTTTTTTGTTACCCACAGTAATATCTTCTAGATTTAAGTAATATAGTTGCGGTTGAAAGTGATACACAATAATGGGAGTTTTACGTACTTCTTGACCTGCACCTCCAATTATTGCATCTGCACCAAACCTTAAATATGTGTTCGACCCATCAATTTTCGAGTTAAACCTCTCGAAGCAGTAGGAAAATTTACCTTGTCTAACAACACCTAACTGATTTAGAAAATACCATTGTCCTGATCCTAAACCGAGTATCCCCACAGTAAGATCAGGTTTTCCACGTAAATGATTACTAATATATTTTTAAAAATTTTCTTGAATAAAACCACAAACCATGAGTAGTTCAATACTTTCAAGGCCACCAGTATCAGATCCTATAGTGAATTTTTCTTCAACAACAATACCAGATGTAACTGGTCCACTGGCATATTTTGATAAGTAAGTGCATTTTCCATCAACATTACATTTATCTCCCTTGCAAAGAGGATGAGTATTACAAGCAACGAGACGATATGTAGTTGATGACCTCCAAGGATAAAGTAGCACATCTTGATTAAAAGTTTTACTTGCACCTTCACATTGAAGCTATGTCTGATCACTACCTGAATCAATCAATAAATAGTAATTCATGAATGATTGTCGTCTACCAGGAAATGTACCTAAACCAACCATTGTAACGTAAAGTATTTTCGGTTCATAAACTACATGCAAACGTGCAATATCGGGATTCATGGAGCGTGTTCCATTGCTCTGGAGTAGGGCTGTCAATGGGTCCAGGTCCTCCCGGGTACCATTGGACCCCGAACCGGACCCTATTATTTTAATCGGTTCCGGGTCCGGTTCCCAATTTTATAGACCCAGAACCGGACCCAATAAAAATAGCGGGTAATTACCGGATCCGGATAATTATCGGGTATCATATGTTTGCTTAAATTCAAAATGTTCCTGGAAAATCGAATGCCCAAATTTGAATTCAATGAAAGGGAGGGAACTAAATATACTAGGACACATCATGAAGTGAATTAAAGACAAAAGAGAAGTTCGAACAAAACTTCTGAGATATGACTCAATGGGCCAATTAAGCACGTCAAAGAAGAAGTAAGAAGCAGATCCAAAACATTGAAAACAATCACACCCTGTGCTTCAAAGAAATAATAAGGGCTTTTTGATAAAGTACCCCTGCTTTTGAAATTATACAATTAAAGTGCCCCCGTGTTTTTGAATTTTGTTAAAGTACCCTTAGCTTGCCGTTTTATTAAAAAAACGGTAAACGGCCGTTACAAGCCTTTAAAGCTTAGGTGGCAACGGGAAAGAGTCTTAAAAGCCCTTCTGGTGAGTAGAGACGATTCTACTTGAATCACCGATCCAAAACGCTGAGTCGAGTTAATGGGTAAACAAACTTCATTTCATAAATAAGTATGTTCCAAAATAACATAAAGTTTCAGTTAAAGAAACTGCCATACGAAGAGTTTTCATCAACCAAAAAACAGATCATCCCATCAAAATAAGACATAAATACTATTGCAAATTACATGACTAAACTGCAACCATTCACTTCTTTGCTCGAGTCATTTTCTACTTCTTTGAAGTTCTACCCGCTTTAGTACTAGATAGAGCTGCAACTTTTGAAATATTGGATGGTTGAGATGCTTGTTTAGCCTTAGAAGTAGATGCAACAGGTCTTTCAAATTTGGTGAAGGTAGAACCATCTACTTGAGTTCTTTGCCTCTTTACTTTAGGATTCTGACCAACATCACCACCTGCACATGTAGCTTTGTTATGACCAGTTGAACCACATATTCTACATGAATATGTCTTTTTATGTGCTTTAGGCTCATCCCATGCTCTCCTCCTATTAGATCTTGGCCTTCATGTTTTCCTTGTCTTGAGTGAAGGTTCCAAATCAATCTTTTCATCTTCTTCCAACTAAACAATAGAAAATACTTAGAATGGTATCCTAGAAAATCAAGTCACTAATGGGAATAACTATTTGTGGATTATTCCCATTGTGTTTCCATTTCCTTATATGTAGCTTCACATGCAATTTCTTAAATACCAAAATTAATGAATTAGACCTACCAATCTCATAGACAGAACAAGTTCAGAAGCAATATTGAAGGTAGGGAATCTAGTAGATACCTAGGACACTTTAACAAGAGCAATTTAACATCCATGCATGCTAAGTTCGCAGTAGTTAGAAGTGTAACTAACTATA
Organism: Papaver bracteatum; assembly: GCA_023529315.1. Classification (NCBI taxonomy): domain Eukaryota; kingdom Viridiplantae; phylum Streptophyta; class Magnoliopsida; order Ranunculales; family Papaveraceae; genus Papaver; species Papaver bracteatum. Next base: position 565,647 of record JAJJWX010000474.1, on the reverse strand, counting down.
TATGAAAGAAAATCCATGACTTAGAAATTCATGAGTGGAAACGATGCCGCAACTTACACAAAACCTTGCTCCATAAACAAAATGCCAAATTGCAAGTATAGTCGATATACCAAGATTAAATGTATTCATTATTAAAGGAGGTAGTTAAAATCATTAGCTAAAAGAAGTAAGTAAAGCTGCAGACAACCATGGGAAAAGGCATTTGTTTCAAGTCTACATAAAATGAGAAATTCAGCCAGAACCATGTAGTCCTAACTTCTGAAATGAAATCGGCGACAAAGAAGCAAACGAAAAACACAAATTAGTGCAAGTTGATCTCCACAATGGGTAGTTTTTGAATTTCACTCATAAGCCAGTGTCCAAAGTAAATTAAATTGAGGCCGCAAGCTGGTGAAGATTTAAAGAAACCATTTATGAAAATGAGACAACTTTTGGTTTATTTCATTTTAACAAAAGAGTGTACGAATAGACCAAAGAGTATATATCATTGAATTTAACGGAAAATATGGACTAAAAGTTAAAATAGGAAATCAAATTAATAAGCAAAACACCTGGCTAGTGCAAAACACCAAGTTAAAAACTTTAATTTGTTTTCTTAAGAAAAACATCCATATGATTCAAACAACCAGTAGGCTAGTGCAAAGATAGGGTCTCATTGCATGTACCAAAAACAGAACTCATTGAGTCATTTTCGGGAACTGTTAATAGGAAATTTTAGAGAACCAAGCTAGACACTGGATTAAAAATCAACTTAGAGGAAAAATACAAATACCTCTGGCCAATCTTCTTTATCAGGAAATGGAAACACAGTTGGTGCATATATAACTCTATATGTAGCAACTGTATAATAGTGAGAGCAGTACCTGCCAACATCAGAATTTATTGGTGCATAAGATATTTGACATAAAACATAAAAAAGAAGAAGTTAAATATGAGTATGCACTTACTTTGTCCAACCAGGTCTAAATGGCTTCAAACAACAAACAACATGTTGGCAAACAAATCCTATGAGTTGCCATTGTAGATAAGTACATTTCTTTTCATCCAAGTTAACAATAAAAACTGCCTTGCTTCCTACATTTGTAACCTCATACAGTTTTCCAAAAACACAAGGGTCAACTTGAAATGCACCAACCAACTTCAACATCTTTCCAATCAGTTTTATTCTAGTTGGAACCAATTCTTTAGGATTCCATTTTGCACTCTCCTTTTTCCTTTTGTAAAACAAACTCCTAACCAACTGATTATAAAGAATTATTACTCTACAGATGGGTTTGTCCCTAATATTTTTTTAGCATGGAATTAAATGACTCTCTAAAATTGTTATTTAGGTGTTCACATTTACTGGTGTCATCGAAAAAGGCCCTAGACCATGACTCAACACCAGCATCTTCAAGGTACTTGGCAGCTGCAGGATTTTCTTTCCTTATATCTTCCATGTGTTTCTGGCAAACAACACACACAAACAATAAAAATATCAGCATACACAAAAAATAAAAATATCAGCATATAACCATACAATAACTGATATAAGTAATATTAGATTGTTACGTAGAAATGTTTCTTCTTGTAGCATTTGGCTACATTCCACATTGAGCTATACAACTTTTGTCCCTTGAAGTGCTTCTTGAAATTGCTATACAAGAGCCTGAAACAACACCAAAATATAAATAAAAAACTAGATTATTTCTTAATAAAGTAAATAAACAGTTGAGAATTTCACCTACAACAATATCTCACAGGTGCTTTTGGGAACACAGCAGGAACAACTTCAAGTAGTCCTTTCTACCTATCTGAAATAAATGTCAGTGGCATTGGATGACCTTCGAGTAATGGATTCAAGTCAGTGAGAAATATCATCAAATTCTCAATTGTCTCAGATTTGAAAACTCCAAATCCTAATGAGACTAATCCATTTTGACCATCTAACCCTGTTGCAGCCATCAACACACCACCATACTTACCATTTTCATGACAAGCATCTAACCCAATAACTGATCTACCCCCTTCTTTCCATCCTTTGATAGCTCCAGCAAAGCTTACTGTCACAGACTCAAATGTCATGTCAGTCTTGCAGTATGAAAAGTTAGCAATTGAGTCTTTGTTGGAGTCACACACCATCTTACAAAGCTGGGGAACATCCTTGAATCTGTCTTCATAACTCCCATAACTCCCATATTTAGCTTCCAATACTAAATTCCTGTCTTTCCATGCAGTATGGTAAGGAATATCAATGAGATGAGAGGCTTTAAAATCTTCTTGAATTTGCCTAGGTCTTGGAATTACATTTCCAGAGCTGCGATGATTCAAATCTTGTAAAACTTAAGCTACTAGTTGAGGGTCTGCAGATCTATTCTTCACCTTGTCTTGTACAACCCCCTTGAAATTATGCTTTAAGTTCACACCCTTAACCTTAAATGTAGATTGGTGTTGTAGTTTTGAAGCAAAAACCATCCATTAACAAACAACACAGCCCTTACGGATAAACCTCTTTGCACACCAAACCCTAACTCTAGACTTGTCACTCTTTTCAACCTTATACTCACATTCACTTAATACACAAAAATGCTTTAAATGTGTTTGGAATGATTTTTTTATCAGGAAATTCAGTACCTACAATCGTTTGTGAAGGATCCAATGGCTCAACAAGGTCTGTGTCATCAAACATGTCACCATGTTCATCCTCTAACTTTGAATTTTCAGCCACATGATCCTTGAACCACTGAGGGTCTTCTTCAACATCTTCACCTAAACAAGTACAAGCCAAAACAATTAATACTGAATGTTACAACCACAGCAAACTGTAAAACATTCAAGATTGAGCTGAGATGATTCAAAAGTGCTACAACCCTAATGAAACACAAGAACATTAAAGTATTACAACCATAAAAAAAATAAAAAAATATTAAAGGGTAACTACATTTTGTACCTTCCTCGTTTACTTCTGCACTATCATCACTTGAATCATCTGCAAAACTCTAAAGTGTTAGTACAACAATAATTCATAATAATAATTGCAAAAACTTAGTTGAGAGTAAATGGGGGTGGAGTTTATAAGTACCTTCATCTCCAACATGTTCAGAATCACTTGCATCTTCATTGTCTTCATCACTATTATAAGCAGCTGCAGCTTCAGTATCTTCTACAAGATGACACTCATCCACCTCTTTGTTCTCAAGTTGAACTACAATCTCATAATTTTCTTTCAATTTCTGTAACCAATATTCCTCATCCCAATCATCATCTACTTGCAATGGTTCCTCATCTAATAGAACTAGTTTGCTACTTGTTCCTCCTCTCAAGTTGTCACCAACAACACTTGCTTGAGTGGGTTGTGAACAATCCTGCCCAAACAACTTCCTAGCACTAGAACCACCTGCACTTTTGTTTTTCTTACCTTTAAGTCATGGGATTATTCTCACTTGAGGTGACTTTGATGCAGTTTTCTTAGGTGTGTGCTCCTTATCCCATTCTGGATTATGAACCTTGACAAGCAACTGAATACAACCATTGATGTTTATTGCAGCATTCTCCCAAAACCAAAAGAAAGCATGATCATTCTTTAGAGTCCATGGAACTCCATGTTCTGACATCCATAGTAAAATAACATCATCTATATCTTCCAGACATAATTTTCTGCGAATCATTTGCAAAAATATCCTCAAACTGATCTTATCTCTTTCTAATTGTTTGAAAGCAAACTCAATCTTACTCTCAATGCAATAACAATTTATATCTTCAAATCTGATTTTTCCCTTATCAATATTACCACTGAAAAATACAGAAGAAATACCAATATATTAAAAATACTCTAATTACAAATACAGAAGCAATACAGAAATACAAAAAACAAAAAATCAAACAAAATTGTGTCATCACAGAAATACAAATATAAAAATACTGCAAAGACATGTTTTTCTTCTTCTAGGAATATAACAAATACATCAAATACAACAATACGGAAATATAAATATATATTTTTTTGGGAAAATTTCTTGGATTTTATAACATTGCTTTTCAGATTCAAGTGCACATGTTTTTTCCAGATTCGATTCACAGACAGGTTTTATCCAGTTGAGTCACACCCAAAAAAGAAAATGAAAAAAATGATGGGTCATGAAGAATCTTCACAAACAAAACAAAATGAAATGATAAAACAATAAAAAAGTTAGATTTCAATCCAATAAAGTTAGGGTTCCACTTTAAATCGACAGAAAAAGATTCTAAATCATCTTATTATATCATGCAAGTACAGATCTAAAAGAAATCAAAAGTTAGGGTTTTAAAATTTCTAACCTGGACATCACCTTTTCCTTTCCCATCTTCATCATTGATGAATAATTAGAGTTCATCTTCAATACAATAAATCAGTTAAACCAAAATCAAATATTACTAACTATCCTTGTGATTCAGTTAATCGCCAATTTTTTCCCCTCTTCTGAAACTGAGCGACGTGAGGAATAAAATGTTAGATTTACTTTCACTGACTAGATTTAGTCTTGGTACATGGGTTTATCGTAATTTAAGCCTTTTTTTGACCAGGTAAATAACGATTGACTGGATTATGTGGGCCAATGACGAAAAACTAAACACTAAGGCTACTTTACAAAAGTTCAATATGTCGGGGGCACTTTTTTTGTGTGCACCAAAAAAAACGGGGAACTTTATCAATTTTCCCTAATAATAATTAAATCCTAGTTTTGTGTTTCCCATCAAGGTTTGAAAAAACAGTCATTTTTTTTTGAGAAAACGGCCATTAAAACGCTCACGCCTATGTAACGTGCCCGTGAAGATCACCGATACGCTTGTCTAAATAACACCGATAAATATTAAACAACGGCGTTATTTAGACCAGTTATGTATGTTTTCACGCATGTGATAACCGTTTTTCTAAAATTGATTTTTACGTTTTTTCGTCTAAAAAACATTTTAACATAAGTTTTTTACACTGTTTTTTTCCATTTTCACACCCGTTATACCCGTCTTTTAGATAAAATAAAAATAAAAATAAAAATACTATTTTAATCAATTTTTTTTTCTAAATTAAAAAAATTAAGAATTACAATTAAAAAAATTAAAATAAATGAATAAACAAACAAAATAAAAAACGTAGTAACAACGTTATTTAGACCTGATATAACCGTTTTCACGCATGTTAAAACCGTTAGATAGGAAATTTAAATTATAATTTATTTATTTTTCATATTTAACCGTTATCACACCCATTATTTCATAAAAACATCAATGAAACACGTTTTTTTGCCTAAAGAACGAGTTTTTGGCTCGAAACGTGCTCACACCAGTCAAAACACGTTATGACGGTCACGCATTATGGCCGTGACCCGACATGTGACCTATTTTTTAAACATTGTTTCCCATGGCTAACGACCCCGCCATCAACAAGAAGCTACCATCTAAAACACTTAAAATTCTATCTTTGGTTTTGAACTCCATATGTAAAAACTGTTAATTAACATAACCTAAGGTTTGCATGAATTACCGCCGGTTTTCATAAATTAGATTCACTGATCTCGTATACCAATAGTCTGTACAAAAAATATATATAAATAAGATGAGTTGATTTCGGTATGTGCTTGAGTTGATCACGGTGTTAAAAGACAGATAGAGGTTTGCTTCCACTAAGACAGAAAGGGATTTACTTCAATACAAGATAAGCATTGAAGACAACGAAATCTCATAATTTGATATATGTAAAGATGATAGCAGTATGAATTATTAGATGTATAATTATTTTCAAAGATTTTGTACATTTCTGCCGGGTACCCGATAATCGTGGGTACCCGACGGGTATTACCCGTTTGGACCCGTTAAGATTCGGGTCCAATCGGGTAATTACCCGTCGGGTCCTAAGTCGTTAATAGGTCCAATTTTAGGACCTAGAACCGGACCCAAATCTATCGGGTCCGGTTCCGAGTAATGGGTACCCATTGACAACCCTACTCTGGAGTAATATTTGTGACTCGATGTAACGTGCTTGAACTTTGGATTGTTCCACGAGTCTTTGGAGCCTTTCGTCTCTTGTTAAATAGTCACCATGGTATAAAGGCGATTCTTTAGAGTCTATATGAATCATTTTAATACTAAACCCTTTCTTTGGATCCACTGCGACGACTGAGTTTAATAAAAATGAAAAGTAATCGTTATAAGAAAAATGAAAAAATTCCCCCCATTTTTGAGATAATTTTCTTTTGATGGAGATAACAATGTGCAATTTTTGAACTTCAATTTATAGTGTTCTATTAAGAAAATAAAATCATCACTTTTCATATTTTCAAAATAAAAGAAAATCTTTTCTTATTAATATGTATTAAAGCTCATACATGTACATAATACAATGAATGCCGTGTATTACAACAACACAAGGAAACAAGCTGGACAACCACACAAAATATGGTGGATATCAAAATTTTCTAAGGAAGCATATCAATCAAATATTAATTATTAATAATTAAGAAAGCATATCAATTAGATCTTCAAATATCAATATTTATTAAAGAAAAGTATTTTACTGATTAGAAACTTTATTACCTAATTAGGATTCAGTGTGCCGACATTTTTCTTGTAATATATTGTAACTAGAGATGAAACATTTTTCGTATAAAAATTAATTATATAAAGTTATCCTAAAGGAGGTAGCCTAATTTATCTAAGCAATAATATCACGTTATAGGGCCTACGACCCGTGAATGTGAGGCCCAACTAGATACCTAGGGTTTTCTTTTTACATGTATATAAAGGATATGATATCCATGTAACCTGATTATTTTATTGAATATAAATTATTCTCCATCTCTGCCTCTTTGTCTTCTTCTCTATGATTCTACTGCAACACGTTATCAACACGATTTTACCAACGTATAATTTTATTCTTCTATCAAGATTGGTCATTAGCGTGATTATGATCCTATTTTTTTTATCATCATGGATGCGTTACCTGGTATTTCTTTTGACCAAAGAAATTTGGTTTTCATAGTATACATTAGGGTTTCACGAACGTATGACTATCAAACATGTAGATTTCACCGATATATTTTCATGAAATTTTCATATGTTCAACCCAATTAGGTATTACATATTCTCAAAATATTTCAATCAAATCGGAAAATGATACAATCTCCAAAACATGTTTTTTCATGAAACTGTTTACGTTCAGAAAAATCCCTAGTCTATAACAACGTAATAAAACTTAATTTTTAATGATTATAGCCTCTTGATTATGCTATATTTTTGGTGCATGTTATATATTGTTCTTGTTGATCAACTGTATAAATTTCATAAAGATCCAACCATGGAAAATACTCAAAAGTACGTGATATTTCCAGATGTGTCCACAAAAACGTGAATTTGCTGAAGGGGATATATAGAGAAGAGAGAAATCTTATTCATTAGATATCAATGTCATATTACATAGGAATAAGACTCTATTTATTGGATAGACTGTTAACCCTAGTTACATATGGATTGGCCGCACATATGGGACAAAGGCCCTACAACACTCCCCCTTGTGTGGTCCAATAGTATTGCTTCATATGTAGTGCTTCACATATAATGCTTCCGATGTAGCAGTGCAAATATAGTTATTCATATCTAGTTTGTCTCCTCGATGATCATTGTATCTAAGTCTATTTCCTCATTAAAACTTCGCTAGGAAAACCTAGAGGTACAAAACCTGAACTAAGGAAAAAGAGTATTGTTAGAGCAATGCTCGGTCGAATTCGCAAGCGTTTCTATCTCAAGCTTGATTGTCAAGTTTAGTTTCCAAAACTATAAGTCTTGCTTTCTAGTCTACTTATAGATAAGTATAGGACTAGGATAGTAAGTGTAGTTGAGCTCTAGACTCCACGGCGTTCATCATACAAAGACGAAGAACTACTCAAGGAACTGGTGGAACTTCATTGACAAAAAGGTATGCGGAGACTTGAACTTATCTATCACTCAAAAGTATATCTACTCTACCTCCTATCTTGACATAAAATTCGTATTGCTATATATACTTCGATTATACACATTTGTTATTTCGATCCAAGCTTATCTCGCTTATCTATTTCTCGAAATATGTGTTGGTAAGCTTTCACTTTGGCCAAGTTCATCTTTAATCGTGACGAAAGTCATGTTGAACATTTTAATTTCTCGAAAATTTCTTTTATGAAAAATAGTTTATGGATAACAACTACATAACATCCTCTAAGAATGTTTCAATGATAGAAATGAGAGTTTAGAATATATAACCATGTTTGGATATAAACATTGTATGTGAACTCATACTTGTTTAAGCCCAAAATCCTTGTACCAAAGTATGCATACTTTGATGTTTAGGATAATTGAAGCTAACTCCACGTACTGTCGGAAGTTCACATCCCATGAATTTCTGCTGGAGTTTGTGAATTGAAAACAAGCTCAGTTCGGGTACTTAAGTATGCGTACCCGTATGCGTACTTAAGTGGGTTATTTTCTAAAAACGGTGTATTCGTGAACTAAGACATTTATAAATTAAGGAATGCATATTTGCAAACCGTGGCTATAATGTTCATGAATCGATTCGAGTGAATCAAAATTGTTTTTGATTCGATTGTGTCTTGTATACTTCTATGAGATCTAAGCAATTGAACAACTCTCTAACTAGTTCATTTGAGTCACTTGAACTAGTTATGGTGAAGATGAATAAGGTTGATATGAAAGTGCTCATTTGGATAACTATTGGTTAACTATTGTTGAACCAACTAGGTGTACACGTTTAGGTACAGTTACCCAAACCTAAATGAATGTGCATTTTATTTTTGTATAACAAGCTAAGTTCGATCTAACAATTGAAAGATATTAGCTTGAATCTAATCAGGTTTTTATCTAATGGTGAATATTAAATGCTTTGTTACCAAGGTAACTTAGATTGCAAACCCTGATTTAGAGACTATATAAAGGAGAACTCTAGCAACTAGGAAACCTAATCCCCACACCTCCTATGTGATACTAGTTGTATAAGCTATAGTTCATTCTCCTTTAACCTTAGGTTTATATCAAGACCTTGTAGGTTAACGACTTGAAGACTTCATTGGGATTGTGAAGCCAGACCTAACTATTTTCTTTGTAGTTGCGTGATCTGATCTTGTTTTTTTCATCGTATTTGGGTACAATCATAAGATTGTCTTGAGATTAATTTCTCCGATAGGTAAGATAGAAAAGAAGTGATAAATATCTTTATCTCATCGTTTGTGATTCTGCAATATCTTGTCTCGCTAGTCGATTAAGATCTTCACGAGCAATTTCTCCAAAAGGTATTTCAAGAAAGCAAAACTCACTCAGTAATTTCACCTCCAAATTTGGTTCAATTTCTTATATCCAAATTTATAGTTATTGAAATTCATAAAAAATTCATGAAAGTTTATATCCCAGAAAGTCGATGAACGATATTTTTCACAGTGAAATATGTTTTTGTATTTATGAAACTGAGATAGCTCTCTCTAGAAAGTACCTGTGATACATATTTTTGTATTAGCTAATGATTTATCGTAATTTAAGACTAGTTTCGATTTTTTGTTATTATTTGTGTTTTTGTATAGTTACATCTACTAATATTGGAATTGTTCCTTGTTACATTTGAATCTGAGGACAGAAGGGGTGAGAAAAATCAGAGTAACTAAATGACTAATGTAGCACAACCATAAAACAAAAACAACTAGCATGTCCATATCTGAGATGACTTGGATCATAATTTGGTAAAGTTCTTCCTTCGTTCTATCCTTTGCAAGTCCGGCACAACTCTGCAGCTTTCGTTATTCAATAAAGCTTCTTCATTTTCATTTACCAAATAGCTTGCTAGTCTGGTAAATAAACACATAAAATTTTGCTTGGAGCCAAATAGAATAGAGAAGCACAATGGTCATACAAACAAAGAGGGTTGGTTAATTCATTTGGCGATGAATATAGATCATTTTGACCAACATTTTTTACTACTAGTAGTTATCATACCAAACTACACTTTTCTTATGAACCCACGTCAAGCTCCCACGTCGCACGGTGAGTGTAACATCCTTCTCAAATTAAATTAGATAAAAACTTTGAAGTAGAGCAATCATAAAGATGACAAGTGTTGGAGTCTATTGGTCGAGACAATAAAACATGAATTACACTCTGTTTACACCATGCATTTAACTAACCGTTTGTAACACCGTTAGCCAAAACGTGGGTATACAATACTTATGTATGAATTTACACCTAACTAATTGCTTACACTTGGTTCACACCAAATACTTAACTGGACGTTACTCACGTCCGTTAGATAGACAATACATCCATTAAGAAAAACGGAAAAAGAAGATAACTCCTGCCGACTAAACCTAAAACCAAACTCCTCCTCAAGTTCATCGATACCTCCATCTGTCTCCCTGAAACCATCTCCTAATCACAGTCATGGTCAATCGAGACCATCACCATCAGCACACACAGACTTCCATCATCATTCCCTGTTCTCTTTAACCAAGTCAGTCCAGGGTAGTAATCTGTCAGAACTACCTTGCTTCACATTCATAATTAACTCCATTGTTCGATCACCACCATAGCAACATTGTTGTTCTCGGAAAACTCTCATTACCTGCACTAATTCAGGTCCACCATATCCCATCTTGAAATTAAAGACAAACCCGTCCTTCTATGTCATCACAACTTAGAATACTCCCATTTAATTGCAACCATTTATTCAAAGACTAACAGAAAGATCGATTGCTTCACATAAATTACAGTCATACCAATTGATTTATCTTCGCCACTAATATACAGGTAATTATTAATTGATAAAACATACGGAATAATTAAAAATTAAGAGAGAAAGATGTGGCGGATTGAAATTTGTGGAGAAAGCGCGGGAAAAAGAAGAGCCTAGACTACTAATTAAACTGATCATGGAGATTTCTTTAAAGAAGATCGAAAAAGGAACAGATACTTTAAGAAAATTAAAGATAGATAAAGATGAAATATGAAATATGAAGAAGTTCTAATCAGTTTTTGATTTTCTCCAGTATTCTAAGTAATATGGGTATCTTCGTTTTAGTTTTTAATTGAAAAGACAGTGTTCTGTGGTACAGGACACGTCTAACTGATTGTTGGAAAGGCGGCACACGTGTTAAAGTATCACGATGGGGAGTGGCGAAGCCACATCATACCAAATCAAGAATCACTCCTCCTTTAAAAGGCTAAGTCATATGAGCTCCCACGTTGCACGATGAGCATTACACCCACCTCAAATTAAATTAGATAAAAGCTTTCAACTACAACAATTTTGGAAAAGACAAGTGTCGTAACGTTATTGATCGAAGATTTTTTTTTTAAAAACGCCCCCTTAGTAGAGAATGTTATTGGTCCAAGCCCCCTGATTTTAACGGCAAAATACTAAAACCGTTAGTAGAAACGTGGGTGTACAAGACTTATGTGTTGATTTACACCTAATTAAAAAAATTACACCGGGTTTACACCAAATACTTAACTGGACGTTAAGTAACACCGTCAAGCAGGGACGTTACGTCAAAATCGTAACCCAGCTGAAGAGTAATTAAGAATGTAAGATTTCCTATATCTGGAGGTATGGATACTCTGAAACTCGAACCCTCCCGTTGACCTAGATCCAAAGCGGTAACCCTTCTTGGATTATCACGGTTACATGTAATTCCTATCCAACTACAATGGTCAGATTGATTCCACGAGGGTTTGGCTTAGTTTGGTATTGTTGCAGCTTTTGTAAAAGCACTTTTCTGATGTGCGTTGATGTGCTGTGCTGTGAGAAAAAAACAGTTAGACGTTTGGTAAAATATTAATTAAAGTTAAAGCTGATTAAAAAAACAATCAAAGTGTGTTTGGTAAAATACCAGATACAACAATTGTTGTTGTGCAAATGACAAAAACAGGCATATCTCTAAAAATAGTTTTATCCAATTTTATTGGGGTTAAAAATAATTACTATATTTTACTATGAAATATAAATATATTAAAGATTAAATTACTAATTATTACTATTATTATGATTTTTTTTAATAATATTAATAAATAAATAAAATAAATAAATAATAGGTCTTACATATCGGTAGAGGGTAGCCGGGAAATAAGCTGGGCCCCACACCTTTTTGAATGATAATACCTAGTCTATGAAATAAGGACCCGCCCAATTTACAATTTGCATCCTGACTCGCGAGACAGTTCTTAATCCTCCTTAGAAAGACGCAGGTGTCTTCTCCAAGTTCCCCTAAAGTCGTGAAGGCCAAAACGCCAAACCTATAACCGTGTGCAGTACATTTATCCAAGTATTTAGTACACTTACGAGTAACTGCAGAGGTGATGGCATGTCCTGGTGTGAAGTTCACGGTGCTAGCACTTGTGAAAGGCGAGACACCGGTAACGTCAAAGCATACATCTCGCCCGTTTTCCCAATTGTACACCATTATGTCTGCTGGCCTTAAAGAATTGGCATTTTTGGACAAGAAAAGCAAACGTACTTCTTTACGTGCTGCAACACCTGCCTTGTAGCAAACATCTGCGAAAAAGTCCCTTACCAAATCATGTCTGAACTTGCTACTGATATCCTTGGCACAATGTAGTGCATGGTCACCGTGTATGTCCATAGCATGATTTCAGCTGGTGCACAGGCTATCAGCTTCAAAGAGAGGAATGGACAAGCGGTATTGAAGTACCGACCTGAATTGCCGAGGGCCAATGGCTTGGTTAAGGCCAGCTATAGGTATAGCTTTGAGGAAGTCCATAGCGTGTGCAGTTTGGTTGGCCTTCCAAAGGTTAGTTTCCCTAACGGACAAGGGGTACTTGTTGGGAATCTCTTTCGTAATCGTACCAAAGTATTGAGACGCCAAGGACTTCATAAAGTGGGGGGCAGCAACATTGATGTTAAATTGCGAAAGAGAGGTACCACAGGCCTGAATGTATCCTTGCACGGCAAGTTGGTAGTGTTGGCTCGTGTCAAAAGTGAACTTACCCCGTAAGATAATGTGTTGAAGATGTTGAGTTTGCGCGCATGAAGCAATATAACAGTATTTAGATGTGTCGGCCATGGTGTAAATCCCTAGACCGCCATCTTTAAAAGGAAATGTTGCAAGGCGCTGCTGTACTACTCCAAAACTGGCACCATCACCTACTATCAAGCGGCGCAGGTACTGAATTAACTGGTGATCAAACACATCAATGGATTCCTGCAACACTTGAGGGCTAGTCGTACGCAGTGCAAAGTAAAGTATGGATACTCCTGACAAATTCCGGGGCAGCAATAATTCGCTTTGTGGGTCATTCAACTTCTGTATGGAACGCATCAGCTCAACAGTTTTGTGAACCCTGTTTAAAACCAAGTTACTACAAAACTGTTTGTTCAAACTAACAGGTACACCTAGTACTTTCACTCCGTGAGAAGGTTTACTAATATCTGTTGGAAAGAGATCAGCAGTACGAGGATCATGCGAGGGCCAAAAGATCTCTGAATTATGATTGTTAAAAATATTATTTTTACTTAACCACTTTTTAATGTATATAATTTTCAAACAAAAAATCAAACTAAAATTAAGTAATTATTTAAATTTTTATTTTTATTTTATTTTTGACAAATTAAATGAAATTGTATCATACAATAGTTTGAAAATAAAATATAATAATATTTAAAGAATAAAATATAAAAAATAAAAATTGATTGTATATATGTTTAAGGGTATTTTTGTCATTTATAAAATAAAATAGGGAAAAAATAAATAAGTCAAGCATTAAATTTTGGTGGGACCAAAGGTATTTTTACCAAAGGTGGCTGTTAAGGGGTGCTTTTTGAGTGCGAAAATACTAAAACACCCTTTCATTAATTAAAAATCATTATGAAAAGACTGTAATGCCCTTTCCCCTAAAACATTAAAATCAAATAACCAAATTCATATATCCCCCAATTCCCATTTGAGGTACCGGCATAGTTAGGGTTAGGTTTTGAAAAAAAAATAAAAATTCTTTATCTTCTTCCTCATCGTTCATTATTCATCGACGATTAATCGTTGAATCAAAAATTTCTTCGTCGATTAACCTACCATAACCATGCCTCCACAAAAGAAATCAAAAGCAAAACCGAAAACCAAATCGATTGCTCAACAAACACATGAACAAAGAATCGAGAACATTGTTCAACAACTAGAAGAGGACGAAGCAGCGAACTCGGATGATCAACCACTCATGGCTTCTCTGAGAAGGTAAGTGATTTTTGAACTCATTTATGATTATTTTGATCGATTTGTAGCCATGTGTTTAGGTTAGAATCGCCAACAATAGCTGAAACTGTCGAGTTACAGAGAGTACCGGCATTAGATCTAGGTTTGAATACCAAGCCGGTTTAGGTACCGGCATAGAATTTGGGTTGAATACCATGCCGGTTTGGATTCCTGAAACTGGATTTTTTATACCAGCATATAATTAGGGTTGAGTACCATACCGGTTTGAATTCTGAAACTTAATTTTTTGTACCGGAATACGAATTGGGTTGAAGACTATTCCGGTAGTCAACTAAAAACACACATGAACAATTTTTTGTACCGACATTGTATATAGGTTTCGTGAATGCCGGTACTTAAACATGCATGAGTTAGTTCAATTCGAAAATGCCGGTAGTACACTTAAAACATACAGGAACATCACTGAAATTGTGCTCAATACCAGCACAAAATTTAGGTTCCATAGGATGCCGATACAATGATACCGACATGCTCGATATTTAAGATTTTATGCCGGAACATTTTACCGGCATTGGGTTGTTTAAGAGTTTCCATGTCGGTTCCTAAACTTCCATGACTTTTCTTATGTTTGTTTTGTTTGCTTATGTTATAGGTCAAAAGCCAAAGAAGCGAAGAAAAATAAAGGTCCTATTCTCACTAAGAGAAGGAGGAAGGACGGTCTTGATACTCCTCAGTCCCTGCCTCCACGAGGGAAAGACGAAGGTCGCAAGAAGTGTTTGGGGTTTCAAACAAGAGGGTCAATTTGGGAGAGTGGTGGTGAACGTAGTGCACTTGCAATCCGTGAAGGTACTGGAATAGTTGAGGACGATGAGCATGATGAAGGGGAAAGTGAGGAGGAAGATGATGAGGTTCATCCAAGTCAATTAGCAAGCCAAAGCGAAGTTGGTGGGACGAGTCAATAACCAACACAAGGAAAGGGCAAGGCGCAACCCAAAGTTAAAGTTAAAGGTTGTCACATTCCTCACATTGATGACATGATACCCGACCGCGATGATGGTAAAATTTGGGGTCAAGATCCGGACCCGAAAGTACTCTTTGGATACAAGCACTCTTGGGCTCGTACTATCTTGCAAACCTATGTAAGCATTTTTTATTTTGTGCATGTGCATTGTTTTATCTTTTACATCATATCTTAATCGTATTATCTCTTATTTGTAGGATCATACTAAGGTTGTGCGTGTTTGCCGAAACCAAGCCGCGACTAAGTGGAAATTTTTGTTGGAGCATGAAGATGTCCAAACATTAGTAAAGAACTCTGGTCAGTATTCTTTGGTTGAAAATTACGTGAATCCAGATATTGCGACCGTCAATTGCTTCGTCGAAAGGTATCATGGTGAAACTGATACAATGCACTTCCCGTTTGGAGAGATGACCTTGATTCCATAAGATGCTCATGACATTCTAGGCTTGAATGTTATCGGCAAATCAATTTCAGAAGGAGTTGAGTCTCGGGACCTAGATTGGACGAAGTTGCACGCTTTGACTAAAAAGTTGTTTGGTTGGGACTTCAAAACTTCTTCAGATAGCTTTTATGTAGCATCGAATGGAAGTAAGACAAAGACATTCAAGTTGACGATGCTTAAGAAGATGTTTGAAAATACAAAGGCTAGAAGTTTGAAGGATGGATGGGACCCTGCACAGATTCGTTATACAGCCGCTACGTACCTGTTATACATCTTGGGCACTAGGGCATTCCCTCACACTAATGGCAACAGGGTAAGTGCAAAATTTCTCCAGTACCTTGACCCATTGGAAGGTGTCTATGGCTATTCTTGGGGCACCGTGGTAATGGAACATTTGATGGCGGAGATGAGAAGGGCTTCATTGGCTAAAACAAACCAATTTGTCGGGAATTTCACTCTACTCTAGGTACAAATTTATTTAATCTATGTTCACATGTATATTGTGCACATGTATTTTTTTAACTTATGTTCACATGTATATTGTTCACATTGGATTAGGTGTGGTGTTATGTGATAGGGTGTATAATACATCCTATTTATTATCTATTTTTTATGCTTTCTCTGCTATTTATCTTGTAAATTATGTATTGTACGCGTGTTTTTGAGTTATTAGGCACTCTGGAGTCATACTGAAGAAAAGTAGAAGAAATATTTAAATTATCCAAAGTTGAGGGCAAAATCGTCATTTGATAGGCGAACACAATTGATAGACATGTGCATGTTAAGGGATATCCAGTCTTGTGTTTGAAGGAAAGTGCTAAATACACCCAGAATTAATTAAGGGGCTGCCATTCAAGGTATCCCTTATCATTCATGAGTGGGTGTAATTATCGGGTGCAAATATCATGGGGTGTACTCATTCAACCCTAGATCGAGAAGAGAAATCTTCTGTCAATTATTTCCTCTCATTCATTTCGTCCCTGAAACAGAAATTGAGAAATAAAAGTGCGAGCAGCTGTTTCTGTCTGAGAGATCGAGAAGCAATTAGGGTTTTCTGTTGCTGCAATTGATGATGATGAGGTTCAAAGGGATCTGAGATGGCGACGATGGTATGGGCTGTAGAAGTGATGCTGTTAAAATGGGTTTGTAAAGGTGGTGATGATTGAAGCAGCTGTTGTTGAATGGAGATGGGTTGAATCTGTTTAAATAACATGAAATTATAGTTGGGTTCAGTTTAAATTCGAAATTGCAAGTTAGGGTTTGCCGTTTCTATGAATCAGAATTAATTGATGAATATAATCCGCGGATCGAAAAGAAGTGAGGGTCCTGAGAGATTCAATGGAGATTAAGGTGGTTCTGTTGTTGTTTTGAGGAGAAGGAACTTAGGGTTTGCTGGAAATCCAAAAGGGGATCTGGTGGCTGAAATTGATGAAGATCGACTGTGGATGAATGGGTTTTTGTTGGATTAATTCTTGATGGAGGATGGAAGATTCAGAGAGATGGTGTTGCTGTTGTAGTTGCAGGTTTTCCTACAACACACCCCTTATCATATCTTGATATTAATTTCTAGATCTACATATAAAATTGGTAGTAAAATTGCTAAAATTATAAAAGGACACCAAGATTTTTTTACATGGTTCGATCAATTTGATCTACATCCATGATTCTTCACTATGATTGTTTAAATTTACATTTGATTTACATTGATAACCTCCATTAATGGAGTTCTAAATCTGGTTTTGGGGAAGAAGATGATAAAGAAAAAAAATACATTCTCTCTCTAAAACTCTCTCTGCAAAATATCTCTCTCTCTCTCCTAAAATTGTGTCCTCCCCTTTCTCTCTCCTGATCTTCTCTTTATATAGGTGTTTACATAAAGGATAACCACTCACACTTCCCCTATTTTAGGATCTCTTGCTATGTGCTCGCAGGATTTCTCTTCAACTACAAAATTTTCACATCTTTCTCATGTTTTAGGTTGTCGTTGTTTATTACGTCATTCTTTAAACTTCTTTGTGACGCTCGCGAAATGTTGTTGAAGAGTTTTCGGTGACGCTCGCAGAAGTGTCGTTAATCTCTCGTGAATATAATTGTGGCGATATTCTGGTCCTACATCTTCTATGGATGGGATTTCTGAGCGGTGTTGGCATCGAAGCAAATGGGTTCTTGTTGCTGCTGAAATAGAGAGATGAAGATTGTAGAAATTGCAGTTGTGAAAAGAACTGGAACAGATGAAGATAAACGGGTGAAGCTCTGTTGCTGCAGAATGGAATGATTGAATGAATAGATGTATGCCTAGGAATTGTGCAGGGAAGTGAAGAAGATATCGGCCTGAATTTGGCCTGGAAACGACCAAAAAGAGAAGAAACTCTGCTGAAGTTTTGGGCTAATGAGTCAACTCAGCGACTCGCTAACCTGACTCGGTGAATCAGCCGAGTAAGACCCTGAGTAAGATAGCTGACTCAGCTGACTACTCTCTTCCTTGACCCTCACTAGTGGAGAAGGGGGTTTTAATGACCCACATCCTCGACCCTCAATAACAGTCAACGGACTGTGGACCGGTCAAAGCAGTCCTAGATAGAGAAAATTTTCGGAGCACAGATTAGAGCGTTAAAAACAGTCGTTGTATAAATTTTTTAATTACGATTATATCCCCGAGTCATCAACCCACACCGCGACTACATTACCTAGTTGAATCACCGCTACTTTTCTTAGGATCCTCCTTTCCTCCGCGACTGCGTTACCTATTGGAAATAAGTGCAATAAATATTATAGAGACTTTAAAAATGACCAGAATACCCTTATTGAAATAAAATAAAATAAAATAAATATCACGGACTGTGAAAATGACCATATTACCCTTATTGGAAATAAGAGCAATAAATATTATAAAGACTGTGAAAATGACAAGACTACCCTTATCGAAAATAAGTAAAGTAAATACTACTCTTTGAAAATGACCATATTACCCTTACTGGAAATAAGTGCAATAAATATTATGGAGACTATGAAAATAACCAGACTACCCAATTAATGGTAATAAGTAAAGTAAATATTACATACTGAGAAAATGACCATATTACCCTTATTAGAAATAAGTGCAAAAAATATTATGTAAAGTGTGAAAATGACTTAACTACCCTTATTGAAAATAAATAAGGTAATTTTACATACTGTGAAAATGACCATATTACCCTTATTGGAAATAAGTTGAATAAATATTATGGAGACTGTGAAAATGACCAGACTACCCTTAACAAAAATAAGTAAATTAATATTACAGACTGTGAAAATGACCATATTACCCTTATTGGAAATAAGTGCAATAAATATTATGGAGACTGTGAAAATGACCAAACTACCCTTATTGCAAATAAATAAAGTAAATATTACATACTGTGAAAATGACCATATTACCCATGTTGGAAATAATTGGGATAAATATTATGGAGACTTTGAAAATGACCAAACTACCTTATTTAAAATAAGTAAAGTAATATTATAGACTGTGAAAATGACCATATTACCCTTGTTGGAAATAAGTGCAATAAATAATACGGAGACTGTGAAAATGACCAAACTACCCTAATTGAAAATAAATAAAGTAAATATTACATACTATAAAAATGACCATATTACCCTTATTGTAAATAAGTGGAATAAATATTATGGAGACTGTGAAAATGACCATACTACCCTTCACAGATTGTAATATTTACTCTACCTATTTCCGATAAGGGTAGTCTAGTTATTTTCACAGTCTCCATAATATTTATGGCATTTATTTCCAATAAGGGTAATATGGTCATTTTCACAGTATGTAATATTTACTTTATTTATTTTCAATAAGGGTAGTCTGGTCATTTTCACAGTCTGCACAATATTTATTGCAATAATTTCCAGTAAGGGTAATATGGTCAATTTCACAGTTTGTAATATTTACTCTACCTATTTCCGATAAGGGTAGTCTGGTCATTTTCACAGTCTCGATAATATTTATTCCACTTATTTCCAACAAGGCTAATATGGTCATTTTCACAATCGATAATATTTACTTTACTTATTTCTGATAAGGGTAGTCTGGTCATTTTCATAGTCGGCACAATATTTATTGCAATAATTTTTAGTAAGGGTAATATGGTCATTTTCACAGTCTGTAATATTTACTCTACCTATTTCCGATAAGGTAATCTGATCATTTTCACAGTCCCATAATATTTATGGCAATTATTCCCAATAAGGGTAATATGGTCATTTTCACAGTATGTAGTATTTACTTTATTTATTTTGAATAAGGGTAGTCTGGTCATTTTCAAAGTCTACATAATATTTATTACAATAATTTCCAATAAGGGTAATATGGTCATTTTCACAATTTGTAATATTTACTATACCTATTTCCGATAAGGATTGTCTGGTCATTTTCACAGTCTCCATAATATTTATTCCACTTATTTCCAACAAGGGTAATATGGTCATTTTCACAATCGGTAATATTTACTTTACTTATTTTCGATAAGGGTAGTCTGGTCATTTTCACATTCTGCACAATATGTATTGCAATAATTTCCAGTAAGGGTAATATGGTCATTTTCACAGTCTGTAATATTTACTCTACCTATTTCCGATAAGGGTAGTCTGGTCATTTTCACAGTCTCCATAATATTTATGGCAGTTATTCCCAATAAGGGTAATATGGTCATTTTCACAGTATGTAATATTTACTTTATTTATTTTCAATAAGGGTAGGTTGGTCATTTTCAGAGTCTACATAATATTTATTGCAATAATTTCCAATAAGGGTAATATGGTAATTTTCACAGTTTGTAATATTTACTCTACCTATTTCCGATAAAGGTAGTCTGGTCATTTTCACAGTCTCCATATTATTTATTCCACTTATTTCCAACAAGGGTAATATGGTCATTTTCACATGTGATGTTCAATTCTGATATATTTCACATCAGTTCATCCGAATGAGAAATTCAGGTCTAACACTAGTAATATTTGAACCTGTGATGTTCAATTCTGATATATTTCGACCTCAGTTCATCCGAACGAGAAACTCAAGTCTAACTTTAATAATATTTGAACTTGTGATGTTCAATTCTGATATATTTCGTGCTCAGTTCATCCGAACGAGAAACTCAGGTCTAACATTAGTAATATTTGAACCTGTGATGTTCAATTCTGATATATTTCGTCCTCGCCATCCGAACGAGAAATTCAGTCTAACTTTAGTAATATTTGAAACTTGTGATGTTCAATTACGATATATTTCGTCCTCGGTTCATCCGAACGAGAAACTCGTGTCTAACTTTAGTAATATTTGAACTTGTGATGTTCAATTCGATATATTTCGTCCTCGTTCATCCGAACGAGAAACTCGTGTCTAACTTTAGTAATATTTGAACCTGTGATATTCAATTCTGATAAATTTCTTCCTCAGTACATCCGAACGAGAAACTCAGGTCTAACACTGGTAATATTTGAACCTGTGATGTTCAATTATGATATATTTCGTCCTCAGTTCATCCGAACGAGAAACTCAGGTCTAATACTGGTAATATTTGAACCTTTGATGTTCGATTCTGATATATTTCGACCTCAGTTCATCCGAACAAGAAACTCAGGCCTAACTTTAATAATATTTGAACTTGTGATGTTCAATTCTGATATATTTCGTCCTTTGTTCATCCGAACGAGAAACTCAGGTCTAACACTAGTAATATTTGATCCTGTGATGTTCAATTCTGATATATTTCGTCCTCGCCATCCGAACGAGCAACTCGAGTCTAACTTTAGTAATATTTGAACTTGTGATGTTCAATTTCGATATATTTCGTCCTCGCTCATCCGAACGAGAAACTCAGTCTAACTTTAGTAATATTTGAAGCCGTGATGTTCAATTCGATATATTTCGTCCTCGCTCATCCGAACGAGAAACTCGTGTCTAACATTTGGTAATATTTGAACTGTGATGTTCAATTCTCGATATATTTCGTCCTCAGTTCATCCGAACGAGAAACTCAGGTCTAACTTTGGTAATATTTGAAGCTGTGATGTTCAATTCTGATATATTTCGTCCTCAGTTCATCCGAACGAGAAACTCAGGTCTAACTATGGTAATCTTTGAACATGTGATGTTCAATTCTGATATATTTCGTCCTCAGTTCATCCGAACGAGAAACTCAGGTCTAAATTTAGTAATATTTGAATATGTGATGTTCAATTCTAATATATTTCGTCCTCAGTTCATCCGAACGAGAAACTCAGGTCTAACACTAGTAATATTTGAACCCATGATGTTCAATTATTATATATTTCGTCCTCAGTTCATCCGAACGAGAAACTTATGTCTAATTCTATTAATCTTTGAAACTGTGATGTTCAATTCTGATATTTTTCATCATCAGTTCATCCAAAAGAGAAACTTAGGTCTAACTCTAGTAGTCTTTGAACCTGTGATGTTCAATTTTGATATAATTCTTATTCTTTAAAGACCGTTCTTTTAAATCTATGACACATTCTTTAAAGATTATTATTTTCACTTTCAAATTATATTTTATATTCCATTTTAATTAAAATAAATAAATAAGATCTAATATTAAATAAAAAATTAATTTTAGTATATTTCTTTTTATCCCAAATTATATATGTAATAAAAAATAGTTTCTCAAAATATATATATAAATGTCTAATTATGTCTAAATCCCATAAAATTGAATAAAATTATATTACAATATTATGTCCGTTTTTGTCATTTGTTACAACTACAATGAGTGAACCTATATTTTAGCAAACACAATTTGATCATTTTTTATTCATGTTTAGATTTTAGGATAAAATTTACAAACACTTAACTGTTTTTTTTACACAGCACAACGCAGCAGAAAAGTGTTTTTACAAAAGCCGCGGCATTACCAAACTAGGCCTAAATCGGTGTCATATGGAATTATTATATAGGTCTACCGTACTATAACTGAGTTAAATTACTTGTGCGAAACACACAAACAACAAATCGTGTAGGTATCTGCTTGATTAGTTACTCGAGGTAGCTGTTAGGTTTTCATTTATATCGCTAGAAGAGAGAGAAAATCACTCAACCTCACTTATCTTTCTCCTCCGTCTCTCACCCTCTCATTTTTCTCTGTAAGAACATGAAACCCTACTTCTGCAATGGTGAACTAAACCCAAACCCTGTCTTCCTTTTCTATCATCATAAATTATATCCCCCATCATGAACTCTTTTCTTTCATCACCATCAACAGTTCTTTAGCTGTCATACTCAAAATCAACAAAACCCTTAAAAACCTAGAATCAAAATCTGGTTTGTTTCTCAATAATCAAGTACGAAATCAACTCGAACCTAACCATAGATCAATCTCCAGATGATTCGATTTTCAGATTTGCAATTGCTTTCGAGTTTTCCTCTTCTGCAACCATTTTTCTTCAACTTAGCTGTTAGGTTTTTAATCAATTTTTTTATCTCATCTTAAATTGAAGACCAACTATCAATTTCAATTGGATTTCTCAAGCATCTATGGTATACTTCTCCACCCCTTTTGTGTTATTTGATTTTGATTTGTTGTAGAAGTTAAGATGGTTTTATCAAAATAAATAAGTTTTATTATTGTTAAAGCTATTTGTTTTAATGGGTTTGGATCAGAAACTTGAGATGTCCTTTGATTTAATCGACCTGATCAGATCTAGCTTTATCTAATTTTGATAGGGTTTGGGTTTTTGTTTTTGTTTTTGTTTTTGTTTTCTGTAGTAACTTTTATCTTCACTTTGAGCAGATTTGTTTTTAGGCTCCAATATGTATTTGGTTTACTCTCTTTAAGTAGTCGGTTTTCCTTTATGTCTTTTGTTATCTTAAGATTTAGTCCTTTACTGATTTGTGAATTGTGAAGTTAACGAATTAAAAAGATTAGTATTGCTAGTTTTTTTTTTCAAAGTCCACAAAAAGTGCAACTATGCCTTTTTTATTTTCTTAATACCTTTCTCTTTTCTCTTTTAAGTTGTAGGTTTTCTGTGTAGAGTAGTAAAATATGGATTATACTGCTAATGAATATAGGACTATGAATTCATCACCTCTGATTGGTGAAATTAATGAATATAAGAATATGGATTCTTCACCTCTGATTGTGAATCTGTTTTTGGTGCAGAATGAGTGGAGAGGTATTGGAGTGCAGCACATCTGTGGATGGGTTCACTATGCTATCTCACTGTCCTGAGCCCCATATTACGCTCTTTAAGAGGCCTCTCAAATTTCATCAAGGCAACAACAACAACAACAATAAAATAAGAACCATGAGTAGACTGTGTGTTTATATTTTTCTCCTTTATCTTGCAGGCAGCAAAGACTTTCTAATATCTAGTCTTCTGTGTATTTGGATAAAAACACCTTGTCTGTGTCTCTTTAAATCCTAGAAATGGTTGTGTTAGAATCATGCTACTACCTAGGGCCTACTAAAGATGCTGATCATAATTGTGCATTATGATATGGTTCGCAGGCTCAAGCAGTTGATGTACAGAGGAAAGTTAACGTTCTTATTGCTCCATCATAGGATGCTGGCACTAGAGGGGTATGAATATATAACTATCCCATGAGATCTTGTAATCTTCAGTTGATTCTAAGAAATATGCGGAGTATTCAATTCTTCTTTATTTGGCCATTACATAGTTCTGTTTCTGAATGTAACTTGCATGCCTTTCTTGGTATGTCATTGACAAGAGATGGGGAACTAGGGATTGGAGACATAGATAATGGACGAGGCTCAGACTCAGGTAAATCATATTAAGTTTGTCTAAGTCTATCTGAGCATCATTCCTTGTTATCATTTTAGTTGTTATTAGTTTGTCAGCTGAGTCTCATTACAAATGATATTAAGTTTAACGTTATGAATCACTTGTATTCGTGGTGCAGGAAGAATTTATTTCATTATATGAATGAACTCCTAACAATATTTTAAGTTGTTACTGGAGCTGTAAAGAAGCAACACGTTAAGGAAAAATCTTCAGTGTCAAATTACAACAGCATCATATCAATCTTATTTCAAAAGCGGTAAAAATCTTCAAATTCAATTAACTAGCTAATGTTTGAATTTTTGAGCCCAATTCCGCCGGCTTAGGATGTATGAAGTTAGTACCACTTGAATTTATGAATTGATGTTCCCAGTAACTTTTTAAGTTTCAATTTGTTAAGTAGTTTGATTTGGAAATTCGTGCTTTTTTTTTCCCTCTTTTGGATACCCTTCCTGTTGTGGCTTACTAATCTTTTCTTAAGACTTCTCCCTGTTTGATCTGGTTGTTCTATATCCTGGATATTAACTGAATTATCCAATTGCAATGCAGATTCCAAATGTTAATTTTGGTGCTTCCCAGTTAATTGATATATTGGGGATGAATTTGTGAGTCTCCTCACTGATAATGGTGGAACAAATGATGATTTACTAAACTTTTCTTAATACTGCCCCTCTTTGATCTGGCTGTTCTATTTCCAGGATATTAACTGAATTATGCAATTCCAGTGCAGATTCCACATGTTAATTGTTCTCCTTCCCAGTTTATTAATATCTATGAGGATGGATTTGGGAGTCTCCTCACTGATAATGGTGTCACCAATGATGATTTGAAGCCACCCACTGAGAATGTAGTTTTCACCCAGGTTTGTTTTTGCCAATGTTAATATTCTTGATTCAATAAAAGCTTGTATTGTTGTTGAAAACTATGCAACTCAGTGAAGAATTTGCATTCTCTAAAGCTTGTTCTGCGATCCATTTTTGCAGAGGGAAACAACCTTGTATTTTCGGTTATGTAATAAAAGCTTTAATTTACTGAGTATATGGACCATTGCTACTTTGTTAGTTCTTATAATTGGCAATTGCTAGTCTGATAGTATGCAAGTTTAGGTTCAAGGGAATGATATTTTAGGTTCAGATTTATGTTTTCTGTTCTTGAACTAATATACAAGTTTTTTTGTCTCACCAAATGACTGGAGGAGATTGCTGCCAAGACAAATAAATTTACTTGATGTCCACAAAAAGGTACGGTCGTAGTATGAGCTTCTCAAGTTGAATTCTTATAGTTGGCACGTAAAAATTAACACGATATGGATTTTCTACTCAGGATATGAGTATTGGGATGGAGATGCTCTGGTAAAAATCGATATTCAGTACATGTTTAGTTACTTTACCTTCTTTAAATACATGGAGATTTTAACATTCATACAACTCTTGATGCTGTCATGAAACTACCTGAATGTGGATTGTGGAATATATGAAATCATAATGTATTGTCGAGGTATGTATCTTCACAGTTTTCTTCATTGTTTAACCTTTTAACCATGATACTACATCCTTTCAGCAACTATAATCCAGTATACATGACTGACTTGATTGTTGTTAGAGACAGTTCCGGGCCATAGTTTCTATCAGTTTATGGCTACATCTTTGGTCGTGACACAAGTAAATTACTTCATAGTTAGAGAACGTCTTTCTATCTATTCTCATAAATATGATTCATTGGTGTTTCAGATTATCAGTTTATGCATGATAGCATGTGGTTATTGTTATTATAAGCATTTTATCGAGTATTGTGACCTTCCCACATCAACCAACTGATGGAAAAACTTTAACATCACTTAGGAAGTTCACTTGGGGTACATGAAGGGTGTGCGGGTATTGAAAATGTCATGTACGTTGAAATCTATATAATATTTCAGGGGTTTTCAGTGTGTGTTATTTTTCCTTGCTTTGCCCGCAACAATTTAATTACTGAAATCTCTCTGCCGGTTTCTAAACTCCTATTACGAAGCATAATATTCTAAAAATATTTCTTGCCTTGTCTATGACAGTTCATATATTCTGTATTTGTGTTAGGCAGTCATTGAAAACCTGGCCACCTTAAATAGTTAGTTAGTTTACTTGTTTGTTTGTTTTATTGTGGTTGCTCAATTGTTGTAATGTTCAAAACTTATTTTCGATGTGCAGGTACACCATTCTCAAGTATGGGTAAAGTTCATCATCATCGGGGAGTTTATCATTATGCAACTAAACTTATGTTGGTCCGAACTCATGATTTAAATTCTTTTATGTGTAAATTTGAACCCAATGAATTAATGAATCGTAAATGGAAAGATCATTCAAATGTATGAGTACATGTTTGACAGAATTTGACTGAATTTGATTTCATTTTTTCTTTCATTTTTTTGTTTAATCTCAATTGCTGGTGCATAATTAGGTTTTGACATTTGTTTATGAATTGGAAAATGATTTATTAAATTTTTTGTTTGTTTTTGTTTGCAGTTACTAGTGTGCTTCTTTACCAAGGCTGCCACACATGAAGATTACTTCATAATTAGAGTACGTATTTCTATCTATTCCCATAAATATGATTCATTGATGTTTCAGATTCATTAATGATAAGATAAAATTTGCCTGAATCCATCTTTTTTTCTTGGTTCCCTCATTACTTCGCAGAAATGATTATACTTTTCATTTAGGTTTCATTTTTTCTTTCGTTCTTTTATCTTTGTAGAAGATCACATTATTTATCTATTTGTGATAGTAGAGACAGATCCAGTAATCCTGGATTATCTTTGTAAAGATGGTTTACTTTGAAGAAATGATTGTACTTTTCATTTAGGTTTCATGTTTTCAATCAGATTGCATGTTTTCATGTTCTTTCAAAACCTTTTATGGTGTACGAAGTAATGATTCTTTACACACAAAAGATTAGAATCATTGTGTTTTTCACGTTCTTTTCATTCTTTTATTTATAAAAGCTCGCCATTGTCTATTCGTGATAGTAGAAACAGATCGTCTCTATCAAAATTTATAAGCAATGTAGATCAGGAATTGAGCTTTAATTGTAGATTTTAGCAGTACTTGTTTAATTAAACTCGAGTGTGCACTTGAACTACTGTAAACTACATTCTAGATTGCGAACACCAGATCTTGGTCATGCAACCCATTAATATATGGTTGTTCCATTTCAATCTTTGATAATGTGCATATGGTATGGTTATTATTTTTATAAGCAGTTTAGTGAGTATTGTGATCTCCCCACATTAATCAGCTGATGGCGAACTTATTTTTGCAGTCCAGGTACACCGTATGCACATTAATCAGCTGAATTGATTTTTCTGTATAGGTACACCATTACACTGGTCAGAACTACATGTTGTACTGGTCATATTGATGGACTCTTCATCATCATCGGAGTTTATAATTTTGTTGTTTAATCAATAGTTTTTTATTTCATCGTTTTGTAATCAAATCCTAGAACTACAGATTACACTGGTCAGAGCTACATATTTTAATCCTTTGTGTAATTTGAAACCAATGAATTAATGAATGTTAAATTGAATGATTATTTGTGTGCAAGTTTAATTTGATTCTCATTTTTATTTGATTTGAATTTGGTTTTGGTTTTCATTTGATTCTCATTTGAATTCTAATTTGAGTTTCATTTGAATTTGGTTTTCATTTGATTCTCATTTGAGTTTCATTTGAGTTTCATTTCTGCTTGATTTCAGATTCAGTCAGGCCAGACAGCCAATCTGAATATATTTTTTTTTATATTAAGATTTATATCTATGAATGATTGAAGACAGTCATTAAGTTTTGACTGTTAAAATCGGTCGTTGATATAAGATTTTCAACGACCCCCAGAGACGCGTCATAGTTGAAAAAGACGCTCAAACAGCGACCCTTTCTTCGACCGACAAAGCAAGTCATAGATACGAGTTAAATTACTTGGTTGGTCGGTCGCAAAACTGCTGATTTCCACTAGTGCCTCTTGACTGAAGGTTTGACCTTCTTGACCATTTACTTTAACGGAATCTTAATGGAATATTCCGTTGAAGGCACAGAACTCGGGTTACCGGGGGTGACGGATACCGGCCAACTTCTGGCAGAAAACCCAGTTTTCCGGCAATCAAAGTTGCAGAATTTTGTGTGAGTTTTTCTCATAGGTGTGAAGACTTGGGTTTGGAATTGGATGGAGAATTGGGCTTGGATTTGGAAAGAGAAGATGAAAGATTTGAGAAAGGCTTGGACTTGGAAATTGAATTGCTAAAGGAAAGGGATTCTGAGAGCATTGAAGCCTATAAATAGAGAAGTTCTCTACTTTTCAATAGACATATTTTGCACACCTTTACACACACACAACACTTCTATTTTCTTTATTCTTTGTGTGAACTCTTTAGCATGAGTATCTAATTTTTATTGATTGAGGATGAATTCCTAGTTCTTAACATGTTTTGAGTTTTGTTTCAAATCTACTTTGAAATTTTCACATGATTATCGTTTGTTTTTGCTAATAAGAATGTTTATGCTTGATTGATAGGTCATTTAGGATGCATACTAAATTGATTTGTTAATTTGATGCATACTAAAGCTAGTGAAATTTAGGGGATAAGTAATCGTTTCTTGACTCTTTACACAAGTAGAAAACATGAGACCTTGCGGAGGGATTCCGTGGAGCAATTTTTTGTGAAAACAACGTTAGCAAGTGGACCTTGATCTAAGAGTCTAACTACTAATATCAACCTAATAAATTCATAAATCTTAATGCGTTTAACTAAATTACATCTTGAGTGATCTACTACTTGGTGGTTTGGTAAATAGAATCCGGTAGTTGAGAACTTCCGTATCCGGTGATACAAGGGATTTTGGGGTTAGCACTGATCTAGCTGCTATACCTACGGTTGGTGATAATCTGTGATTAATAAAAAGTGGAAAAGAACATAACTTGAATCATTGTTTTGAAACGAAGAAGGATTCCTTGATCTAATCTCTCTTATTGATTACCTTTATCTTTTTAATTGTTTTGTTTATTTACTTTTGCTTTATAAAATCTAAAACCAAAACCAAAACCCCCCTTTTGTGACATTATAAGACAACTAAAACCTCTTGCTCCTCGTGGGAACGAACTTGACTACCCTATATTACTTGTTAATTAGGTAGTAAAATAATAATTAATTTCTTGTGATTACGACACGCATCATTATGAACACTTCCTAACCTTGTTCAAGGACTGCCAATTCTTGAAGATCAAAGACCTTCCTGAACCTGATACCCCTAGAGCTCAGAGGTTCGAGTTTAACAATAATCCGAAGCCCGGTAACAAAGGTTGAGTCATCGATATGAGATTGGCTCTCGATGCTATGAGGAAGGAAGACGTTGTGTTCGACACCTATAAGGAGATTAGAGGATATCTTCAAATTCCAAGAGATGTTGCATTTTACAATGGGCCATTGTACCACCCAAAAGGATGGCCGATCCATGCCGTGTGATGCGCCAACATGGATTTAAGCAATTATCCCGTTTTTGGTCGGCCTCTGTTGATAATTATATTCTTTACTTTTCTCGGATGCAATTCAACTCCCAACAAGTTGCATGTAGTGTATGATCCTGAACCGGAACCAACACATTGGAGGGGAAGAGAGCCACGTCGTTTGGTAGATATTAGTAAGTGGGAGATTGCGGAAAATGGTTATGAATTTGATGACAACTACATGAGGGATTACCTGGAATGGTCACATCCTTATGTCGTGCGCCCTCCCTCCGTCGAAGCTCCACACCAAGAAAACCCTCATGTTGAAATTCCTCCACCTCCACAACCTACGATGGCCCAACTTCTTAAGACTTTCGGAAAGGTGGTAAGTTTTATTAATTGCTTATAGTCATTAAATGTAAACATAATCATATATTAACATATATACTGATTATGTGTTTGATGTATTAAACTAGCGACGCCAGCTTGGCAAGGTTACGAAGATGTTAGGTTGCAAGCACAAGGACGGAGTGGTGCTATCTCTTCAAGAAATAAAGGAACTCGAGGAAAAGCTTCATAGAATTAAAGAAACCGACCATACTGTCAAAGATATGTTTGGGGAAACAAGGAAGGCGCCGACCCAAAAGAAACAAAAGACCAATTTAGTGGAAGAGAATTGATGACAATTAGTGATGGTGGTTGTTACGTCAAAAACAATTTCAAACTTGTTTTGGTTTGTACTGTGGGTTAACTCTTTAGTTATTTGGTTTATGTTGAACATGTTTAGATTTCTAGTTTGAAAGTTAAAATGTTCTGGCATAGTAGAGTTCAGTTTTAGAAATACCGGTACACATACCGGCATATACGGAATGCTAAAAACACTGCCGGTACCTCATCCCGTCATATCAATTTCTATGCCGGAACAATCAGTTTACATTATTTGGTTCCTGTATAGAAACTGACATGTACTGGCATGGTGGTCATTGCTAACTTTCATGCCGGTATTCCAAATTTCCAAATACTCTTAAATATGTGACAGAAAACCGGCATAGTGAGATTCATTTTGACATTGCCGGTATTTAAAGTTTCCAAATACTCTTACAGAGTTGTCATAAAAACGGCATAATTGTTTTGTTTCCTCAATGCCGGCACGCTACTTAATTCATTTCAAATTTTCTTTTATTTCAGTCCGAAGTAATCTATTACATTGGATTGGAAACTTTAAATTAAAAAAACAGTGAATGGATTGCACTTAGTTAGAGATAATTTATTTCCATCCCTTTTCAACAATTGTGAAGCCTTTGAGTGTTTCCCTAATCTATTTAAAGACATCGTCCGGTATGGGGGTGTCAAGGATCATCCTCATTGGCTCTTCTTCTTTTTCAACATATTCCTTTCCCTTCATATAACACCCATCACACCCATCGATAGGCTTGCATTGGCCCTTGTGGTTTTCTCTTGACTCTGCTAGTTCAACAACTTTGTCAAACCATTGAAACTCATCGCACTTTGGGTGATTCAAATACTTTAGAAACATTCTTCCATTTTCAGCATCATCAGTTTTTGCAATCCAAAAACAGCATGTCCCATCACAACTTCTACACTTGAATAAATAAATGGACAGTCCATGTCTAGGTGAGAAGGTGACTTGCAAATTTGACACTTGCAATGATGACTCTGTAAGAGAAAATTATATTAGTTATCCGTCATAGTATTGAAGAGTATGTTGTTAGTAAATCTACTTACTTTGAAAATAGAGGTAGATAATGAATCCCCCATTCTTTGAACCGTGCTTGCTTTCTTGAGAGAATGATTTTTGTTATTTGGTGCTTGGTTTGTGTAGTTTTTGCCAAAGGAATGGGGGATGTTATATAGAAATGAAGCTCCAACGGTCTTATTTTTAAACAAACTAGCCGTTTTTTTTTTGAATTTTACCCATTCCGGCATAGATGTTATTATACATCGAATGCCGGTTTTTTAGGCATATTTGGCTCGTTTCCTGTAAAGAAATTCCGAAGTACCGGCATCATCGTTTTATAACATTCAGTGCTGGAACACCATACCGGCATAGTCGTGCTTCCTCCTATATATGCCGGTGCCAGAAATTGAATGCCTAACGGCTAGTTTTTTAAACCATACACCAGAAAACATTAGTTCGGCGTGAGATCTAAGTTACTTAGAGTGTCGTCACTAAAGTGGAAGAGAGCCGTTATGTCCACATCTATTTAAAGGAATGGATACACCCATTTCACTTGATACCTCAAAGATATATCTCCAATGGATTATCAATCACCAGCTTCCAAGTTCATCAATTCCCTCGAAAAAGAAAAATGTATGAGGAACATATTGTCCACTCCGACAGAAAATCAATCATCAACCACGACCAACTCCGTTGCCACAATACTAGAAAAACTAAGAAGGAAGGAAGAAACCACCAAGTCAATTGCTGCAATGGAAGAAAAGATAATTAAGAGGAAAAGATAAGAAAAAGAGGAAGCAAAGATTGAACGTTATCGTCAAAAATTAGATAAGATAAAAGCGGGAGCTGAGGAAGCCGTTAAACGTTAAAAAGAATCTAAGATAGAAGCAGATGTTGAGGAGGAAACATAGTGGATTATAAATTACTACATAGTATCGGATTTGCCGGAGGATCAACGCCCTTTAGATGTTTTTTGGGGTCTTGTAAGGACTAGTTCTTACAAGAATAACATGTTTGACGATAAGAAATGCAAAATTGAATACGTTGATCAAATAGTACGCATTCGAACAACTGCACTCATCAAATCATGTCTCAAATACAACGAATTTCTTGCAAGATACAGTGGTGACAGTGTTTATGGGAGAAAATCGCCTCTGCCGAATTTGGTAAATTCGATGGCGGAGAGACTGGTTTAAACCCTTAAACAAATCTGCTGCACGTGAGCACTTTTGATACGAGATATCAATCTGTACAACTTTGGCCTAAACCAAGAAGATTGCCGTTCCAGATTTGCTTCGGTCACAAAGTGGAGTAGAAGGGTTGATTTGGGGAGGATAGCGAAGAAGGGTGATGAGACCAGAGAGTTCTAGATAGGTAGTATCTAGACTTGTATCAGAAGTGTAGAAGCTTGCGGAAGCTTGCTAGTGATGGAAGCTTTTGAGAGAGCTTGCAAAGTTGTTATCTGATAGTGTTGTATTTTGCCTAACCAAGACTTGTGTGTTTTGGCACAATAGGTGAAACCTATTTATACAAGTGAGATTAAACGTACCCTGGCCTCATTAAGGAATTGAGTAAATGTATCAATTAAAACAGAGGAGGTGGAAACCATTGGCTTTATGGTGAAAAACGTTTTTACCATAAATTTCCTTATTTAATTGACTGTATTCATTCCTTACACGCCTTGCTTTATTGCCAGCGTAGTGTACGCTACACGCTGTGACCGCCAAACCAAAACCCCAAGAAAGCATCCCCCAGTTTGTGTTGATATCTCGAGAGTGGGCGCAATTGGCAATGCCAAAGTTGCTAGTGAAGCGTTGCGGCATGTGCCAATGGAATGTGCGAGATATCTCGACCGCAAGTTGTACTTTGAGCGCGGATGGAAATGCCAAAGTCGCTTGGTGGATAATTTGTCATGTGCCAGTG
This sequence comes from Papaver bracteatum, assembly GCA_023529315.1. Taxonomy (NCBI): domain Eukaryota; kingdom Viridiplantae; phylum Streptophyta; class Magnoliopsida; order Ranunculales; family Papaveraceae; genus Papaver; species Papaver bracteatum. The sequence goes on along the minus strand of JAJJWX010000474.1, from coordinate 532,069 downwards.
GCATGTGCGGAACGCCTTGGCCGCGATTTGTACTTTGAGCGCGGATGACAATGCCAAAGTCGCTTGGTAGAACATTTAGCATGTGGGCATGTGCGGAATGCCTTGGATGCAAGTTGCACTTTGAGTGCGAATGGTAATTCCAAAGTCGCTAGTGGAGCATGTGTGGCATGTTCCAATGGCATGTGCGGAACGCCTTGGAAATTGGCTAGCAAGTTGGGGATAAAAGTGGCTAGTGGTTACGTGTTGGCATGTGCCAATGGAACGCACAGCCGCTTTGGCCAAGTCGCGGGCGCTACAATTGGATATCGTCTTGGGATAGAAAGTGGCTAGTGGTAAGGTGTTGGCATATGCCAATGGCACGCACGGCATTTTTTGGCCAAGTTGCGGGCGCTACTTTTGGTTAGCGGCTTGGAATAGAAAGTGGCTAGTGGTAAGGTGTTGGCATGTGCCAATGGCACGTATGGCCACCTTGGCCAAGTCGTGGGTGCTATAATTGTGTAGAGGATTGGAATAGAAAGTGGCTAGTGGTAACATGTTGGCATGTGCCAATGGCATGCACGACCACTTTGGGAAAGTCGCGGGCGCTACAATTGGGTAGCAGCTTGGAATAGAAAGTGGCTAGTGGTAACGTGTTGGCATGTGCCAATGGCACGCATGGCCACTTTGGCCAAGTCGCGGGCGCTACAATTGGGTAGCGGCTTGGAATAGAAAGTGGCTAGTGGTAACTTGTTGGAATGTGCCAATGGCACGCACGACCACTTTGGCCAAGTCGCGGGCGCTACAATTGGGTAGCGGCTTGGAGTAGAAAGTGGCTAGTGGTAACGTGTTGGCATGTGCCAATGGCACGCTGTTGATGGAGGAATTCTATTCAAGGCTAAAATTGTAAAAGGCCAATTTTTGTAAGATGACGTCCTGCAAAGGAAAAGCCTTCAGGCGATGAATACTTCTCGCCATATTAATTCATTGGAGCATGTGCAACCATCCCTGAGAATTAAAACATACCCAGAACGGAGCATGTGGCAACCATCCCGACGGAGCATGTGGAAACCATCCCGGTTTTCTGTAGGTATACATCATTACTATTAATGATTTAATTAAAGCCTTGTGTTCGACATGCAAACACCCGTAGGCTACCTGACGGCAGGTTATACTAGCCCCGTCGAACGCATGCAAGACTACCCATGTTAGTCTCACTTGCTGAAAACAAACTCAGAAATATATCTCATCCATCCAACTTTGCATGCATAGATGGAGGGTGTAGATATAGATTCAGGGGGTCCTGAGCATGCTACCATGATCACCGCGGACCCACCTTCATACATGACCGAACGGTCAAGGCCAACTCAGATTGGTCCTTCCAAAACGTGCGCTCAAAGTGAGCATGACGCACGGCTAGGGTTCCTTTTAATCATGAACGTCCAACTTCGCAGGCATAGTTGGACGGCTTAGATTATACCCTAAAACAAGTAGTAAAGTGATGGTCCACCATTGGCGGGCCCACTTTATACCTACATGACCGACTCCCTCATAGGAAAGCCGTGGTGCAATAAAAAATTTCCCAAAAAAGGCTAGATTAACGCCTTACGCAGGTTGAGAAGATCCAAAACGATCACGACCATCCGACTTCGCAGGCATAGTTGGATGGCTTAGATTGCGCCCAGGGTCATAGAACAAGCATGTACATGCTCACTGTCGACCCAAGATGTTGCGTACATGGTCGGTCTCCCCAAAGGAGGCGCACGCAACCCAAAACCGATCACCCAAAGTGGCCGGTCCAAAACCCTAATTAGGGTTTGCGGCGCAGAAACATCTCGAGCGTCCATCTTCGCAGGCTTGGACGAAAGGCAAAGATGGAGACTTAGAAGGAACCGAGCATGCTAGCATGACCTCCGTGGGCCTGACTTCATGCCTAGATGATCGTCCAAGACCGAAAGTGGTCAAGCTCCTCGGTACGCGTGCCCAAAGGTGGCATGTCATGACCCCTCCATAAGTTCTAATCTCGACCACTCGTCTTTGCCACCTGAGTCGAGTGGCTCAGATTAAATCTTTGCGAGTCAAGCAGGCATGGACGTGAACACCATTGTACCGCCTCCATGCAGGGATGATCGGTTCCTCCATTGGAACTCTCCTAGCATGCAAACGTTTGGGTTGAAAGAGGCAGCATGCGCGCCTCTCATCCAACGATCGCAGGTAGGGTTTCAAACCATCTCGTCCGTCTAAATTTTCAAGCTTGGACGAATGACTTAGGGTACGAATCAACCAGCAAACAAGGTATCACCATGATCACCATCCGTCACTCTTCTTCACAGGGTAACCAACCAAGGCATGGCTTGTCTATACAGCCTCCAAACGGTCACCTTAAGATGGCTGCATGCGATGTTATACCAAGTTCACGGTTCACCCTACACTATTTCCTATGGGTCCCGCGATCCACACACTCGAGACATTAATCATGTCACAACTGGGGGATACAAACTGGGGTATTAGTCTGGCGGTTTACAGCGTGAAGCGTGCAACAAGCCATCACAAGATCGTGTCAGGGAAACATGGGTGGTTAGCGATGATAGGAGAAGTGGGAAAGCAACCGTGTGGCACTAACACACAACTCCACTTCCTCCATCACTCCACTTCCTCCACTTTCCAACGAGAGACGTAATGAAGGCTTATCGACTTGTATAAATAGGTTCTCCTCCCTATTTCCAAAGACATAAGTCCAAACAACACAGAACACCAAGTGTTAATACCATCGTATTCAACACCCAGAGCCTGCCTGCAACATTTGCTCGCCTGCTCAACCTTCTGTTAACAAGTCATCAAATAGCCTTCATCTTCATACTCTGAACACCTTCTTCGCTTCCCTCCCTAAGATAAACCTCACATCCTTCACCTGTGACCCAAACAAATCTGTAACGGCCGTGTCTTCGGTTTAGGACAAAATTATATAGATTATCTCTCGAATCAAAGTGCTCATCGTGCAACACATTTGTTGAAGGTTTAAACTCACTTCTCATCCACACACACCCAAAATTACCTAAACCGGCAGAAGTAATTTTCTCCCACAAACAATTGGCGACCACAGTGGGAGGTTAATCTCTCGGTTGTGAAGTCGATTTCTTCAATAACAATTCAATTTATCTGATTTCAAGAATGGTGGATCTTAGGTCTGGAGAAGCAACCAACGATGGAGTTAGCACCGACAACGCTTCTGGTGGCGCTGATATCCCAATTACTGGTGTTACAGTGCAACCCGCCAGTGCAACTAATGTGTCTCATGGAATCGCGTCTTCTATCATCAGTACCAGTGGAGCAGGAGAAGAAATTCCAACAGGCGTGACACCTCCCATTACAAGAGCCAGAGCGGCCGCAAATCCAGGCATTTCCTCAAGCATGACACTTCCGTCCGTCACCAGAACAACTGTTACTTCCCATTCACGATGAGAATCTGGAGGACCCAGAGGAGGACAACCTCCTATCACCATGGTGGACTTGATGGAGAGACAAGAAACCCTCGCTAAAGCTCAGGAAGACATGGCAACCGCTCATAAGGAGGTACTCACCTTCCTTAAAATATTAACCGATCGATTACCACAAGAGTCGGGACAGCCTCAAGTGCCAACAAGAAATACGTTTAGCACGCTTGGAGCAGGTGCCTCAGTTACGCAACCCTACCTGAACGAAGAGTCTTATGCTGCTGACCACGCAAGAGAAATGGACGAGCGTCTCAGGGAAAGAATCCAATCGTCCAACTTTATTACACGTGAAGATCTGGAGAGACTCCTCCAAAATCGTGGCAAATAAAATCTGATGGACGCGCATCGACATCAGCCTCCATATCCACAAGACGTGCAGCGGATTCCTCTTCCCATGGGATACACCTCCCCTCAATTCATCCTTTACGATGGTACCGGTAATTATCGTGAACACGTCTCTCGATTCTTAGAATCCTTAGGAGAACATGAATACAATCACGTTCTCCTCCTGAAGGAATTCTCCAAATCACTTACGAGGAGAGCCTATACGTGGTACAACAACATCGCACCCGACAGCATATCCAATTGGAATGAGATGGTCAGCGCGTTTTACAAGAAGTACTTCTTTGTATCTGAGCAAGTTACTTTCTCAGACCTGGGGAGAATCTCCCAACGGAACAATGAACATCCAAATGATTTTGTCAAAAGGTTCAGAACACAAGCGTTGGAATGCCATGAACCAAATGTCACAGAACGACAGCTGGTGGAATTATGCATCAACGGAATGATACCCATATATCGCCCCCTGCTGGAAAACTTGGGATTCCAGACGTTCTCAGAGCTCCATGAAGCATCCAAACGTTCGGCCACTACCGCCCCAGCATTATTGGAAAGAACCAGAATCGTTCGGAGCGAAGATTTACGAGATAATCGGGGAAACAGGCGCCTCATCAACAAGCAGTATAATACTAGCCCTTCTGTCAGTATAGTAAGCGAAGGCGGAAAGAGAAAAGCTCCAGCGGAGGCAGAACAACTACCCAAGCGTGCGGCTCAAACGCATAAAGCTTCGCCTCGAAAAGGAACAAGCAAAGATCCTGCGCAGAGCACCGAAGACACAGGCTTCCCGTTTCCGATAAATGAAGTAATAGAACTCTTGGAGGCATGGATTCAGGATGATGATATCAAGATACCTCCTATCATACGTCCACCAACTGAGAAAGACATGGCAGACCCTAAGTACTGCCGTTATCACAGGTTTGTCCACCACCCAACTAAGGATTGCAACAAGCTGAAAGAAATCTTCAAGGAAAGGATAGAAGCAGGAGATCTCCAATTGGGAAATGAAGGAGTTCACAGAGACCCCCTTCCTGTCCGAAGTTGCATGATCTCTGGAAGCTCTGTGCATAAGACTATACAATCCATGATGGAACACCTGTGTGAACTCTTATACCTTTCCAAGGTACAACGTCAATATATGTTCATGGCCCTCAACCGTATTGTGTCAGGCAGTCGCTTATACCCAGGAAGAGAAGTCGTTCCAGCATCTCAAGCCTCCTTGGAAGACAGCGCCAACAAAGAAAACTGGGGAATTTTGACCGTCGCCCATCTGAAAGACGTCAAGTTCGATAGCACATTAATCGATGCAGCTTCTGAATTCAACATCGTTACTATAAAGATCCTGCAAGCTGCGAAAATCTCAAAGCAGGAGGCTACCCGTGGTCCGACTGTGATCAAGAGCCCAGCAGGAGAATTTGTGGATGTTTACGGATACATTGACCTTGATGTCAAGATTGGTAACACGTAAACACAAGCTAGATTCCACATAACTAAGGAACATCCGGATTACGACATGATTCTGGGGCGCCCGTGGATACACAAGGCGCATTCCTTACCAATCTCAGTACCTGAAAGAATCTCCAACAAGCCAGCTCCGATGATTTCCAACAAACCTTGGAGAATCAAAGACTACATGTTGCCCCCATACCAACAACTCACAGGCATAACTCAACTCCCTGGTGAAAGCCCTTCGTCCTACGTCAAGATATTCCGAGCCCAAGTAAGTCTCATTGAACGACCCTCTTTGCAAGTAGTGTATGATTGTCCTGCTAGACCATCGGGGATTGTTTCACCTGACAGGCGGGCCACCACCAAGAGATGTGAATGGAGTGCTGGCCCCTTTAAGCGCTTTACCAAAGGTTTGGAAGCAGTCAAGAACGACATGTGTCAGAAGCAAGCTATTGTACCAAGTCCAAATACGTTTCAAATCGGAGATATGGTAACAAAGGTAACCACGTTCCAAGTTGGGAACATGGCAGTAAGAATAACTCGCCTGATCGATATGTCTCTGCAAAGGAAGAGGAAATATTCTTAGTGGCAAATATTATCTTGGGCGGTTACTGCAAGATTATCAATGCAGACGAACTCGAAGGTGTGGTTGTTCACTCACGATGGCTCAAGCCCTACCTTACTTGAAGACACGACATCACCTCTCTAATCCCCCCGTGGGATTCCTCCAACAATTTTCCTTTTCACAATATTTGTAATTCCTTCAAAATGATGGCACTGCTTGCCTTCATACTTATTATGGTTCCAATATTTCTTCAAGTAATCAAGATTTCATTCCTTTTACAATTTCTCATAAAATCACACAAAGTTATGAGTCACCTTCAAACCACCATTACACAGAAAGAAAACCCTAAACCCTCATACCAAATCTTCATACCAGCCTGGTAATATGGGAGGAATAAAACATGTAAAAGGGAAGGAGGAAGGTATCCTACATGATCTACTTCAACGGAGCCAGACTCATGTCAAGGGGCACAAACAGAAAAATATGCATGTTTCGGAAGCAACACTGAATAAAACTTTGTTCAAGACAAGCAAGCAAAAGAAAAGAAGAAAACTTCAAACTCAGCCGCCACTGAGTATATAAAAAAAATACAAAAAAGAATAACAGGGAAACTCAATTGCTGGTTGCGTCTTCATCACTGTTGGGATCCACATCTTGTGCCGCTTTCTCCAGAGACGCCTCAACTTCTTCGGGCACAGCAGCTACCGCCTCAACATCTTCAACACGCATATCCTCTGCACCTTCTACAGAATCCATTGCAACTGTGGAAATCACACCAATCGCTTTCGGACGTTCAGTCTCATCAGTATCAGGGTCAAAGATTATCACACCACCACGTATTGGGAAATCACACTTTCCATCACCTGTAGGACCTTCGTGTTCAACCCTACGTCTCTTCAACCGAGCTTCCAGCCCTCAATCTCTCGAGCTTACTGGTGCTTGTGACGCCTTGCGTTTCCACTTCGCCCGCAACGCTTCTTCATGTCTTTGTTTATCCTCTATATCGATCGCAACTGAAAGAGCATGGAGCCACCCCCTGACAATGGTTAAATTCAAGACAGATATTCCATGTACAGCATGACCGACTTCACGAAGTGGCAAATCAATTTTAGCCATCACCTCTTCATGTGCGTTAGCTTCTGGTTTGTCAACTTCAAAACTTTTTTCTGAAGAAGCTGCAGAGTGATCATCACCAACTCCTTTCATGATGTACTGCAAAAAAGAGAGGAAGGTGAGTTACGGCGGCACATAAAGAATATTCTAATCACAACTACCGCCAATCGATTAAGAAATCAACGTGTAAAGCAATACCTGAGATGTTGAAGAAGATCGCCTAATGAGAAGAATACAGAAAATTTCTTTATATGCTTCACGATCCAACAAGATCCCCAGGAGAAAAGAAGTCCGCCTTACCGCTTTCTGAGGCCGTTGAGTCGGGATTGTGATCAACAATGCTTATCGAATTCACGATGCTTGCTAGGCATATGAGAAGGCGCACAGAAAGAGGAAGGCCAAGGTGGATCGACCCATCAAGTTGTACTTCCCCAGCCGAGCTTTGCCATTGGAAGGATCAACTCAACCGGCTCCAGGGAATTTGACGCAAGTGACATACCTTCTCCCACACGGTAAACATGTACTTACTCTGGATTTAATTGGCTTTAATTATTTTGTATGCAAATTGTCACCATCTCATGCCTACCCTACAATAGTGTAATCATTGCATGCTAGGCAGGGGACTTAATGTTGATGGTGGAATTCTGTTCAAGGCTAAAATTGTAAAAGTCCAGTTTTTGTAAGTTGACGTCCTGCAAATGATAAAGCCTTCAGGCGATGAATACTTCTCGCCATATTAATTCATTGGAGCATGTGCAACCATCCCTGAGAATTAAAACCTACCCAGAACGGAGCATGTGGCAACCATCCCGACGGAGCATGTGGCAACCATCCCGGTTTTCTGTAGGTATACAACATTACTATTAATGCTTTAATTAAAGCCTTGTGTTCGACATGCAAACACCCGTAGGCTACCTGACGGCAGGTTATACTAGCCCCGTCGAACGGTTGCAAGACTACCCATGTTAGTCTCACTTGCTGAAAACAAACTCAGAAATATATCTCATCCGTCCAACTTCGCATGCATAGATGGAGGGTGTAGATATAGATTTAGGGGGTCCTGAGCATGCTACCATGATCACCGCGGACCCACCTTCATACATGACCGAACGGTCAAGGCCAACTACAGTTAGTCCTTCAAAAATGTGCGCTCAAAGTGAGCATGACGCACGGCTAGGGTTCCTTTTAATCGTGAACGTACAACTTCGCAGGCATAGTTGGACGGCTTAGATTATACCCTAAAACAAGTAGTGAAGTGATGGTACACCATTGGCGGGCCCACTTTCTACCTACATGACCGACTCCCTCATAGGCAAGCCGTGGTGCAAGAAACGATTGCCCAAACAAGGCTAGATTAACGCCTTACGCAGGTTGAGAAGATCCAAAACGATCACGACCATCCGACTTCGCAGGCATAGTTGGATGGCTTAGATTGCGCCCAGGGTCATAGAGCAAGCATGTACATGATCACTGTCGACCCAAGATGTTGCGTACATGGTCGGTCTCCCCAAAGGAGGCGCACGTAACCCAAAACCGATCACCCAAAGTGGCCGGTCCAAAACCCTAATTAGGGTTTGCGGCGCAGAAACATCTCGAGCGTCCATCTTCGCAGGCTTGGACGAAAGGCAAATATGGAGACTTAGAAGGAACCGAGCATGCTAGCATGACCTCCGTGAGCCCAAATTCACGCCTAGCTGATCGACCAAGACCGGAAGTGGTCAAGCTTCTCGGTACGTGCGCCCAAAGGTGGCATGTCACGGCCCCTCCATAAGTTCTAATCTCGACCACTCGTCTTTGCCACCTGAGTCGAGTGACGAGTGGCTCAGATTAAATCTTTGCGAGTCAAGCATGCATGGGCGTGAACACCATTGTACCGCCTCCATGCAGGGCTGATCGGTTCCTCCATTGGAACTCTCATAGCATGCAAACGTTTGGGTTGAAAGAGGCAGCATGCGCTCCTCTCATCCAACGATCGCAGGTAGGGTTGCAAACCATCTCGTCCGTCCAACTTTGCAAGCTTGGACGAATGACTTAGGGTACGAATCAACCAGCAAAAAGGTATCACCATGATCACCATCCATCACTCTTCTTCAAAGGGTAACCGACCAAGGAATGAAGATGGCTGCATGCGATGTTATACCAAGTTCACGGTTCACCCTGCACTATTTCCTATGGGTCCCGCGATCCCACACTCGAGACATTAATCACGTCACAATTGGGGGATACAAACTGGGGTATTAGTCTGGCAGTTTACAACGTGCAACATGCCATCATAAGATCGTGTCAGGGAAACATGGGCGGTTAGCGATGATAGGAGAAGTGGGCAAGCAACCGTGTGGCACTAACACACAACTCCACTTCCTCCATCACTCCACTTCCTCCACTTTCCCATGAGAGACGTAATGAAGGATTATCGACTTGTATAAATAGGTTCTCCTCCCTATTTCCAAAGACAGAAATCCAAACAACACAGAACACCAAGTGTTAATACCATCGTATTCAACACCCAGAGCCTGCCTGCAACATTTGCTCGCCTGCTCAACCTTTTGTTAACAAGTCATCAAATAGCCTTCATCTTCATACTCTCAACACCTTCTTCGCTTCCCTCCCTAAGATCAACCTCACATCCTTCACCTGTGACCGAAAAAAATATGGAACAGTCGTGTCTTCGGTTTAGGCCAGAATTGTATAGATTATCTCTCGAATAAAAGTGATCATCGTGCATCACATTTATTGAAGGTTTAAACTCACTTCTCATCCACACACACCCAAAATTACCTAAACCGGCAGAAGTAGCTTTCTCCCACAAACAAACGCACGACCAGTTTGGACAAGTCGCGGGCGTTACAATTGGGTAGCGGCTTGGAATAGAAAGTGGCTAGTGGTAACGTGGTGGCATGTGCCAATGGCACGCACGGCCACTTTGGCCAAGTCGCGGGAGCTACAATTGGGTAGCGGCTTGGAGTAGAAAGTGGCTAGTGGTAACGTGTTGGCATGTGCCAATGGCACGCACAGCCACTTTGGCCAAGTTGCGGGCGCTGCAATTGGGTAGCGTCTTGGAATAGAAAGTGGCTAGTGGTAACGTGTTGGCATGTGCCAATGGCACGTACGGCCACTTTGGTCAAGTCGCGGGCGCTACAATTGGGTAGCGGCTTGGAATAGGAAGTGGCTAGTGGTAACGTGTTGGCATGTGCCAATGGCACGCACAGCCACTTTGGCCGGGTAGCGGCTTGGAATAGAAAGTGGCTAGTGGTAACGTGTTGGCATGTGCCAATGGCATGCACGGAAACTTTGGCCAAGTCACGGGCGCTACAATTGGGTAGCGACTTGGAATAGAAAGTGGCTAGTGGTAACATGTTGGCATGTGCCAATGGCTCGCACGGCCACTTTGGCCAAGTTGCGGGCGCTACTTTTTGGAATGTGCCAATATGATAACAACTTGGAATAGAAAGTGGCTAGTGAGCGTTTTGGCATGTGCGGATGGCACGCGTGGCCAAGCTTCAAGGAAACGCTCGCGGTTTAGGGTTTTGAAACCCTAATTGGCGCCCTTCAGTAAAACCATTGTAGAATTCTCATACGAACTCGGATTTTGACGGTCATCCTGTCCATCTGACGGGAAAAGAATTTCCTATACCCGAGGGAGGGAGTATTTAGGTTTTGAGGCCATTTAAGGTGTGAAAGCAGCCCGTAAGTGAAACTGAGGAAGAGAAAGTGGCTAGCGTGCGTTTGGCATGTGCCAATGGCGCACACGGATATTGGGTCAAGTTGTGGGCGCTAGCTGGGCATAGCGGCTTGAAAATAGAAATTGGCTAGTGATGCATGTTGGCATGTTCCAATGGCATGCACGGCCAAGTTGACCTAGTTGCACGGTTTGCAAGCCTAGGGAGCTATTTTTAGCATGTGCCAAACTGTATAGCGGCTTAGAAATTGGCTAGTGGTATGTGTTGGCATGTGCCAATGGCACGCACGGCCAAGTTGACATAGTTGCACGGTTTGCAAGCCTAGGGCGCTATTTTTGGCATGTGCCAAATGATATAGCGGCTTAGAAATTGGCTAGTGGTGCGTGTTGGCATGTGCCAATGGCACACACGGCCAAGTTGACCTAGTTGCACGGTTTGCAAGCCTATGGCGCTATTTTTTGCATGTGCCAAACGGTATAGTGGCTTAGATTGGCATGGTTGCCTATGGGTGCAGTATGTGGTTTGGTTTTGGCGTCGTTGCCATGGTGCGAAATATGCGGCTTGGTTTTGGCGTTGTTGCCATGGTGCGCAGTATGCGGCTTGGTTTTGGCGTCATTTCCATGGTGTGCAGTATGCGGCTTGGTTTTGGCGTCATTGCCATGGTGCGTAGTATGCGGCTTGGTTTTGGCGTCGTTGCCATGGTGCGCAGTATGCGGCTTGGTTTTGGCGTCGTTTCCATGGTGCGCAGTATGCGACTTGGTTTTGGCATCGTTTCCATGGTGCGCAGTATGCGGCTTGGTTTTGGCGTCGTTGCCATGGTGCGTAGTATGCGACTTGGTTTTGGAATTAGGGTTCTGTGTCGAAAACCCTAATCTGGTATTTTGAAAAAATACCCCCATTAATTATTGACACCTGAATTAAATGCTCGTAGTTAATGTGTTGCTGGTAACACTAGGTCATGGTTTTTTTTTGATTTTACCCCTTATCTAAAATCCACCATCGACAGATAGGTATGAAGCTCAGGATGCATATACGAAGTGGAGAAAAGAGCCTTTTAGGAATTTTGAAGCTGCTTTGCTTGTTGAATCTCGTTCCAATAAATGATGTTAGGTGTATTTGTCTTGAGAGCTTTCATTATATGTGTAACGTTGTTTATGTGTTTAAACTTTATTCCCTTAAATGATGTTAGTTGGAATTTGCTTGAGATCTTATGTTTGTGCTTAATGATGTTTATTTCATCAAGTTTCTTTCACATACCGGCAATCACGATGAGTTAAATTCCATGACGGTATCGTAAAACCGGCATACTGGATATGTTTACACGCTATGCCGGTTTTCCCACACTAAGAAGTTAAAAAATTCATTAACTTGTAATACCGGCATAATCGGTATGTAATTGTCCATGCCGGAATTCTGACGGTTACAATTTCATTCAACTTGTTTGACGGTTACAATTTCATTCCACTAATTTGACGGTTACCAAATCTTTAATGAGTCATTGGAAGGTTACAAAATCGTCGGTTTCTTTAATGGCTCGTCGGTTTCAAACTACTCATGCTATATAAGTGACGGTTTTGGAAAGAAAAATATTCGATCTATTCAATCTCTCCCTATTTTTTTCATCTTCTATACCAAAGTAATGGCTCGTCGCAAATATCGTGATAAACCTAATCCAGAAATACCTGTTGATGATGCGGAACAAAGTCCTGAAGAGTCTCCTGGTAAGGCGGACGTAACAGATTTAATTCGGTGAGTGATGTATAACACAAAGTCTAATGTTGAATTGAAGTACTTTTAGGGTTTATCCCATAATATATAACACAAAGTCGAACTTGCTAGGTTTCATGAAGGATTGAAAATTCTGCTTAGGGTTTTGAAATTGCATTCTAGTAAAATGAAATTCTAGTCAATTGAATTCAATTTGAAAATCATTATTGATCAATACCATGCCTCTGTTTAGGGTTTACAAACTATGTTGGTTTTTATGAACTAAAATTGTTATCCAGAAAACCGGCATAGATTTATAATTTACGTATGTCGGAAACCATACCGGAACTATCGAATTTTCTTTGGCTATGCCGGTTAATGTTCCGGCGCTCACGATATGGTAACATACCATGCCGGTTTTCGTTCCCTAAATTTTTTAAATCACTGGATAGAATTCAACCAAAACCGGCATGTAACGTATTAATCTTTGCGATGCCGGTATCTGTTCTGGCACTCAAGGTATGGTAACATATTATACCAGTTTTTGTTTTAGACGTCTTATAATTTTATGTATATAATTCAATATATCCGGCATAGAGTTATTTATTGCCGATAATTCCGGTATGTGTTCCGGCGTAGTTTATATGTCTATGGGGTATGCCGGTTTTCTGTGTGTTCCTTTTGTATGCCGGCATCAATAGTATAAAGCATAGTTTAGCTAACTTTGCCTATCTGAGTGGTGGTCAGGATTTATCCTTGGAAAATATAAATCAAAGGTTGTGGTTCACCATGCCACACCCTACAAGTCGCACACGTGGTGTTCATTCCAATATTATGAATTAAAAATGAATACTCAAGTCAAGATATGGAATTTAAAAAATTATAACGGGGAGGTTCGAACTCATGACCTATTGTGTCATAAGAATGGCCTCTAACCATTGTTCCACCTTGGTTGGAATTGATATAAAAGATAAATAAACAATGTTTGTTTGTTCAACTTAAATATTAACTAGTATAAGTGATTTGTCTAGAGAGAAGATAAATCTATAGTTATGGTTTGTTCAACTTAAATATTAATTAGTATAAGTGTTTTATTAATTGATGTCTCATTAATTTATCATGATAAATGATTTATTAATTTTACATCATAAATATCCCTTAATTAATATTAATACATATCTCCATCAATAAATAATAATTTTGACAAAAATTATTTCAATAGTGGTGGTGGTGGAAGTAGAGGAAGAAGTAAGTGGTGGAAGTGGTGGAAGGTGTTACTAAGTGGTGGAGGCGGTAACATTAGTTTTGGTGGAAGAAATAGTGGCGCTGGATGGTTTTAATGGCGGTGGTATTGGTTTTTTCTTTTTGAATCAAAAATAATAATAAAAATTTACATGACGGGTAACATTGTATTGTGAAAAGTATAGTTGGTTGTTTTTGACACGATCAAAAAAGGTGGATAACAAATACTTTTGGGATGATACCAAATCATATAAGATAAAATGGTTGTTTTTGGTACCAATGCTATCTTTGGTAACCGTTCGTACGCATGATTTTCAGTATTAAAAAAAACATATAGTTGAATAAATTAATTGACGACCTAAGTTTGTTCAATCTAAACTTTATACATGACGTGTGGGATTAAAAGTTATAAGTGTGCCCAATATTCTACGAGGGATGGAAAATGGTGGTGGTGGAGAAAGAAGTGATATCTGGTGGTTTGTGGTACTGGCCGGTTTTGATGAGTAGTAATTGACTATGTTAATTATGTGCTGCTACAAAAGGATAACACTATAAATTAGAAATGTGGTTGATTGTCTTAATGCTAATATAAACTCGGTTAAAATATATGAAAATTAAGAAGAAGAAAAAATCATTTGGATGTCACGTTATATAATAAATAACACTAAAAACTACATATTTAGTATAAAGGTTTCTCCGTCCAATAGATAAATCTAAGGTTGTATTAGCAGAGGGAGAGTTGGTCTTGGATTTCTGAATGATAATGAATATAATGAAACGCTCCCTCTCAGTTTCTCCAATGAAAACCGAAACCTTCTAAAAAAAATAATCAATCGAACAACACTTAGATGGAACGCATCACCACCAGTGTAAACTTCTATGAATTGCTAAATATCCAGTGAAATTTCTACAGATTAATCTGGTGATTTCGTCCTACCGTAGTTTTTGACGAGGCATGCAATTAAATTTCTAATAGTGATTTTAAAGGTATTTAATAATTACAAAATTCTCTTATAAGTTTTGTTTATGCAAGTATTGATTTAACTTGGGTTCTTTTATTTTTTTGTGTTAAGTTGATGACTTTTTAATTTGAATACATGTTTGGTTAAAAAACTTTGATACATATAGGGTATTTTCTTTGTAGAACTGATGTGAGTATCTCATTTTTCCCGTTAACACTTTGTTTCGATCCCGTATTTGTAGACATTATTTGACTAATGTTGGGGTATTTGTTTAATCTCAAGGCCGATTAAACCCAATGTGTGTTGTATACATTGAAGGCGAAAGAATTTTGTGTCGGATCTACCTTGAAACTAATAATTTTTCTTCGGAAGGTTAGTTGAATTTATATAGATACAAATATCAATATGACTATGCTCTTTAAAACTCCAAATTACTTGAGTAACACTAGATGTGAGAACATCATTCATGCACTACTTAGCATAGTTGGTGTGAAATCTTTTTATCCACGGATTTCTTCAATTTTATGTTATCAATATGATTGAGAAAGAATCTTACACATGTTTTGATTTACTATTATAAGTTTATTTTTTCAACTCACATGTGTATATCTCATCCTTCCAATAGCCAAGGGTTCTTCATTTTTATAACTCTCACATTTGCAAAAAATAAATAAATAGTGTTTATCTATAGTAGGGAAAATATTATGGGTTTTTGTTTCACTCCTTAGAGCCTTAGTTATCAATAATTTCGGAACAAATGTATTCATAAACATCATGGAGTTGGATTTGCAGTTTAGGTATATGTACTGTTAGATGAAATATTCTTTTTGAAGTTTGAAATTATGGTATGATGGAACAATAAATGGGGAAATTCTTTATTTATTGTATTTTTTATTTTATTTTCATGTTGGCACAACATTATTACTCCGTCCAGATGATAAATTGGAATAACATGCTTAAGTAAAAAATAAAAAGATCAGGTAACCCATTTTGTTTCCCAAAACCTATTTGAATATCAAAATAATTACTCACGAATAAAATGAAGCAAGAGGAATGTGGACAATATAGTATTAGAGACAAAACATCCCGTGCCGTTATGGCACGGGTTAAGATCTAGTCTAGTATATATCTCAGTTTAACGTGTTGGAACATAGGTCTCACGCACCAATAAAGGACAAAGGAAAAGGAAAAGTTGTTGAAGAATCAAAACGTAAGTCTTCTCGACGTAAACGTCAAAATCCATCTACTGCTAAGGTCACAATTCGGGATCATCCTATAAGCGACTCAACCAGCACTGATGATGATGATGATGAGAGGGAAACTCCACTAGAACCGGAACTAGCAGGTGGCTCATCCTCACAATTAGGTGTCTTAGGACAAACTGATGATGAAAAGGCACCCCCACCTCACTTCCCTGATAAGTACGACTTGATTCCTGACAGCAATGATGGCAAACATTGGTGTCAACCGATAAACCCGCAACTTTTATTTTCGTATAAAGACTCTTGGGCTCGTTGGATCTATCAAACTTATGTAATACTTTTGTATCTTGTTATTATATTATTTATCTGTGATCAATTTAATTAAGTTCGTTGTGTTTTTATAGGACCACAGGAAAGCCTGGCGTGTTAGCCGCCATCAAAAATCGGATGTGTGGCTTTTGGAGGATGAGTGTCTGGCTGTTCAAGAAATAGTCAAAGCATCTAGGTTGTATCCTGCGATAGAAAATTATGTGGCCACTGATACCGTCACGGCAAACTTCTTTTTGGAGAGGTTTTATGGTGAAACTGACACCATGCATTTTCATTTTGGCGAGATAACCATTATCCCTGAAGATGTCCAAAGGATAATATGACTAGAGGTTCTTGGGAAACCGGTTAAGGTAGGAGACAAGTCGAAGGACCTAGGGTGGGAAAATATCTATGAGCTCACTGAAAAGTTGTTTGGATGGAACAAGGAAACCACATTGGCAAATTTTTACAAGAAACAAACTTCTCAGACAAAGACTATCACATTCGTCCAACTCAATCAATTGTTTGGGAATACGAAGAACAAGGAATTGAGTCCCGGCCAAGCTCAACAAACTTCCGCTTCATATATGTTGTTCATTTTGGGAACCGCTATATTCCCTGACTCTAATGGTAATAGGGTGCATATGAACAACCTACAGTACTTGGATCCGTTAGAAGACGTTCATAAGTATTCATGGGGCACTGCTTTCTTGGCACATTTTTTGGTAGAAATACGTCGAGCTTCTAAGGCGAAAGTCCGTCAATTTAATGGGAATTTCACTGTGATTCAGGTATAATGAACTACATATTTTGTGATTGTTATCATTACATTTGTTAGTTTCCAACTATTTATTTTCTTATACATTTTATGGGCACAGGTGTGGGCTTATGAACACTTACGAGATTTGTTCATAGGGTATAAAGGATTGGAGATTTGGCGTGATTATCAACCGAATATGGATCTAGCTCAGAAATACTTCTTCCACAATTCCCTTTCTCCTAACAAGAAACGGTTTTTAGAAATGAGATTGGCTTTGGACTCATTTCCTGTGGAATATGTTGTGTTTAACCCTTATAGGAATGTCAGAGGAGTGCACCTTCAGAGACATGAAAATGTTTCATTTTACAAAGGACCGTTATTTCATCCAAAAGGATTTGTTATGCATAACCCTCACCGCGTGATGCGCCAACTCGGTTATAAGCAGAAAGATCTCACAGATACATCTTATCATAAATATTCTCATGACTTTACTAAATGCCAATCATATGAGAACCATACTCTGGTATGCTATGACCCAGAATATATTCTTGCACATTGGATCGAAAGGGAAGAAGAAGAACTTGTGCTGGATACGGATGATTGGGAATTGGATGAGAACGGTTTTGATAGTGAACCAACATTCCTAAGCGGCCATCTACAGTACTCGCATCCTTATGTTGTACGCCCGTATACGGTAGAGGTACCTCCACCACCAGCACGTCCCTCCACAACTCCAGATACTGTACCCGGACTTCTACATCTTTTTACGTTGTTGGTGCGTTCATTACTATTCTCTTAATCTATATCTATCAACTTATAAAATTGTACATACTAAATACATGTTTAAAAATTCCTTCACAGCGTCAGCGGCTTGGAAATCTGTTACAATTCATTAAGAAAAATACCAAGAAAGGAGTGGTGCTGACCCTGAAAGAAATGGAGAAACTCGATGAAAAGATAGACAAAATCGAAGATTCAAAGGCAAAAGACTTGTGGGGCGAAAAGAAGAAGAGGGCACACAAGAAGACAAGAACTGAGTGATTGTTTGTTTCTTTTATGGTATTAGTTTGGTTTATGTTTGTTTATGTGGCTTGGTAAACTTTGAACATCTTTGTTTCATTTGTTTTCGGTTTGGAACATCTTAACTTTACATTTGGTTTGTTTAAACTTTGCTTATGTTATTTTATGGTATTAGGTATTTGCTTATGTTATTTTATGTGTCTTGTTAAACTTTGTAGATGTTGATTTCATTTGTTTTTGGCTTACAACATAATATATTAGTTAATCTATGTCAAACATTGCAATTTGCAATTGCTAAGTTTTTATCTTCCAAAACCGGCATAGTCGATATCGTGTGTACTATTCCGGAACTCTGTTTAGTTCCAGAATGACGAAAAAAAAAAGAGTTCCGGCATGGTCGATAGCGCCAAAACCATGCCGGTACTATAACTTTCCCTTGTGAATAAACTATCTATGTATAGTACCGACAGTGTTATGCATTTTTTTTTTCAATGCTGGAAATGGAAAAATTATATCTATGTACTTATGGTGTTATTCCGGCACAAAAGAGAACATATATTGCAACTCCGGTACGAGTACCAGCATAGTAAAGTTTGAATCAAATCACACTGGCACATACATGGAATATGGTTTAATGATTACAATTCAAACTTCCAAAAAAACAAAAGGTGGCGTATTAGTAAACCACATATATCCAAATTACTCATCATCGCTTCCACACGTATGAAGTTTCAACTCCTCCTCTTCAAGAGGTTTCTTTGATAAGGCCAAAGCATCCCATAATTGGTGATTCTCCTCATACAATGCCATATATCCCTTCCATATATTTGGATCTAGTTCCTTGTTTTTAACCATCCCACAAACATGTGGCAATGGACAATTGTCCTTGAGTTTTAGAATAACGAAATGATTGCCGTTCACGTACGCCAAAACAACTCTTCTTGTCTTAAGGGATCCCTCGCATTTTTGCCACTTTGGTGTAAAAGTTATTCCTGAGGTGGGGGTAAAATAATGAACAACACAATTAAACGTATCCGCTACTAGATGCCCACAAAGAGGAATTCTCATTCAATAATGAGAAAGAAGAAAAGCCATCTCTTGATCGGGTCCTAACACTCGAGCATGCATATCATCAAACACCTCATCATTACCAACCAATTTCTCATAAAAGCTCATCTTTTGCTCATGTTTTTCAGCCATCCTCTTTCTAGCATATTGGCTTGGTTTTATTCCTACCTGAACCGTCGACTCAAAGATTCCTAATTGTTCGGTCACGACATGATAGCCACAATTTCCATGTCCGTCGACATCATCCGTATACAAAACAAACTCCCGAATCTCCTCTGAAAGTTGGTCCATGTAATATTGTATGTTGGTATGGTAATGTCTCCAAGTCTTACCCCTTTTTATCCTTGTACATCTTGATAATACCATTTTCTTGCTTTGTTATTTCCAAACCATCCTCTGCAATCTCATTCCCAATATCTTCGATATGTGATGGGAGATTATACTTCCTTGGCCGACCCCTTCCCATTTTCCTTGGAACCTCCGTTACATCGAAAATGGGTGTAGGTTCAAAATGCTCACCTTGTTGTCCTTGGTAGCTTAATGTTGGTACCTTTGGCGGCCTTCCCCTTTTCATTTGAACCTCTGATACATCGAATATGGGTGTAGCTTCGGAATGCTCACCTTGTTGTCCTTGGTAGCTTAATGTTGGTACCTTTGGCGGCCTTCCCCTTTCCTTTGAACCTCCGATACATCGACTATGGGTGTAGCTTCGGAATGCTCACCTTGTTTTCCTTGGTAGCTTAATGTTGATACCTTTGGAGGCCTTCCCCTTTTCCTTGGAACCTCCATTACATCGACTATGGGTGTAGGTTCGGAATGCTCACCTTGTTGTCCTTGGTAGCTTAATATTGGTACCTTTGGCGTCCTTCCCCTTTTCCTTGGAACCTCCGTTACATCGACTATGGGTGTAGCTTCAGAACTCGTCGATTGTTGTTGACTTGATATCGGTTCCTTCCTCGGCCTACCCCTTTTGTTTGGAACGGGATCTTCCGCGAATCTTGCTTCTAAAATCTCACTTGCGCATAGATCTCGTTTTTTAGTTGCCGCGAGTTCCTCTTCACGTCGAGTCATTTGTTTGAATTATTTTCTTTGTTTCTTCCTTGCAATTTTAGTTTGTGGTCTACCCGTCGGATCTCCCTTTGTTGGATCTTCACTTTGTGCTATCCATGGACGTGTAATTAGTCTTAGTTAGCTCAACAATACTTGTCGGCTAGCCGAGTTGCCACATGAGTAAGCTTCATAAAATTCTTGGGCCTCCTTTGTATCCCATGGTGATTGTCCGCGAGCTTCGGTAGGGGGAAGGTCGAAAGATAATAGCTTCCAAAATGGATCAATAACATCAATAGGTATCACTTCTTAATACTTCACAAGCATATGACGACACGGAAGCCCCAATGAAGACATGTCGGGACAAATACACACATCACTCGGTTTTCCATAGTTTATCTCATTTTCCATTTCTCTAATCATATGTTTTATTTCCCAATGAGAGACGTTGAACTCTATTCCTTGGAGCAACTTAGTATATTTAAGAAATTGAGTCATCCTTTCCATTGAGATTTTCTCAAAAGCCTTCTTGATCCTATCGATATCAGCCTTAAAGTATTGATCCATCGCCTCGGTGACCGTAACCACATTGCCTTGCCCGGACTCGATGATATTTTTAAATCTCCCATGAGCTGATTCCTCTATACTAGTTGCTTTATTCCCGTAGTGTCTATACCGATTTGTCCACGCACATACAAATTTTTCCTTGAACTTATCCAACCAATTAACCCAACAATAGGAGACGGCACTTGGATACACTTGGTTATATTTGGAAATAAACATGTTCAATCTCTTTTTATACATATCCTCGTTAAGAGACCAATAAACTTTCTCCCAATCATCTAGAAATTCCAACCACCTTTTATAATTTTCATCATACTCTTTTTCGACTAACTCTTTAATCTTTCCTCTTTCTTTTTCTTTTTGTTCGGGTGATAGTTTCTCTTTGCGAACATCTTCCTCTAGTTGAGAAACCATTTTCTTCTTAATATCCGCCTTAGAGGGTTCAAACAAGGCATGGCAAGTTTTTATGATATTTTGACGTATATGATATGTACATAGAAAATTTTGTGCATCCGGAAATACATCGGATATTGTAGTTGCGGATTATCTCACAACTACACCCTCATAAGAATCCATTAAAATGATTCCTAAATCTAATTAATTTGATATGAAACTAAGAATTAAAATACTAAAATTATAAAAGTGACACAAAGATTTTTACGTGGTTCGATCAATGTGATCTACATCCACGGTTCTTCACTAGTGATTGTATGTAATTACATGATTGTACAATTGAAACTCCATTAAAGAATATTTGGAGCTCTAGAATTTTTTGGGGAAGAAGATGATAAAGAAAATAAAATCTCTCCTAACATTTTCTCTCCCCTCCTAAAATTATCTCTCTCTCTAAAAAAGACCTCTTCCAATTTAAAATTTTAACTACTATTTATAGTGAAATCTATACAACTATATAGCTTGCGAAGTATCGTGAACTACTATTCAAATTCTATATTCACAAAGTCTTCCCGCCTTTCTCATGTTTTGTCTGTCGTTCTTTGTTGCGTCGTTTCTAATATTTCTTTTGCGACATTATTATGTTGCGTCATTCAATATTCGCAAGTGAAGGTTGCTGCGATATTCTGCTCCTACATCTTGCCTCTTTTTTCTTGAATATTGCTTGAAGAGCGATCTTTAAGAAAAAATCCGTTGTAGTAGTCTTTGATCTTTGTTGATGAAGGAACGAGCGAAAGAATATCAAACTCAAAAAGTATATACTTGCCTCTATTCTTTTGCGAAGTTCTGAAGCTTTAAGGAGTAATTAGAAGTATCGTCTTGCGAAGTATGAAGTGTGCGAAGTATCCTTGAAGAAGTATGAAGTATAAGAAATATAAAATATCCTTGAAGAAGTATAAGAAGTATTCTTCCTTGAATGAGAGTGATAAATATTGCCTCTGTTTATGTGAAATTATTATTCCATTTTTGGTGAGGATTCTTGCTGAGAAGATAAAGAACATAAAATATTTTCTTGGGTATCCATAGTTGCCTCTGTTCTTTATCTATGAAGGAGAATTCTTGAGAAAATGTTGAATGATTAAATTGCGTCTCTATTCTCATCTTGCCTATGCCTCAAGTGGTAACCCTATTATCTTCTGAATATTTCTGCGAATTTTTGAACTTCTGAATAGTGCTGCGAATAGTGTTGCGAATATAGTGTTGTGAATAGTGTTGCGAATATTGAATAGTCCTGCGAATTATGAATGTTTCTGCGAAGTTTCGCGGTATTATCCTGTAAAATTTTGTAAAATACTTGTGCGAATATAATATTCATGTAATGATTATGTTATGAAATGTGTATGCGATGCTTTTATGATACGAGTGTGATGCTTGAATGATGCCAGTATGATGCTTGTATGATGCGAGTATGATGCGAATGCTTATCTATTGCAATGTATATTTCAAGTTTCTGTTACTTAGCTCATTTTGCCACAGTAAAATTGTTGTAACTTAAATTGCTTCCATTCCTGCACTATTAGTCTCGTATGATAAAAATATTAAAGATGCATAATCTCAATTTTATTTCAGTATATATGTTCGTAAGCTTGTTTGCTTTCGTATAATCATCTTCGCAAGTTTATTTGCGTATTCTCTTTCATGTATCCGTCTTTGATTGCGAATGAAATCACCTCTTTTGTTATGACTTCGTGATATATATTCTTGTAAAGATTCTTCAATGATATTGATGAAATTGCCTTCTTCGTTAGGACTTCATGATATATATTCTTGTAAAAATTCTTCAATGATATTGATGGAATTGTCTTCTTTGTTAGGACTTCATGATATATATTCTTGGTAAAATTCTTCAATGATATTGATGGAATTAATTTCATTAATTGATGTGGTCTTATCATGCCTTCCTAAGTAAAGGTCTTATTTTGCCACCTCTTTTGTGATAATATTTTTGTGTTTGAGATAATATGACAAGTCTGAACATTCTTACGAATATACAACCTCGTGACATTATCGTCTTGCGATGAAATCGCAGGACGTCTCTACACTTTCATGTAGTGACCCATTGATCTCATCTTAACTTCTTTATTATGTTCTGCGAGTTCTTTTTTCTTTTCTTTCCCTTTTTTTTTTTATTTTTAGAAGGCTCGCAGAAGTAAAAATATTGCACAAATATGACAAGCCTTAATATTCTTGCGAATAAAAAGCCTCGTGACATTTGCGTCTTATAGCACGTGTCAGCTCCCTAATGGAGGGTGCTGCCCTTTATCTTCCCCTTGGTTGCCCCTTCAAGGAAGCGTACATCGACCATACAAGGTTAGCTCTTCCCATCCGGTTCTGCAAACAACCAGTTTTTGTTCGCAACCTCTTATCCTTTTTGCCTATAGGGCTTATAGTTACGAGGTTGCACCCTATGGGGTATCTTTGGGCCAAGTGCATCATTTGCCAAGACTTGTCAAAAATGGCAGATGTGCTTCAAGCCCACTCGGCACTCTTGACTCAACCGTGTACCTCGGCGCCTTGATCTTTTTCTGCACTTCTTGGGAAAGACATTATGCCTTAGTCGCCCAACCTAAATCATGTTACATCGCGTAATATCGCGTAATGTCGCAAGATTAGGTGAGAATCCAAGGTGTCTAACCCGGATAGGTACCCCGGTATTGGGTTGTACCCCGTAAAGTTCCATGTACTCAGGTTCCTTGGTGGTGTTCCGGTGTCCCTGAGCCATGCTTAAAGGTACCCCCTTAAATGACACACTTTAGGACTTTGCCTCTTACGAAATGTTGCTTCGCGAACTAGGGTGTACGCCACAAAGGTTTGCCTGTGTAAATTTTCTGCGGCTCTCTTTCTTTTTTGGAGGATGATCACAGATTGCGGTCTTTTATTCGCAAATAAATTTTTGCGTCTTTCTTCAATGAAAGCTAATCACAATTGATTTTTGGCGGTATTTTTTCGCCTTTTATAAGTAGAATCAAAATTCTTTTTATTCGTAAAAATTCATCGTAAATTTTTCATGTATATAAAATGTTGAATGTTTTCGTAAAATCTTTAATATAAGAAGTATGAGAAGTATTCATATCGCATCTTTAAATTAAAATTGTTCTATAGAATTATATAATTTTAATTTTCTCTGTTTTTGGTAACTTTGAAGTCTTTGAAAAATTTTGAGATCTTTAAATTTTTGTGATGAATTTATTTTTGAATCTTGCGATTGTATCGCTTTTCACCAATCTAAAAAAAAAATCTTTGAAATGTTTTGAAATCTTAGAAATTGTAGAAATTTTGCGAGTATATCGGTTTTAGTAAATAAATTCAAAAATATGTTGTCTTCCGTAAATAAAGTATTAAAGGAAATGGTACTTACCTTTTTACGAGTATATCGGTTTTAATAAATAAATTCAAAAATCTTTTGTCTTCCGAAAATAAAGTATTAAAGGAAATGGTACTTACCTTTTTACGGCTTGTTGTTGTCTCTTGCGAAGTATATGACTTTCCATTTCTTGCGAAATAATCTCCCACTCTCTTCTTGTGAAATATCCAAAAATCTTGCGAAGTAAATCTTTGAATGAAGTAAACGAACGTCTGCGAAGTGTTGGTGCTGCGAACGTTCGCAAGGGAAACATTTGCGAAGTGCAAAGAGTAGAAGTGTTGGTGCTGCGAACGTTCGCAAGGTAAACATTTGCGAAGTGCAAAGAGTAGAAGTATTGGTTCTGCGAATATTCGCAAGGTAAACATTTGCGAAGTGCAAAATTTTTATGCGGATATGGAGACTCGAACCCGCGTCTTCAAACCCCTTCCATTTACTGCTGACCATCTGAGCTAGCTTCAGCTTGTGAAAGAAACACATATTTTCGTCTTGTTATTACTTCTTTTCTCTGTACATTTTCATTTGTTGCTCTGCACGTTTTTTACTTCTTTTTTGCATGCATTAAATCCCTTCCATTACGCTGGTTTCCTTTGGTATCCATTAAGTCCCTTCTTTGTACGTTTTTTACTTCCCTTTTAGAAGATGGCAATGTCATGGCACAGTTTTCATCTCTTTCTGTTGATTTGTTCGTGATCTCTATTTTACTTTCCAAGGAATTATTCTACCGATTAAGGTGCTTGCCGAAGTAATGCATTCATGCCTGTCCATGATCCTACATCTTCTCTGCGTCACCTTCGCAAGAAATGGTTTATATTCGCAAGTAGGTTTTCCGCGTCATTTGATGATCTTCTTTCATCGCAAATGAAACTGAATGATCTCTATCTTCATCATCGTAGGTGTATGCTGAAGTGATATTCCAAAAGCTGCTGACAAAATTAGTTGTTGAGAAGTTTTTGCTTTGCTGAGTTTCTTTTCATTCATTTCTTTGCGCTTGCAGGTTCTATATTCTTTTGTTTGTCACGGTTCTACATTGACATCTCTCTAACGTCATAGTACTCAAGGATGATGAAATGCAGCTACCTGTTTCAAGTTGATATTTCGCGGAACTATCCTTCGTAGAAATATATCCCCTTTCTTCGCAGAATAGTGTTGCTTCTTCGCAAGAGAGCTTTGTGTCTTCGTAAGATTTCCTCTTTGTTGAATCAATGTTCCATAATTATTTTTCTTTGTCCCCTATGATGAAGCCTTTTTCATGTATCCCTTCACTGTTTGGCCCTTTCTACAACCTCCACATGTCTGTGATATTCCTTTGTACTTCCTGTTACTAATTCATTTTCCTGTGACTAGTTTTTATATTTCTGCTAAGTTCCTTCATGTGCTGCGAATAATATTTTATTGCTAAAATTTCTGCGAACGATCGTAAAGAAAAATTCTTTTCAAAATTTCGAACCCACGGTATTTCTTTATTGCTGCGAACGTTCGTAAGATTCGATCCCACGATGATAAAAATCTTCGCAGAATGGGGATATTCCTTTGTTTCTTCGTCTTCTTCTTTTAACATTTGCGAAGTACAAAAAAGAAATAAAGAACACACTTTTTTTGTTCGTAATGGGGATAATCTCTTTCGTAAGTACGGTGATGAGGATGATGAAATGAGATTTGTTACGTTTAGCTGTGCTGACGAAGGCAGCACTGCTCCTTTACTTTCTAACTCCTCATTGCGTTCTTAACAAAGTAAACAGTACGTATAGGACAAAGCTTTGCCAAGTGAGGAGTGGATGTGGAGTCATAGGGAAGTGCTTGTTTGTTTGTTTGTTTGTTTCTTCGCAGACACATGATACTATCCTACCGTGATATTCTTCTTCACAGTATACTTATTCATTACGTCTTCTAGTCTTGGTTCTAAATTAGCTACCTCACTACTGGTTGATGCTAGATTCTGGCTATTGATTTTAGTAAATGTGTCTCCACCCGTGTTGGTTGTGGTGCCTTTAATTTGAGCCTCCTTCTGCTTTTCTTGACAATCACTTTTCTCTTTGTCTCTGTGGACTGTTTGCTGATGACGATATTTCAACCTTACTTCGCTGATCCATGCTGCGAAGTATTGTCACCGCATATCCCATTTCTTCGCAAAACTGATCTTCAACTTAGTTTGTTTCTTCGCAAGTGTAAACTATAATTTCTTCAACTCCATTTATATTGTTCCTACTGTTCATTTTGTATTTTCTTCGCACCTGCAGTGAGTAATAAAAACAAAAGAGCTAAAATTTCCATTGCTATCAGCTTATAAGAAATGCATTATAAGTTTTTTAATCGCCTGAAATTTGTTTCCCATACTTATTATTTTTTGGAATCAATAAAATAAGTTTGTAAAACAAATATAATCTATCACAAATCCATCAATAAAATCTGTTTTGATTAAAAAAAATACAGCCAAAAATCATTTTTTATGAAAAGTACGATATGGTATTGATAAAACATTTTCTCAAGAATCTCGATTAAAAACTTCCAAATCTGAATTTTTAGGAATAGAATTAAGAGATAGAGATAAGATTCATCTTCATGTGCAGAGCGTTGGTCTAGATTTTAGCTGATTTCATTTTGTTGACAATTTTCCCCTTATCCACATCTCTCTTCCTGAACTACTAAGATGCGTTCGTTGTTTGAAGATGCAGAAAACTCCAGGAACTTCCATTTTTGTCTTCAAAATTCATAAATCCGGTACAATTCATCACCAATAGTAATCAATTTTTCTAACTTTCTTGAACCAACAAGGCTAGTCCCTGTTTCTAGCGCCAATTATGTAGTTGCGGATTATCTCACAACTACACCCTCATAAGAATCCATTAAAATGATTCCTAAATATAATTAATTTGATATGAAACTAAGAATTAAAATACTAAAATTATAAAAGTGACACAAAGATTTTTACGTGGTTCGATCAATGTGATCTACATCCACGGTTCTTCACTAGTGATTGTATGTAATTACATGATTGTACAATTGAAACTCCATTAAAGAATATTTGAAGCTCTAGAATTTTTTGGGGAAGAAGATGATAAAGAAAATAAAATCTCTCCTAACATTTTCTCTCCCCTCCTAAAATTATCTCTCTCTCTAAAAAAGACCTCTCCCAATTTAACATTTTAACTACTATTTATAGTGAAATCTATACAACTATATAGCTTGCGAAGTATCGCGAACTACTATTCAAATTCTATATTCGCAAAGTCTTCCCGCCTTTCTCATGTTTTGTCCGTCGTTCTTTGTTGCGTCATTTCTAATATTTCTTTTGCGACATTATTATGTTGCGTCATTCAATATTTACAAGTGAAGGTTGCTGCGATATTCTGCTCCTACAGATATAGCATTCATTAGTGCGTCAAATTGATCGGTTATGATGACCCTCGGAAACCGATTTTCAGGGAACAATAATTTCAATTGTCGTAATGCCCAATTATAATTGTAATCCCTCTCATTTTCCATTAAACACCAAGCCAATGTGAATGTTACCTTGTCCGATGTATGACCCACTATGTTTAACAACGACATATTATATTTGTTTGTCTTGTAGGTGCAATCCATCATAAGAACAACACAACATGTATGAGCCAATTGTGAAAGCAAAGGATGTGCAATGAATATTTGAAGGGGTTTGTTGTCCGGTCCTCTTTTAATGATACGCGTGTAGTTGTGATCCCAAACTATCTTCTCAAATTCTTGCATAACACTCCTCCATTCCCATTCCAACCTTTTAATGGTTGCTTGTGCGCTATAAATTGTACTGAGTGAAGAAACGTCCTTCTTATCCTTTTCCTTGAAGGTTCTGAGAATCACTCTTGGTTTGATACATGCTTTGGTCATTCTCTGTACATCCTCGAATTGATCAGGTTTTAGCTTCGCAACTAGGGAGTGACCTTCAAAATCTTTCGAATCGAGGTGGTTGTGACGTCCAAACCACACCGTACATTCCCATTATTTTTCTTCTTCTTTTTCTCCTCTTAGATAGAATACATGCTTAAAGGGGCAGTCATCCTTCCTCGTAACTGTCTTGTATACCCTCTTAGTCTTCTTTTCATATACATAACCCTTTCTCTTATGGCTATTTTTCTCCTTGTATTTTCCACTTCTCTCGCAAACCATCTCAAAACGAACATTTGAACGTTGGATACTCCTCACTAAGACACGCATGTTCTTAAGAGCCCTCGATTTTTCCCAAGCAATTGCTTCCTTTTCATATTTTATTCCCTACATAAGGACAATAATAGGAGATTACAAGAAAATTCCAACATAAAATTGTAAAAACTAGGTGAAAGTATTGTTTGGTAACATACCCGAGGCATTTTATAGTATTCTGACATATCCCGATAGAGCGGTTTGGAGTTTGGTTGATCGTTGTATGTCACAATCTAAGGAATTAATGAAAAGAAAATTGGATTAGTTCAAAACCGCATTGTCGATAAGTAAAGTAAACTGCCGGGATTAAGCATCGACATAAACGGTAATTGACTCTCCATGCCAGTATTAAAACCGGCATTCAGAGAATTTCAGTTTCCATTCAGGTATAAGGTTCCGGCATAGTAAGTTAAAAGAAAGGAATGCTGGTATTTAAGTTCAAAATATCATTAACTTCTGTATGTTTTTTATGTACAACCAGAATTCTCGACATTTAAGTTTCCATGCCGGTATCATATACCGGCATTGTCTGTCATGTACCCACACTGTCGGTTTGAATATTCCATAGAATATTCGGTGGTAGGTAAAAAGTATAAATGTGTACCGGCATGCAATCTTGGTTTGAATACCACGCCGATATGTTCTTGACCAGTTGGGGATATTTTGTCCCGGCATACAAATTTGTATGAATACAATGCCGGTTATAGAGGTTCCGGCGTAGTATTCATACAACGAGCATGCCAGTACTAAGTTTTTTCAGATATAAATGGCGGTTTCAAAAAAAAAATCAAATTTTCGACCTCTTTGAAGCATTACCTGTGTGTTGGGGTTGCTTGTATGCTGAACATGTTTACTTTCTTGAGTTGGTTCTTCACAAAACACTTCATGGTCACGAAAATCATGATTCAAAGGTGTTGGTTCATCATACAACAATTGTGAGTTGTTATCATTAACCGAAGATTGAAGATATGATTGTTTTTGTAATTGAGCTAAAGATTCAGCAGCTGCAAGTCTCTCATCACAATCATCTTCCATTTTCAAAAAAAATAATTCTACTCAAATTTTTTTCCCCTCCTTCTACTCTCAACTAACCCACACAAATTCAAATAAACATAAATACACACTTATTATATCCCCAAATCATTAACATTTTACTAATCATAATTAGTAACTAATCCTGATTAGTGAGGGTTAGATTAGGAATTAATAATTTAATTATATAAGGGGTAACCCAGCTAGGATATTTGGATCCCTATTTTGTCATTTAGCTATATCCCCCAATTACGCGTTCCTTTTGAAAATTAAGTAATCCGGGAAGTGCTTTGGGTAAAAAGCATTTTGATTTTTTTTTACCAAACGCCAATTTCAAAAATTATTGACATATATAGGTTTTGAAAGTGCTTTTGGAAAAATAAAAGCATTACCAAACCCAGCCTTTGTCTGGGTTATCGTAATACGTAAGCTTAATTGTGAGGGAAAGTAAAGCTAAACGGTCTGTTTCGTCGTTTCAATTAGTGAAGTCGTTTCCATTAGTGAAGTGAGAACGAAATGCGGCAGGTGAGAAATTAATGGACAAGGTAACAAGGGTGATAAAGATAATCAATAGGAAACTGATCATCTTACTTAATTTATGATGATAAGGTTTCACTAAACTAAAAATTCTTTTACCAATTTCATTATTTTTATACCAAAATCATTATCTAAAAATCTTTTGAACAATCTTATTAATTTTCATATATTGGTTTTTATACCAAGTTATTTTTTTTCTTTTTTAATCTTGACCGTGTATATACGGTTGAAAATAATCATGAACTAAATTTTCCTAATATGTTTTTGATTATATTAGTTTTTTTTTTTCCGTTCTCAGGGGTGCAGCAAGATAACAATGCGAAAGATTGTCTTAAATTATAAATGCTCTATTTTCTTTACTATACAAGATAAATAAACTTCGTAACACCTCTGATGATTTTCTTGATGATTATGAGTTTATGAGGCACGAGTTTACGTCATAATCATCGTCTCTATCTTTTTTTTTTTATTTACATCATAATCTCTTTATAAATTACATTCTAATACTGCTTTTATACTTATTTCAATCTTTTTCCTTTTAGTTTTTTTTATTCGTTTCAAATGGTGATCTCTTCTCTCTTTTTTAGGACATAACAACACACATTCTTAAGTCATTGATGTCGACATCTTAGCCTTCACGTCAATGCAAATATTAATTTTCTTAGATTCTAAATCGTGATCGGGGCGAGGCGAAGCCGAGCCACACCAAATCAAAAATAGATGGTTTTTGTGTCCGCCCGGTGCGTAGCACGGACACAAAAGCTAGTATGATTAAAATAAAAAGATGCATGATGCGTAGCACGTGCATAATAAAAAATCCTTAGAAACCGGGTGAGGCAAAGCCGAGCCATACCAAATGAAAAATGCTAAGCCTGTATCGGGAAGAGGCTAGGAGAAGCCGAGCTACACAAAATCAAAAATTATAAGCATTTATGGGGACGGGGAGAGACAAAGCGGTTTTCGGATCTGCCCGGTGCATAGCACGGGCACAAAATCTAGTCCGAGGATAATAATCCTCTCATCTTACGGTGAATTCCGCCTTGAAACAAGTCCAACGGTGATGGACAGAATAACCTGTAAGTACATATTTTCACCACTCGCCACGTGTCCGCGGATGAACACGTGGGTGGCATGTGGCGCGACGCATCAAAAGGTGATGCCACCTGGGTATAACTAAGAAGCGTGTACCAGCAGGGAGTGATCCGCAACTCACACATCCTAGGTCCACATGTCGAGGGCCACTGAGACAAAGGACCACCGCAAAGGACCTGATACACCCTCGGACCTGCTTTAACCCATCTCGAGAGAAATCAAAGATCTACGGTCAGGAATCAGCAGCTGACACGGATGGGACAGGAGTCGAAATCCGTAGTCAGACGCATGCCAGAGGTCCAACTACCCGCATTAAACACCTGAGACAGCACGTGTCGACCAATTAACGGAGAAGACATCCGCACCTCTTCGGGAATGACGAGGAGAGCGAAGGATCCTCACAGGAACCGAAGGAGTCCGCGCGTTGGCACAAAGCACAAGACGATAATATTTCAATGGCTCTTTCCATGGACCCCGCAACAGAACTCCTATAAATACCCCTCCTCCCTTAGAGAGATGGGAAAGTCGATGGAAAACATAAAAAGAGGAGAGAGAATTAGGAAGAGTAAGTAACCCCCAAGACTCCTTAGCCTCGGTAAGAGAATACAAAGTCATTTGACTATATGTAATCAATCGTTATATAATGAAACCCCTCGTTTACCCCGTGGATGTAGGCCTCAGTGATGAACCACGTAATTATTGGTCTCTTTTACATTATGCACTTTATATTCCGCTTTTACATTATGCACTCTATATTCCGCACTTTTATTATGCACGTTATAGATAGCTATTTGCATTCTACGCTTTATACTCTTTTCTCATTCCGTTTCGTTCCGTGGTTATTTCCGTACAAACCCGCGGAGTTTTATTATGTTGTCTTTCAAACCCAGTGATATTATGCGATGAGACAAGGACGAGTCCGTGGACTCAGAGTCAATGAATCGATAGATCTGATGTGTCTTGAACACAGCTTCTAAACCGCGAATTTCAGTTCAAACTAATCTTGTTTGGGAACACGCGGATCACCAGCGTAATTTACGTGTTCACAATTTGGCGCTAGAAACAGGGACCTTGTCCCGGTAAAATATTTATCTTGTCTTGTGATTTTGAAAACTCTAGTTGTTCCGAGTGTTGATCTCTGAAAATAGCAATGCTTGGAGCATTTTTTGTGGACATATCCACTTATTTTTCGGCAGATCTGCATCTTTGAAATAATTACTAAGTTTTCGTCTTTAAAAAATCTAACGTGTGGACATGCCCACGTATATTTTGGCAGATCTGCATCTTCGAAATAATTACTAAGTTTTCGTCTTTAAAAAATCTAACGTGTGGACATACCCACATATATTTTGGCAGATCTGCATCTTCGAAATAATTACTAAGTTTTCGTCTTTAAAAAATCTAGCGTGTGGACATACCCACGTATATTTTGTCAGATCTGCATCTTCTAAATAATTACTAAGTTTCCGTCTTTGAAAAATCGAGCGTGTGGTCATACCCACGTATATTTCTGCAGATCTGCATTTTCGAAACGGTTTCTAAGTTTTCATCCTCAAACCTCCGGAATCTGATTTCCCGAACGCTACTAACAAATCCCTTGCGGACCACTCTTCTCTTTTCCGTACATGGTGACTCTTTCAGGAAGATATCGAAAATGGAGAACAAAGA
Source organism: Papaver bracteatum (assembly GCA_023529315.1). Classification (NCBI taxonomy): domain Eukaryota; kingdom Viridiplantae; phylum Streptophyta; class Magnoliopsida; order Ranunculales; family Papaveraceae; genus Papaver; species Papaver bracteatum. The sequence continues at coordinate 499,256 of JAJJWX010000474.1, read as the reverse complement.
TACAGGAAAAGCAAGAGCCTCATCAAAAGAAACACCCCGAACAACACCAGTAATGACCAGGAGCAAGAAAAAGGGAGAAAAACTTAAAGGCGCGGACAAAATTCAGCAAGCAGCGGAAAGCTCAAGGCTTTTGGATGCAGCCGCTATTGCAGCGGAAGCCCTCAAAGCCGCGGCGGAAAAAACCGCAGCATCAAGGACTGGGGCATCCAAAGGAGCGGCCTCCAGAGCAGCCACGACCACCAGACGGCCTGAACAGCGTGAAGGGATGGCGAAATCATGGGTACAACAACCACTCTACGGAATGCCTCACATCGATGAGCAGAACGTACCCCTCAAAGTAAACCATCCACTCCTAACGACAAGCGTACACCCTCCACAGCTTGTGCAGCAGCTACCTCCACAGCTCATGCAACAGCTCCTCCCGCAACCCGTGCAACAGCTATACCCACAGCCAGATCCACCCGATCCCCTGATTCAAATCATCGACGAAGACCAAACAATGGCCGCGAAGCAGCAATTACAGGAAGGAACTCCTAATCAAGAATCGATCCAATCTGCCCAGTTGAGGGTAGAATTAGAAGAATTGAGGAGAACTCAAAAGACGTACGTAGAGGCGGTAGCTCTGTTGGCACAGGAAAATCAGCAACTCAGAGCTACCCGTAGCGAAGACGCAGGAATCCAGCGTGATGAGGCAAGTTCCATGGCGCTAAGACCAAATCAGGACCAAAGAATGGTGCTGGCAAACAACCCAGACCCATTGAAACAAAGAGATGCGAGAAGAGAACAAAGGCCTGACCCGAATCATAGCCATCATGACTCAGATTACTTTGAAAACTATCCCCCCGCACGGAGCAACCTTCTGACAAGGAAGAGCACCGACGATCAATGGAAGATCTCCGCGCCGAGATGATGGCGGAGATAAAGAAACTGAAGGCTAGGCAAGGAGGGGGAAGACTGGAGAAAATGATGAAGGAAGAAAGCACTACACCCCTTACGCCACACCTAGCCAAGGCTCTTATTCCGCAAAAGTTCCCAGTTCCAGCATTCGAATGCTATGACGGATCTAGCGACCCCGCCGCCCATCTTCGATATTACGATCGGATGATGGAACGATGGAATTATGACGAAGCCATACTGTGCAGATACTTCCCTTCAAGTCTGAAGGAGTCCGCGCTCTCATGGTTTGATAACTTGCCATCAAATTCCATCGACTCGTACGACCAGCTTACGGAGAAGTTCTTAACAACTTACATGTACAACAAGGTGGTAAACACCGGGATGGATAAGCTCTTCTCACTAGCCATCCAATACAAGGAAACAATCAGGGAATACACAGACATGTGGCACAAGATTTTCCAAGAAATTAGAAATGTAGATCCAGTGGTCAGCGTCAACTGCTACAAGTGGGGGCTCGACAGGATGAGCCCACTTTTTGTCGAAATCCACGGAATCGCCCCAGCCACCGAGGGAGATCTCCGAGTAATCATAGAAAAGCACGCAAGACTAGAAGAAATACAACGGGAGAACCCCAGAGCTCAGACCCAGCGTCCACCATGAACTAACTCTGCAGAACAATCCAGCAGACCTACAGGAGACGGTTCTAATGGGAAATTCAACGAAGATAGGGGAGAACGCAGGAATGACCACCGAGGAGATGTAAGAAAATTCGAGGATCAAGTATATACAAAGATGAACACCAGTTACTCGCGCATCTTGAGAGAAATAAAGGGCCGCGAAAAATTGGAGTGGCCATGGACCAAGGGGAAACAACCACCTAAATCACAACAAGCCAAAGAATACTGTGAGTACCATTGTTTCAACGGTCACTGGACGGAGAAGTGCAAAAACCTGAATATAATGATTCAGAAGCTGGTAGACGCGGGAGACCTTCAACAATACGTGCAAAGGACCGGCGAGGAAGATAAATCTAAACAAAGCAAGCTAGTCCAATTGCCCGAAGGCAACCGCACCCTTAACACCATCTCCTGTTCTGAGTCCGCGGGACCCTCTCTAACGGCTCAAATAGGTAAAAGGCTGAGGAAACAATTCGAAGACTACTGCGAGCTTTACAAAATCGATGGGGAAGAAGTAGACGAGCACGAGCAATGGATGGACGCATCCCTGACTTTCCATACAGAATATATAGGTGAGGACATGGAAGATCATAACGATCCCCTTGTTCTCACACTACCGATGGCGGGATGCAATATCAAGAAAATCCTCATCGACGGTGGAAGCTCCGTCAACATTCTGTTCTATGGTACATTTAAACGAATGGAGCTCAACGATAAACAGATACTATCTTCATATCACACCATCTACGGATTTAATGAGGCATCCACGAAGCCTTTAGGAGACATTATCCTACAGGTTGATGTGGGACCAATGAAGGTTGACACCCGATTCAGCGTGGTGGAAGCACCATCGCCGTACAATGCTATAATAGGGCGAAGATGTGTGCATAAGCTCAAAGGGGTGGCCGCAACCTACCACCAGTACCTCAGGTTCCCAACCAACCAAGGGTTAATGGAGATAAAAGGCGATCAAGTCTTGGCAAGAGAGTGCCAAGCCCTACAAAGCCAGCTCAACAACGAACAAGACGAACGGAGAAAGAGCCGAAGATCCCATAACAAGGAGAACGCAAAGGAAAAAGCCATCAATGCTTACCTAGAAGAGATCTCCGGAAAAAGCCTTCCAAAGGGGCATACAACTGAAAGCACGAAGGCTAGTACTCCAGCCGCAAAGGAAAGCGATGAGCCTATCAAATAGCAATTAAAGGAGGTTCCTCTCCTAGGGGAATCCAAGCCCACATTTACTCCTGTAGAAGCAGTAAAGGAGGTAAATATAGGAACTAAAGAAGAACCAAGGATGATTAAAATCGGAACGCTAATGGATAAGAAGCGCGAAGAATCCTTAATAAAGCTGCTCTCAGAACACGCGGACATCTTCGATTGGAAACTAGGAGACATGCCGGGAATCGACCCAAAGACTATCCAGCACGAGCTTCATATAAAGCAGGGCACACGTCCTTTCAGGAAAAAGGTACGAAAAGTTGCTTCGGAATACCACAAAGTCGTGGAAACGGAACTTTGTAAACTGCTAGAAGCTGGATTCATCAAGGAAGTCAAATATCCAACATGGATCTCAAACATGGTCATCATACCTAAAAAGAACGGCGGGGTGAGAATATGCATCGATTTCACCAACCTCAACAAGGCGTTCCCCAAGGACAGCTACCCGTTGCCAAGCATTGATCAACTGGTCGAAGCGGTAGAAGGATACAAAGAGATGTCATTTATGGATGGATACTCCGGATACAACCAAGTGTTCTTATCTGAGGAAGATCAACATCATACATCATTCTACACCCCGCACGGTCTCTACTGCTATGTAAGGATGCCCTTCGGACTCCGAAACTCAGGGGCAACATACCAGAGAATGGTTGACGCCATCTTTAAGCCGTGGATAGGAAATACTTTGGAAGTCTACGTAGACGATATGCTAGTCAAGAGTAAGCTACAAAATGATCATCACCAAGATCTGAGAGATATATTTCAAGCAATGAGGGAGCATAACATGAAGGTTAAACAGGAAAAATGTACCTTTGGTGTCACCTCGGGGAAATTCCTCGGTTATCTGGTAACAAAAAGAGGCATAGAAGTCGATCCGGCCAAAATTCAGGCTATTGCAGAAATGCCCTCTCCAAGGAACCTAAAGGAAGTGCAAAAGCTAAACGGCTCCCTAGCAGCCCTGGGAAGATTCATATCCAGGTCCTCGGATAGATGCAAGCATTTCTTTAACATCCTCAAAAAGGGTAGTAAATTTGAATGGACGTCAAAGTGCGAGGAAGCCTTCAAAGAAATCAAGGACTACCTTGCCGGAATCCCCATCTTGCAGAAACCTGATCCCGACGAAGTCTTAGCCCTATACATAGCAGCAACAAAGAATGCAGTCAGCGCAGTATTGGTGAAAACCAACACGAAGATAGAGCAGCCCATCTACTACATCAGCAAGACTCTCAATACAGCGGAAAGGAACTACACAAAGATTGAACAACTCATTCTGGCGTTAGTATGGGCTACCCATAAGCTAAGGACCTATTTTTTAACACACTACGTCCGCGTTCCCTGCAAAGCACCACTAGAAGCTGTCCTCAAAAGCGCGGGAAAAACGGGGAGAATCGCAAAATGGAACACTCATCTCGATCAGTACAATAACATACACGAAATCCAGCACTCCCAGAAGTCACAAGTCTTAGCAAATTTCCTAGCAGACCTACCACTAAACCACGACGAAGAAATCTTGATTGAAGGTCTCAGCACAACAGGTTTACCAAAAAGCAGCGAAGGCAAAGATCCCGTGGATGTTCTCGAGCCAAGAAACCAAAGGCAATGGGAAATCTTTGTCGATGGCTCAAGGAACAAAGAAGGTGCAGGCATTGGCATCGTAATTACTACCCCCACGGGAGAGCGAATCATCCACGCGTTCAGACTAGATTTCAAAGAACATACCAACAACATCGTCGAATACGAAGCTGTTGTGCATGCCCTACGTCTGATAATCGAGATGGGTATAACAAATGTGCGCTTAACCAGCGACTCACAACTGGTCATCAGGAAAATAGAGCTGGAGTATAATGTATACGACGAAACTTTGTCGGCATACATGGCACTAGTACAAACGCTGGCACATCAAATAACAAACATCACATTTCGACACTTAAGCAGAAAAGATCTCAGGCACGCGTATGCCTTGGCATACATCTTATCTATGATGAAAAACAAAGATACGAAAGCAATCAAAATCGCCAGAGTTTACGAGCCATCGATCCCTCCCCCAGAGACATGTGTTGCAAATAAGAAGCACGCCGCGGAAGGAGACATGGCCAACGACGACGTAGGAGAACACATCGCGGACGATTTTCAAGAGGATGACATCATGACAAGAGCGTATGAAGACGTAGACTTCAGCAACGAAGAAGACTGGAGGAGGGGCATCCACCAATTCCTCAAGGAAGGAATATTACCCCGAGACCTAAAGCAGGCCAGAAAGGTCCAATCAAAAGCAGGAAGGTACGAATTAAGGGGAGAGATCTTGTACAAGAAATATTTCCTCGGACCTTTGTTACGATGCTTATCTAGATCAGAAGGCCATCTGGTGCTAAAAGACATACATCGAGGGGACGCAGGGAACCACAGTTGGATGAGATCCCTAGCCGACAAAGCAAAAACCCAAGGGTACTATTGGCCAACAATGATACAGGACGCTACAAGGATGTCAACCAGATGCGAAGAATGTCAGCGTTTCGCAAGACGGATCCACGCACCAGCAACAATGCTAAACTCGGTAGATAGTCCTTGGCCATTCTCAAAATGGGGCATAGACATCGTGGGACCTCTGACCGAAGGATCCGGGAAAAGAAGATTTTTGATAGTGTCCACGGACTATTTCAGTAAAAGGGTGGAAGCTAAAGCCTTGGCAAGAATACGCGACTCAGACGTCTTCACGTTCATCTTTCAGAACATAATCTGTCGGTTCGGAATCCCGGCAGAAATTGTTTCTGACAACGGTAACCAATTACAAGGTAAAAATATCGACTTACTATTCGATACCTTCAAGATCCGAACAAACAAGTCAACACCAATATACCCCCAAAGCAATGGCCAAGCTGAAGCTACAAACAAGACCCTCGCCCTTATTCTCAAAAAACAATTAGACGAGCACAAAGGACGATGGTGCGAGCAATTGCATAATGTCTTATGGGCATACCGAACAACCCGAAGATCATCCACAGGGGAATCCCCTTTCTTGATGACCTACGGGACCGAAGCTGTCATCCCCACGGGAATCATCATGCCAACCACGAAGACAGAGGCATGGGAAAAGAACCTCACAACGGACATGATGCTGGAAAGACTCGACGATCTGGAAGAAAGAATAGAAGCAGTGCTACAAAAGATGGAGAATTACCAAAGAAGATTAGCAAGAGAGTACAATAAGAAGGTTAAACTTAGGAATTTCATAGAAGGACAATATGTGCTAAGGACCATACCACAATACCAAAGGGAAAAGAAGTGAGGCAAGCTGGCACCAACATGGGGGGGGACCTTTTATCATACAAGATATAGCAGGGAGAGGATCATACTACCTGCGCAATCTAAAAGTGGAAGTCCTCCGCCATCCGTGGAACACCAAGTATCTCAAGCCGTACCATCCTTAGATCACAACGCGGCGTTGCAATTGCGTAAGGAATACCAGAAGAGGAAGACGATGATTTTCAATGTTTCTATCTCTGGACGAGGAATAGCAGGCCTCGATAAATCAATGAAATAAGCTTTTGTGTTCGGAAGTCATTCAGCAGAAGGAAATTTTCAGATTTTTTCTAAATCAGCGGGTCGACGGAATGAGGGACATGTACATAGTGACACCCCATATCCTAGAACGCTGCATCGACCTCCACCGTCTAGGAATCCTCTGATCAAGGATTATCCAGCGGGGAAATAGGTCTCAAAGATGTTCACGAAAGTAATTACCTTCGGCATCGCATTAGGTCAACGGGTCGACGGAATGAGGGACTTGTACATAGTAACACCCCATATCCTAGAACGTTGCACCACCCCACCGTCTGGGAATCCTATGGCCAAGGATTAGCCAGCGGGGTAACATATCCCAGGATATTCACGAAGGCAAAACCTTCGGCATTATATTCAAAAATAAGGTCAACGGGTCGATGGAATGAGGGACGCGTACATAACAGCACCCCATATCCTAGAACGCTGCCCACCATATGGGATTAGCCAATGGGGAAACAGATCCCGAAGAATTCACAGAGTTAAACAACGAACAATGATCCATTCCATAAAAGTTGATTACAAGCTTAACAAAATAAGAGCAAAAGAAGTTCCAACGAATAAAGCAAGAGAAGAAGTTGAACAAATACAGCAAAAAAAAAAAACTAGGTAATCAACAAGGATCAACACTCAGAAGAAACTACTTCGACGATGCGGCGGGGCTTTGCTCTGAAGCGAAGGAACGCTCCCACCCGAAGAAGGACCCGAGGAACCAGATGGGGCCGAAGGCTGAAGACGACGAGGATAATGCTTTTCAATACCATGCTCGGTCAGGAGGTCATGCTCTATTTTGGACAACACCTTGTTCGTCTCTTCTGTCAGCTGACAACGAACCTTGTACGTAATATCAGCGTTCCGCAACTCGGCTTGGGACAACATGGTAGTCAAGCGATTCACCTCCGAAGAAGCCAAACGAGCCGCTTGTTCATGAGACGTGGCCAAGCCTCTGAAATACGAGGTCTGACCCTCCTGTTGCACAAAGGCAATTCGAGATTGCTCTAACTCAGATTCAGCCTTGCCAAGTTTTTCATTTGCAGAGTGAAGCTGTCCTTGGAGCTCTGAAAGACAAAAACGAAGAATAAGAACCACGAAGCACTAAAATCACACCTAGCAAAGCAAAAATATACCTTCGACTCTAGAAGAAGCTATTTCATACTCGTTAAAAACCGCGTCTCGAGCCTCGTCAAGAAAGTCATACTCATCGGATATTTTCTTATAATCCTTCTGAAGAAGAGAAAGAGCAAATTGACTCTCGTCTAACTCTACCTGCTTCATTGAATCCAAATGACGAAGATGATTGACTTCGTTATTCATCTCCTCCATTCCTTTATTAAGGCGGTACATATTAACTTCAAGATTTCTTTCAGACTCGGCTTGACGAGCCACGTCGGCCCGGGACGCGTCCAAGGCTTTGCCAAGGGCAGAATCCTCAGCCCGAGCATCGTCTCTTTCTTTAGCAAGACGTTGTATGTACTCCCATATGTCGGAATCCTGGGAAGAGTGAGCCTTCCGTAGCTCTTCCTCCAGAAGATTCATCTTAGTTGATAAAGATGAAGCCGTCTCGCGGGCTACACGAAGATTATCACGCGTCCACGTTAAAGTACCGTTAAAAATACGACGATCCGCGTTATACTTATTTTGCATATCAACTATCTGAGTGTGCCTTAAACGCCACATCTCGGCCTTGGAATCCCACCTCACGGCCTCACTCTTAAGCTATTCCACTAACTCAGCAATACGAGTTTTCTGCCGATTCCTCTCATTCTGAAGCCATATCAACTCGGGAACTCCACCCACTGAACATAGGGTGGGGGTACTCAGGCGTAACAAGAACTACTAAAAAAAAAAAAAAAAAACGAAGACAAACATAAACGAAAGACAAACCTGTGAAAGACGAAGCAGTTTTCTTAACAGTCTCCAACTCACTACGAACCAGGGCGAGCTCCAAACGAAGCCCCTCTTCCGCATCGCCTAGAGGCTCATTCCCCTTGAGACGGTTATTCAGCTCACCAATCTCCTTATCCCTAGCAGAGATAACAGCCTCGGCTAGCTCCTCCTCTCGGTGACGGAGCTTACCCTCTAACTTAAGAGACTTGGCCTTGAAAAACTGGTACAAGGTATGATTGCAGTGTTCGCTCCTCATCACCTACGAAGGGTACAATGTCAGAATACCGCGGAAGGAACACACAAGGCATTAGTATAAGAAAAAGACGGCGTACCTCTAATATCCGCTGGTGCGGATAACCATACTGATATCCGTCATCTATGGCCATCATGTCGACAACTGTTGCTGGAGGATCAACCACTAAGGTAGCCTCCAGCGACCTCAGATTCCAATCCCAGACCTCCGCAACGTGACCTTCAGCAGATAATTGCATCATCTTACAGGTATAAGCATCGGAATATTTCTCCCCTATAACAACATGGGCAGGATTCGGGACGAACATCAAATTTTTCTTCTTCAACCAATCAAGAACAGCATCATCACCCTCTAGCATCAAAGACCGCGGGAACTCATCCAACGAGGAGCGAATAGAGGGTTCCCCAGCAGCAGGATCCTTCCCCGTAGAATCAACAGGCGCGGAGGTATTCTCTATAGCATCAAGAGGTATGAAGGTCCTCCCCGTGGCATCAACATGTGAGGAAGTTTTCTCCGCAGCAACAGCAGGCGAGGAGGTCCTCTCCGGAGCGTTCCCCTTGCAAGATGTACCCAGTACGTCCCAATCATCGTTCGGGGAAAGAATAGAAAAATCAGCAGCAAAACCCATGACAACATCTGCATCAAAAGATTTCCCAGCAGGCCGAACTTGACCAAAAGAGAATTCTTGGCCAACCGAGTCCCCACCCGTACCGACAGCGGAGGAAGAAGCCACCGCATCCTGACCACCAATGACACCCTATGGGTCATCACCAGCAGCGATAACACCCGCAGCTTCAGTAGGTTCAGGGATATCCTTTGAACCATCAACACCAACATCATCATGTAGAGGAGGAGAAGTTTCGGTACGCTCTTCACCGTCGGACATATACTCATCTTCCTCAAAGTCCTCATTACCAGGACTGGTAACCTCCTCCTGAACCTCAGCCTCATCAACAACTAGGGTGGAAGAACGCTTGGGGACAATCTTTCTTCTCTTCGTCACCTACAAAGAAGAAGGAAGACAGGTCAACGTTCTTTCCTTTCCTCAAACGATTAATCTTTGAGCAAAGAAAACAAAGGGGCAAACAAAGGACGAACCCATACCTTCGCAACAGCAGTACTCTTCGAAGGAAGGACAGCACCTGAACTATCTTCCTCATCAACCTCAACAACATCGAAATCGAAAGGAAAATTCATACCTTCAAAATTAAGCTGCCAAGGGCAGAAATCTCCGTAACGAGCAAGAGGAATATCACGAGGGATGCTGTAAGCAGTAGGACGCCATCCATGGGGTCCTGGAATCCATCCCCAAGCCCACGGACCAATAACCTCGATGACGGTGGCATGCCACTCATAATCATGATCGCGCTTGATTCTCTCACGAGAAGGAAAAAGCTTCTTGTTGTTCAGTACCAGGAACGTAATTCATATTGGCATCACTAACCTCACTCAAAAGGCAAACCTCACCACGGGAAGCAGCAATATTTCGAAGACTCACACTCCACGGCTTCCGATTCCTGCTGTTAACATAATCCCTAAAGGAGCGGTTGAAATTCTCAGAGGTGTACCACTCCCGTTCAGCAGGATTGGGGGTGTAACAAGTCATCGACGTCTCCCCTTACTACGAAGATAGCATTCCTTCAAAGCACGGAGATAATTCCCGTGTAGTTGCGATACAGAACGACCATGGGTGTTCGTCGAAGAACCCTCGCGGCCAGACAATACATCGTAGTAAAAAGAATCGCCGGATTTATACAAAGGCAGCATAAGACCCGCCTCGAAGGCCCCCACGGTTGTCAACAAGTGACGATCATCGAACTTATACCCCATGATGAGATCATAAGTAAGGTCATCATCAGGGGCATAAAAACGAACTTTGAAAGCTTGAAGTTCATGCTTTTCCTTGAACGCCTCCAAATCGATATGTTTGAAGGTAACTTTCCTATTACCAACCGGAACACTTTGAATGACCAACGCAACGTTTTCATCAAAAGGGTCTTGCGCAGAGTCTTTTGAAGGGCTCGTATCAAGGGCTTTCCTTTTCAAAGGAACATTCTCGGATGGTTCGGCCTTTGAAGCAGTACCCCTAACAGACTTTCCTCTCGAAAGAAGTGACGGAGGAGCAGGAAGAGGATTCTGCGGAGATGCCAGGGGAACCGAAGAGCGAAGGGGAGTAGCGTCTAGAGTTTCGTTTCTATTTTCATCACGCGGGATTTTGTGTTCATCACGCGGACGGGAGGATGTACGGGTAACCGCATACCTAAAGCCAGGGGCATCCCGCGGAGTCTCTCCTCTCCTAGAGGAATGTATGTGACCAGAAGAAGAAGAGGCCCTTTGAAGACGAAGGTCCACCTGCGGAACCCGAGAACCTCCTGGAGGAGATATATCTGCGTCTCTACGCGGAGGAGATCTAGGGGGCTTGGCGGCGGAGTCTGATAAGGAACCCGCGGACGGTCGGCCATATCTACACAAACAAAGTTTTGGATTCCTAAGAATCACAACTAAAGATCAAAAAGTTGAAAATTCTGAGAATTCAACAAGAACAACACAAGAACCCTAGCCAACTTACGGCGCGGCAATAAGCTCTCCGGCTGGCTGTCCGACTTCGAACTCGCAACCCTTGCGATGAAGAACATGGGCAAGTATATATACTTTGTATACGTGTTCTTCACCGCAAGAGTAATGGAACAGCAGCAGAAAATGTACAAACAGCAAGAACAAGAAGAATAAAAGCTTACATGTACCAGAAGTGGAAGCGTGGGCAACGAAGAACGAACAGCAACAGCAGACAAGCACGAGGGATCAAGGACGGTTCGAGTTTAAAGCAGCAGCAGCAACAGGAAATAGCAGCAGCAGCAGTTAATGGCGCCCAAACAAAAGAGAAGAATTTTCAGAGAAAAAAGGACCGACAGAAGAGAATGAAATTTATTTCACATTCTCTCCCTCTTAAATATCCAAGGAAATTGAAACCGCCCCTTCTCCCAAGGGGAAGTTATTGCAAGAAGTTAATGCATAGTGGGAAACGCGCCCTAAAATCAAGGAGAAGTTATTGGGCGAGTGGGGAATCTGTAACGGTTTTCCTCTCACTTCAACTGACGTCAAGTCAGAAGAAAAGGGGAAAATTGTAAGTACATATTTTCACCACTCACCACGTGTCCGCGGATGAACACGTGGGTGGCATGTGGCGCGATGCATCAAAAGGTGATGCCACCTGGGTATCACTAAGAAGCGTGTACCAGCAGGGAGTGATCCGCATCTCACACATCCTAGGGCCACATGTCGAGGGCCACTGAGACAAAGCACCACCGCAAAGGACCTGATACACCCTCGGACCTGCTTTAACCCATCTCGAGAGAAATCAAAGATCTACGGTCAGGAATCAGCAGTGACACGGATGGGACAAGAGTCGAAATCCGTGGTCAGACGCATGCCAGAGGTCCAACTACCCGCATTAAACACCTGAGACAGCACGTGTCGACCAATTAACGGAGAAGACAACCGCACCTCTTCGGGAATGACGAGGAGAGCGAAGGATCCTCACAGGAACCGAAGGAGTCCGCGCGTTGGCACAAAGCACAAGACGATAAGATTTCAACGGCTCTTTCCGTGGACCCCGCAACGGAACTCCTATAAATACCCCCTCCTCCCTTAGAGAGAGGGGCAAGTCTATTGAAAACACACAAAGAGGAGAGAGAATTAGGAAGAGTAAGTAACCCCCAAGACTCCTTAGCCTCAGTAAGAGAATACAAAGTCATTTGACTATATGTAATCAATCGTTATATAATGAAACCCCTCGTTTACCCCGTGGATGTAGGCCTTAGTGCTGAACCACGTAATTATTGGTCTCTTTTACATTATGCACTTTATATTCCGCTTTTACATTATGCACTCTATATTCCGCACTTTTATTATGCACGTTATAGATAGCTACTTGCATTCTACGCTTTATACTCTTTTCTCATTCCGTTTCGTTCCGTGGTTATTTCCGTACAAACCCGCGGAGTTTTATTTATATTGTCTTTCAAACCCAGTGATATTATGCGATGAGACAAGGACGAGTCCGTGGACTCAGAGTCAATGAATCGATAGATCTGCTGTGTCTTGAACACAGCTTCTAAACCGCAAATTTCAGTTCGAACTAATCTTGTTTGGGAACACGTAGATCACCAGCGTAATTTACGTGTTCACATAACCAATTAGGCCTGCCAGGTGGATAGAAAGACAAAGAGTTGCACCATGGGTAAAAGCACTGCGTGGGTAAAAATTACCCGCACGGTTAGAGATCGGCAGAGCGGCCAAGTCATATAGACGACTACCAAATGCGAGGGCCAGGATATTCATGTGAGGAAAACTTTTAGGGTTTTAATAAGGCGCTGAAGACAAGGGCATAAAGATCATTTCAGTTCTTCTAGTCAAGATTACTACTAACCCTAAATTATCTTTGTATGGTTGAAGAGAGGGATTGCGATTTGGAACATTTTGCGGCAATATTAGAGACTGTGAACTCTCCGAGTTTCTTTGGCATTTTAAGTGGTCTTAGATCTTCTTCTCACTATGTTGGGATTCAAAGAAGTTGATGTATTGTCTGAGGATGACTTTGAAGGATCAAATGAAGCTGAGTATAGCTTTGAAAGATCAAATGAAGCGCACCAGATTTTCATGGATGTTTTTTATGGAAGAAACGTTGCAGGAGGTGTAGACAAGCTGAGGGATTCGGACCTGCGAAAGCATCACTTAATTCAAGTAGTGATGATAATTTAGTGGTGACAATAGAAACTCAATCCCCCACTTCCTTTATCGCTGGATCTAGATGCGGTCCCCAAAACTGTGTTGCATGGGATGATCAAGATACTTCTGCACCTAAGCGAATGAAGAGGTCAGAAGGTGTGCTATCTGCTCCTGGAAATGAATTTTCCAATGGTGATTTAACTGTTTTAGAGAAGGCTCCAGTCTCATCAAAGGAGATTATGGTTTGCTTGCGGTCCTTCGACTTTCCATCCAAAACATGCATACTGCTTGAATCTTCAAGTGAAGGTTTAAGCGCTACTTACCTGCATATACGGGTTGAGGAAGTATACAGAAGAGATCTTGCTCGTGCTGAGGCTCAGGCTCGTGCCAAGGCTGAAGCTGCCTCTAAAAGTAAGTGTAGCCATTAAAAGTAACACATTAACATCTACTGTTGCTCAGCATAGCATCGCACCTGAGTGTTTGCTCGTGGATGCTTCTGGGGCACATATATGTGATAAATCTCGGAATCCTCTCTTTATTTATTTATTTTTGTGCTTACTCCGATCACTGATATCATCCTCTCATTTTTCTTCAGATGCAACTAAAACTATTTTGTCGAATATATCTTTGACGGATCTATATTCTCGTCTGCGCGACGCTGTCAACTATTTACTGAAGGCAGCAGGTTGGGCAGTCGAGAAGAAGAAGAAGGCAGGAAGCAATCCCTATATGCACACAGTTTATAAGTCTCCCACTGGGAAAATCTTTCTTACATTTTGTAATATTTGGAAGTCATTTGGTGACAGTCTGTTTGCCGGTCACTACAAAATGATACGGCAAGTTAATGGGAAACAGTGGACGAATATTGAAGAGTTTCGGTCTAACTTATCAGAAGCACTGATAGATTTTGAGAAAGACAAATTCAGTGAAACGGAAGCTTCCTATGTGTTGGCTCATCAATGGAGTCTACTGAATCCGTACGTTACCGTGGTGATGGTTAACAGACATATTCTTAGACTAAGAAAGGGAACACCAGTCAAAGCAGACACAATTGTGGTCTCTGATAGGGAGGAACTTGCTCAGCTAGGTTGGAAAGGTAAGCAATGCAGAGGTAAGAGAACTTCTACTAAAAGAAGAAATAGTCTTCCGCTGTTGGCACTTTGATATTTTGTTGTTCTGGGAGGCTTTTCCCCTTGTTTTGGCTAGCTTTTGTTTAAGCCTTTGTGCACCTAGTGTGCATCTCCTTGTGTAACTTCTGTTTTTTTCTTTTTAATAAAATTTTAGCCTTTTCCTTATCAGATTTTGATAGCATATAGATAGTTTCCTGTGTGATGTACAAATTGCGACTGTAGATTCAGTGGCTAAGGGGACTGAGGCTGTGTGCACTCAGCAAGATAGCAGGTGTTTCAAACTTTGTTAAACAGACTACTAGAAGGATAGAGGCCAAGACTGTGAAAGGAGGAGACTCTTTGGCTAATTATTTGGCTCAAGGTTCTATGGCATTGTAGTTGGAGCAATCAAACAACGGATAACCAATTTGATTTCAGATGTTTGTATATTTATTCCACCGGAACCAAAGGTTTATAATATATCATCCAAAATCCTACAAATAATAGCCTTTTTTTTCAGACTACACAAAACTAGAAAACCTTTCAGTAAATGCAATGAATTTTTAGTCTTTTCTATATCTACACCAAAAATCGAATAAATAGATTAGAGAACTAATAACTCCCTAAGTTCTTTTTAACTAACTAGAGGACTTGATCAAAGATAATCTAAAAAGTAAAAAAGATAAATAAGAATTTGTCTTTGCACGTCGACTGACCACCCTTATGCACCCAACTCGCAATCAAATATTGGCGAAAACGAAGAAGAGTTGAGATCACCAAAAATGTTATCTTCGCCTTCAACATAGCTGCCGGAATCTTGACACTCAAAGAAAGTTTGAATATCGTCAGGGAAACTGCATTTGGGTGGGTCAGATTCCGCTGGTGTCAATGGACATTCTTCTGTCGACTCCTCCGATGAAGTCCTCTCAAGCATTTCCTTAAACTTTGACGACTGAAGTAATAGTCCCAATGCCGATGATGACTTAGCTGAACTTGCACCATTCTGCCGAGGCTGGTAAACTGCAGAAACTTCACTTGGGATGTGCTGGGTGGATGAGTTCATCAACTCATCTTGAGTACTAGGATGAACTACTACTGGTTTAGTATCTGTGTTAGTGTCTGAAGCATTGTTGCTATTGGGTCTTAACCATTTGATGTAGCGGCTAAGATCAAAGTTTGTAACAGCATTAAGTCCACGGTATTCTATAGCTGCCATGTCGTATGCAGTAGCTGCTTCTTCCTGGGTTGCTGCAAAAAAAGCAAAAGAAAAAAAATAATATTGAGGGTGACATAGAAAATAAGAAAGTAATAATTAATGAATTATTTGAAAATACTATTGAATTATTGAAAGAAATTTGGAATGTATAAAAAGTTTTTTTTTTCCCTGAAACCTTTAAAATGCCGTTGGGAGTTGGTGATCAAATTCCCAACTAACTTTCTTTTAAAATAATTGAATGATCATTGACAAACACATCTGCCTACTTGTGCAACTCCCTTAATTAAATCCCAAAAAATCCCTAAGTCCTAGCTAAGTACAACTTCAACCCATAATCTTGGGAAATTTTATCTAGCATTGCTAGAGCCATTGGATTAACCAATCCAATGGTGATGGTTGCCAGTGGAGTTTTTTACTCCAAAGGTAAAAATTGAATTTACATCATAAACCACCACCACCATTGGATTGGTTAATCCAACGGCTCTAGCAACACTAGATCAAAAATGATCTAGCGCTGCTAGAGCAAAATCGCCTTCATAATCTTGCCACTTAAATACTTTCTACGTACACGAGATAGCGAAAAAAAGAGATGCGATTATGAACGCGTTTAAGTTTT
Organism: Papaver bracteatum; assembly: GCA_023529315.1. Classification (NCBI taxonomy): domain Eukaryota; kingdom Viridiplantae; phylum Streptophyta; class Magnoliopsida; order Ranunculales; family Papaveraceae; genus Papaver; species Papaver bracteatum. The sequence goes on along the minus strand of JAJJWX010000474.1, from coordinate 483,097 downwards.
TCAGTAAAGTAGAATAATAGAGATCCCTTCTCTGGTAGAATATTCGAATGCCATGGTGAAGAAAGTTGGAGCATGGGACCTCTAAAAACACCTCAAATTAGTAATACCGGTTTTGACAATGTTTTTGGCATGTGATTTTATTAAACATCAAAGAAAAATGAGTCATGTTATATGCTGTTTTCCTCTCTAGCCGTGCCTAGATTTGGATATGAATTCCTAGGATTAGGTGATTAGGTTCATTGTTTTGACTTTAGCATGTGACTAGATTGTAGATAGCAAATTCTGGAGAAATTAAACAGCAAAAGAAATGAAAATTTTTTTTGAATTTGGAATTCTGTTCCACAAAAACCGATTATGTTTTGGTGTAAAAATGTGCAGTAAAATAAGGCACTTGTATAGGTCAAAGGATATATTTACCCAACTGATTTTTTACCAAAATGACTTGACTCAAAATATAAAGAAAAGTTGAACAATTACCATATGTTCCAAGGTACAGGTATTTGTTGCCAAATACTCTTCCAATTCGAGCTTCCCATCTCCCATTATGATGATGCCTGCGAATATTATAAGTCTCTTCCATTATTGATTGAGCAGTCATGATATCCTTAACTTTTTACTAATCATTATTAGCTGACAGTAAGAAAATTAGTACACTTTGAAAATCCTTTTCCAAAAAATGTGATTCCGTGAAGGTTTAAATGTACACTAGCACTAGGCCTGAGTATGAATAATGCATCATTTGTCACATTCATTAAAATCAAGCAAAAAAAAAAAAAAAAGTCACATTCATTAAAAACTCAAGTTTGGCAAAGAAGTAAAAGGAAACATGTGTACAAACTAAACCAAATTGTTGCAACAAATGTACCTAACTTGAGATCATTTACTCAAGAAAAAAGACGCTGAGAATTTTACCTTGCAACACCTCTGTACTTAGAGACTCCTCTCGAAAACCCACTGCTTCTCCTGCAAATGTAATTTTACAAAATTTACTTTTTGTTTCCATATACTGGAGGACATGAAAAAAGAAAAGTAAATTTTTCTCATGTCTCTTCCAAAGAATCCGAGCCTATAGAAATGACTATAATCCCACAGAATTGATCTCCTGATAAAAGTTCTCGACGAAGATGTCCACATCTCCCATAGTATTTTGTGATCTTCTTGACCATAATTTTTCTAAGTTACTAAGTACACAGAAATAAATTCGTCAAGGACATAATGTATCAAAATAAAAACATATTGAATATCCTCTTCTTTATTATTGTAGACTTGTATTTAGTAGTGAATTTTTCTCCTAGTACCAAGTACAAAAGATTGTTGTATAAACATTACCTTCTTAAGGATCCAATATATTCTTCTTTGGATTGCCCCTCCATTTCTTTTATCTCTTCTTCATATGTTGCCCGCTATACAAACAACAAATGGTCAAAAATTTCATGGTTCAAATTTTCATTTCTCATAACCATTTACTTAAAAACAGAACAACTAGATTAGGAGAAATGGTGGGTTGAGAAATTGATTACTTACAGGGAAATTAAGGATGGTTTCTCTTCCCCAATACTTCAATGCAGCTAAGTCATATGCATGTGCAGCTGCCTCTTCACCATCATAAGCACCTAAATGAAAAATTAAACCAAATCAACACCAATATTAGATTGAATTTCCACTAGGATCTTGTTTAGAAATTAATGAGTTGAACCAATATGAGTGGAAAAAAAGAAAGTCACCATTAATACATGGGACTATCATATCCACTATAGTAGTAGTAGTAATAGGACTGACTGATAGCAATAGTAAGCACTCACCAAGATAGACTATTTGTGTGATTCAATTAGTTGGATTCAACCACCACCACCATCATCAAATTAATAACACCCCCACATCAAACAAAATCAGAAGAATTTTTTTTTATTACTCATCTAAAATCAAAAATCAACAAATGAAATTTTTTTGATGATTCAATGCAATATCTATGTACACACCTTGTCTTCCTTTCTTATTCTGAGATTCATTCCAGGAATTCTTGTCCCATAGATGTGCTTCATATCTACCGGTCCATCTATGCCTATACCCAACAACAAAAACAATATTATAACATCAAACAAACAGTTGAATGAATGACAATTACAATTTTACAAAATGTAACATATATGTATACCTAGTAACACCACGATAGATGGAACTTCTTTGAGGAGGAGAATCTCTTGGGACACTTTTTCTTTTTCTTTTCACTTTTGTTGCTGCTGTTGTTGTTGCTGTAGTAGTAACAGTAGTAGTACTACTGCTGTTCTTGATTTGCTGTGAAAGTTTTGCCATTAGAGGAAAAAAGAGAAAAGTTGCACCAAAAATAGTGGGATGAGAAAGGAAGTTAGAGAGAAATAAGAGTGAAGAAGAAGAGGAAGATGAGTATGACCAAGTCTTCAAAATGAAAGGGTTTTAAAGAGACTCCTAAAAAAAAGTTTAGAAATTAGTTGGTTGGAGGAGGGAAGGGAGATTTGTAACTAGCAGTATTTTTTTTGGAAATTGGGAGAGAAAGTTAGTTTTTTTTTTTTTTTGTAGCTGGCAAATTAGGGGACGCCGGCTATCAATTAGGATTGCTAGTTTTTAAATTTTGTTTTGGTTTTGTTAGCTGCTGCTAGGGTTTTTGATTTGTAGCCGTCTATATACGGCATGTTTTTTTTTTGTTGCTTTCATTTGTTCACTTTAGTGTAGCCCTATATGCTTTCTTTTTCTTTTTTGAGTGGGAAATAAGAGGTTGTTTGGATACCAAATGGAGAGTAGTTTTTCGACTTAATTCAGTCGAAAAGTTAAAAATCGGTTTTTGGGATTAGAATGAGAAGGGAAGTTGGACATTGGATTGAAGTGGGATTTTGATTTTAATTTAGTCGAAAATTAGAAAGTTAGTTTGGGGATTAAGAGTGAGAAGTAACTTCTCGAGGAAGAAAAAATAAGGTGGAACAAAATTTCAATATGTCTCCCGAAGCTAAAAAGTTAATTTTTTTTAAAGCTATTCGGATACACACCCATAAGTTACTTTTGAACTTATGGAAGAAAAAAAAAATCAGAAATTAGTTTGGGTACATAATTTAAGAATGACTTTTATAAGTAAAAAACTAACTTTTTGTGAGGCAAAATGCGTCTGCTCCTGAATTCTGCTTCTGGTATCCAAACACGCTAGTAAAATTGTTTTGCTTCTTACTTATGTGATTGACTAATGTAGAAGCACTTCTGCTTCTGGCATCCAAAAGCCCATAAAAATTTCTAGAAACAAAAAAAAAAATTGTGTGAAGCAAAACAACTTGTTTTTCGTTTATGAAAAAACAAAATCACTTCAACTTCTGGTTGCAAAATGAGCTTAAATTAACCTGATTTGGTTAGCGAAAGTTCTGCTTCCGTCAGTGCCATAGCAAGGATCAAAGGTAAAATGGGGAAGAAATTTTTTTTTACTGTGGATATGTACAAAAATAAGTTCTGGGTACCCGTCAACAAATGAGGACACCTGCATCATGAGAGCCTAAAGAGGGCTCGTTTGGGGGTGACACTGACCAATAATTATTTTTTGTGCACAAAATTCAAGCATGCCGTAAATCATTTTCCAAGTGAAATGGAGGACCAGCTTCAATAGTTTTTCATTTTTTCCTCTAGTTATTTGCTACTTGAAATCTAATCATTGCACCCAACTTTTCTATTTTGGGCACCCACCGTATTCAACTTTTTCCTTCATCTGTTTAAACTTTAAACTTTCAAATCAACATAGAAATGCTGTACAAATGTAACTGAGATGGATGAATCAGAAAGATTTCCTAGCTTTTTGGTGAGTACTTATGTGAGCCATAGTGCTCATATGCTAGTACAGTGTGTTGCAAAAAGTTTGAAAATGGCTCGTATTGGATACACTATACAGCTTAAAATGAACTGAAAAAAGAAAATGGTTACACTATTGGTTTCTTCAATTCTAGCTTTTGGTAGGTCCTAAATCTTGAATCCAGTTGGTACTTTGACTAGCATACATACACATTCCAACATTTGCTTTACCATTAAATTTGGTACACTTCAGACAGATCCCATCATAATGACCCAGTTGGTAATGCCCTGAATAGCTTGGCACTCGCTTTGTCTCTCTGGATGGAACCGATAACGATTGAAACAAATATCTTTGGGTCCCTAACATCTCTTAAACTTGGGACTCAAAGCTCGACTACCGACCCAGTTGCAAGGCAGAAGATGCATAGCATTACCATTAAAAACAGACTGCAAATTCAGTTCATGCTACTACTCAAAACTATAATTGCAAGTAAACATTTCTTCACTTTCTTAGTTGCAATAGTGAGCTCAGATTAAAAAAAAAACTCATTTTCTCTAGACCTTATAGCACAACATGACCACTTGTAAAATTCAGGATGTAGGACTAATGTTCATACCAGATGAACACATATTTGACAGGCACTTGATTCACTGCCATGAGTTTTGACATGAAGGCCCACTCTTCTGGCATTGCCAATAATCAAGTGCAGCATCATTAAATGGCACTTTTATTACTCTAAAAAAAACGACCACCTGATGATATGTCAAGAATACATTCATATAGATTCTAGCTCAAATCTAATAAACCAATAATACTGATGAAAAATATTGTTTATTGTTTACTTGGATACTCCCGACAGGAACTAAAAAGGCAAGGAAGAAAGTGAAGAATCTGACATACCGGATAAGGTATTGAAAGGGGCTCCATTTCTCTCTATCTCCATCGACCATCAGTAAAATCATCTTTCTCTACCAGCAGATTCTTTTAACAAACTGGACTTATTTCCTTTGTTATCGATGCTACACAAGTTAATGGTAACAAGACTAAACAATACTTTTGCATCTTGACAGACACGATCAGCAGCTGCGTAGGACACTTTGGCAGAGCAACCAAAGATGCTGAGTATTTCGCAAATTGTCTAATTACCCCAGTTTTAATCCCTTACCGCTTCTCTGTTACTCTCTGCAGGCTTAACTGTAACATGAGTGATTCATTCCGTGGAAAGAAAAGTTATTATCCTCGTTTCAACTCTTTGTATCACTGACTTCAGCTTCTTTCTCGCTGCATTTATCTACCTCAGCAGCATCAGCAACCTCAGCCTCACTATCACTGTAGTCTCCCCAACATTTCTTTGACTTTCCATCTTTATCGACAGCCAAATTCTTGCTAGTTTCATTTGTTGCTACAACGAGATGTTTAGCAACAACAACTGAATCTGTTGGGATTTGTTCCACACTGGGAGTACTCATCTGTTGACTTTCCACAGAAGAGTGGGTTGCTTCTAGTTTTATCTCCTCATCTTTCTGCGGTTGACCATCTTCCTTCCTTTCTGTTGCAAGCTTTTCATGGCTACTCATCTCTGCCACTGCAATTTGTTTCTTGTCTACAACAACTTCCGTAGGGGTAACTGGTGGAGAAGCCAGTATACCATTTGGACAAGCTGGTGAATTACCAGGCGAAGCTGGAACATCATTTGGAACTAACAAAATACCATTTGGTGACTCCGGAAAGTCATTAGGAGACATTGGAGCACTCTCTAGAGAATCATTTGGAGAAACCGGGAAACCATTTGAAACCCATGCTTGCCCAGGCACAAACTCAGCTGCATGTGGATTCATTATAATTCTTGGCGTGCTGAAGTGAGTACCATCCCCAGCTGCATTTTCACCATTCTGATAACTAGACTTGCCCCGCGGGATCCTACTTCCAGATCGATAACCACCTGACAGCCGAGGGCCATATGGAACCCTTTGTTGTCGCTGATTGATGTGGAGATTTACGTATAGGATTAACAGTCATCATTGGGGGAATATTGACGGGTGGGGGCAAAATTCCTCCAAGATCTTTGTACGCTGGTGCTGGTATGGTACCAAAAACAGGAATCATAGTTGGGTTGAATGGATATGCAGCAGCAGAAAGTTTCTTGTTCATCTCTTTCCGAGCTTCACTTTCCTCCTGCTTTTCTCCTTCCAAGGCCAAGGACTTCTCATTTTCACCCCCATCTGGCAGACTGAGCACACTTCCTTCACCTTCCCCTGCCACCTTTTCCTTGACGTTGGTGCCATCTTCTTTATTAGACTTTACCTCAAACGGAATTGTGTCTGAAACTGAATTCTTTGGTGATTCAGAACCCTCAAGCTTCGAACCTACAACTTCCTTGGAATCCATTTCCTTTTCCTCTGAGACATCATTTTTTATTTTTGGAGAACTTTCAATCACATTACTCTTCCTTTCCTTATCATTATCACCAATTATGGGAACCTTTATTTCCTTGGCAGAAACTGAAGGCTCTGGTTTTACTTCACTTAGACTTTGAACCTTCTTATCCTCCTCCTTCTCATCTTTCTCATCAATGATTTTGTGATGGAAATAGACTGTTGCTCCACCACCGCTTTGACTATCGTCCCAGGCGGAGCTAGAGCTACTTCTTTATAGGACAAGAGTTTCCCAGGAGATTGAACATTAACTGGGCTTGTCAGAGGACTGGCTTTCACAGATTGAACGATTGGAATACTAGCCAACACTAACTTCAAAGTATCTAATTTTTCCACCTCACTTACTACAGTACCAGACATACTAGTCTTTAGAGTGGAATTAAAACTCTTCACTAATTTCTTCGGAGCTAAAATAGGAGGAGAAGATGCAGATGCACTAGCAGACTCATTAGGAGATGTTCTTTGAGAAGGAAAGTTGGTAGGTTTTCCTCTGAGTCTTGCAGAGTCTGGGATGTTCATGGAATTGGTGTTGAGCTTTGCTAGGCTTGGTCTCCTTGAACCAGAAGGCTTACGACCAGCAACGGAACGACCTTTTGGAACAGCTTCTTGCCATCCACATTCACTGGAGGTGTCATCTTGTGCTGAGATATCTTGTTGTTGGCTTAAAGAGGATACATCTACAATACTGACAATGGGTTTTTCAACTTTCTTCTCTTCAGATAGGGCTTCAGTTTTGTTTTCTTTATCACTTGAAGTCTCTGTCACAGGTTATGTTGGAGATAAAGTTCCATCATTGTCTGTAACTGTTTCCAACTGGTTCTGTCCTGGTTTACCTTTAATCTGTGGTGAGAATGAAGAAGAGGTTTAATATATTTCATGATAAGAAGAGCATCAGGACAACATACTGCCTCTATTTTGTAGAAGCAATATTATACCTTCGCTTGGGCTTGCTTCTTTTGACTGACCCTTCGATCCGCATCAGGATTTATATAATCAAGAAGGTCTAAACAAAAACAGATATTCAGTAAGAACAATACCAAGATGACTTTCTAAACATAGCAGAAGGAAGATCCCTCCATTGATATATAACAAGCAAAAATCTTATTCAAGAAATTCCACTTGACCACTGGTTAAAGGCAAATAAATGAATAGTACAGTGTCATGTCTATAGGGATTACTTTTTAAAATTCATTAGAGGAGAACCAAAGCTCATTTGAGATTTCAAAATAGTAATTATGTTCATTGACGAGCTAGATTGCCTCTTCTGGTTGTTGAAATATGGATCAAAATACATATACACTGCCCAAGGTTGTCTGGATGGCATTGGTGGTAGGGTACAGTGAAGAGTTAATGGATAAAAGTTCCTACTGATTCAATCAACTACCCTTTGTTACGTTCATTACCTCAGATGGCCTTTACTAGCAATTGAGGTATCTGGTTTTGGAGTGCCGTTGCGTGCAGCTTCCTGCTGCTCTATAGCCTTAGACTCGAAGTACTCAAGCCAGGCAGCAGCATCCTAAAAGCAGAAATTGCAAGAACATATATAAAGCTAATGACAAATATAAAATGAAAACCGAACTTCAACCATCCACCTTTGATCCTAAAAATACATGTGTCCGGAGATCCTCTTTTCCAAGCTTCACCTGCAGAATTTGTAGAGTGGTCTGCTCATGCTGAACGCTTAAAGAGTAGGTTTCCATCAAAGAAAGAGCAATAGCGATTGCATGGTAACTTGCGGCAGTCTGCAATAAAAATCAAAGGAAGGTATTAATCATGACATCTGCATAACGTTTGAGCTATATAGAAACCAAGATAGTGAAAGTGAGAATGCACCTGTATATGATCAGCTCCAAGCAGTCTTTGGTTGCACTTGAGAGCCTCGTGCAGGTATCTGAGTGCAACATGGACGTTTCCTAAACCTTCTTCCATCATGGCCACATTGATGTAAGTGGCAGCAGTATTTGGGTGCGAAGGTCCACAAGTTAAATGTAAAAGATATAATGCCCGATTCACATATCTGATACAAGGAAAACGCAAACGTGAGACACTTATATATCCTAAGTTACCTTGACACGGATTGCTTACAAGTTTCTGATTATATCATATTCTTTTGATTATATCATATTCTTTAATTTACAAAACATACTATTTTCATTTTACATCCATTTTGAGTTCTTAAGCACAGTAACATTGCCAGCTCGTCTTATCCCTAACAGAAGCATAAAAGAAACAAGGAGCCTTCCTTTTCTGAAATATGACTATCATGCTCCTTACTTACACTACAAATGTGGGTTATCACTCTTATGGACAAACATTAGTTATTATTTTAGTAATTCAGTGTGCCCAACCACACTGAACACGGTATGTCTAGAGTTGGCCCAACCACCATTACCCATTGTGATGGTGCAATTTACCTAAGCTAAAGACGTTTAGTGGTTCACTTGATAAAATTATAAAAGTAATTTGGACAAAATAAACAAACTTACTTCAAAGCCAATTCAGTATGTTGAAGGCGGTAGTAAAAAACAGCAAGATCACCATAACTTTTCATTGTATCGGGATGGTCGAGACCCAATTCTCTCTCATTTATATCCAAGGCCTTCTGTTGGTATATGGTTGCCTGACATAAAACACATACTACCAATAAATTGGAATGTACCACGAAAGAAACCAATAAATTGGAATGTATCACAAACTAATAAAGTGAATTGTGGGAATTGCAGGTATGTCTACCTGGTTAAAGTCACCAGTGTGGTACAGGACTACAGCCAAAAGACTGTACGCACCAGCTGTCATTCGGTGGTAAGGACAGCATACAGCAACAAGCTTCGAGAGCGCCTTTAACATTCAAATTAAAAAAATTAGGAGTTCTGCAAAATGATGAATGATGGTTGTTAATTCAAAAACATGGAAGAACCCGATACCTTGGTTCCATAGTTTACAGCATCTTCCAGTTTTCCTTTATCAAGAGAAGTCTTGGATGATACCAAAAGCGTACGCCCATCGGCGGATGAGCATGCTACATGCTGTGTGGTACAAGAATTGTATTGATTCAAGCTTTGTCCTAAATTTGAAAGCCAAATTACACAATTCCAATCATGTCATTACCTTATACACAGGGACCATGCTAGCAATATCTGATTCTTTGAAAGGAAACTGACTATCCATATCATAATCCCTAGGAACAAGCTCAAGACCAACCTGCTTAGAAAAAAAATGTTAAAAATCCTGAAGAAATTGAATGACCCTTGGGCCTTAAAAAACACCTAAAAGATACAAAATGAGGGGTTCTTATTGTTTACCTTGTGGCAAAGCCCTTGAAGAACGGCAAAGTTTCTCAATTCAGTGGAATTTTCACGGCTCCATTTCCAACCAAACCTCTTCAGAAGTAAGGTTTCAACCCACTTCCATTTTAGGTCATCATCGGTAGTACTCTGAGCATCAGGATTTTCGGTAGAAGGTGTTCCAAGCAAGATGTTCAAGCATGAGGTAATTAACCGAGCCACGTCGGCAACGTTAGGAACTGCTGCAACAACTGCTCGTAGGATGTGCTTAAAAGCTCGAACAATCATTTCATGTATACAAAGTGACTGGACATGAGGGAGCTTGTACGCGAGTTCAACCTAGAGAGATGGACCAAAAAAAGAACACACAACATTATAGCCCTTAACCAACTAAACTCATTTTTGCTTAAAAATGAATGATTAAACAATTCAATGAGGGTGGCTAATTGCTAATGGGGATACGGGTTTAGTGGGGAGGGTACCACAATCCGTATAAGAAAAAGCACTTCTAGTTCGTCTTATATGGGTTCTGGAACCCTCCCCAGTAAACTGGCACCCTCCATTAACACTGTTGCGAATGTGGTGCAATTTGATAAAATGTGATCCTATTTGTGATATATTTCACTTTTTTTAATATGATATAGGCCCAGACTTGCCTCCTGACAGATCTGAAGTCCCTGAGCATCCCCCTCAAATTCGTACTATATTCATAGGGGAGGGTTATTATCGGCAAAATGACAACCATCCTACTAGAGGTTGCAACCATCCTATTACTAATATATATAGTAGTAAAAAACGCAGATGCTATGTAAAATTATTAAATACTTACCACGCGTCCCAAGGAATACATTTGCAAGCCTAGTATGCATAAAATCTGTCAACGTCCTTCCGTCAACTGGAGAAAGTTCAAAAGACCCAAAATCTGCTACCTAGTTAAAGTCGAAATAGCATGTGGTTAAATACAATAAATCCTTAAAAAAACTCTGAGATTACTTGATAACAAGGGGTACTAAATTTTGAGTAGTTTTACCAGTTTGGGGATTGCAGTATCATTGTAGTAATTATGTGCCATCTCGATCAACTCATCTGGAGACTGCATAAAATCAGACAAAAGAAAAGTATCAAAACATTATACATTCTAGTTATTAAAACATAAAGAAATTTTCTAAATATGTAGAATCCATAATATAAATTGGTTATCTTTTTGGATAAAAAGAGGCCCCTTAATAAGTTCCTTAAAAGTTAATAAGTAGAACTTCATGACGTAAAATTATAAATTGACTAAATTTATACATATAATCACATTTTCTAGAGATAAACAAACCTTAAGATGAAGCCAGGTTTCGGATTCCTTCAGACGCAAAAAAGCTTCTTCGGATAGAAGTTTCTTCAACAGAGTATCTTTTTCAGAAGTTTCTAAATTGCTCATATCAGAACCATTAGAAATAACTTCATGTTCCATTTTGTTGTTCTTGTCATCTGTTTTCTTCTTAATTTCCTTTAGCAATCCACCTTGCTTACCAAGACCCTTGACAGTTGTCTCAGCTTTCACTTCCTCTGCTTTCTTAGACTCAGTATTCCCTGAAGCTTGATTTTGCAAGTGTTGTACCCAACATGCTCCTAACTCCCATCTGATTGATGTCCTTTGTTCTGTGGTTTCTCCTTCCAATTTTTCCAGACTTTTCACTAACACTTTCCTAACTATAGATCTAGCAGCATGTAGGTCTTCAACATCAGCATTCAGTGAGCGTTGAACTCCGGGAGATGATTGAGGTGTCAATGACTTATGCAATAACATCGGCAAACTGACATGTGATAACAAGCGAAACAGTTATCAATTATCCAACCAATGTTATACTGTGTTGTTTAACTTTAAAGAAAATAATTGTCTCTAAGTTATACATAGTTGCTCTGCTCAACAAATATTTTATGTTAAGGCATCTGATTGTGATATGTTAAGGCATCTGATTGTGATATGCACAATTCTGAAATAGGAAAGTTCATTTAACATTCTTCTAATCACTTATATTGTTATTCGGCCCATTGAATTTTGAATTCTTCTTTAAACATTATAATATCATGTGAACGTGTATATTGCTTAACGTGCTTCAGATACTTACCTATTAACATTCAATGCATTAGCACCTCCCATTGGTTGATCCATGATGTCAATATCCTGGGAACCAAGGGTTAAACCCAAGTTATCCTCGACCGGAACTTTCACGACCGCTGTGTATCCGCGGTGTCTAACTACTACAACACCTAAAGTAGCAGTATCCTGCGAGGTTACTACGTTGCTTCAGGTTTAAAATTCAATTGATAATTCAAAACTAGAAGCACAAACTTTAAAATCACCAAATAATGTTCAAATACTAGTTGATTTTTTACTTACATGAACTGTAGCACTTTCATCTGAAGTTATCCCTTTAAGCAAACTTCTCTGAGAAAGATCCTTTAGAGACATTCCCAGAGTCTGACTTCCATCATTTTTACCATCTAACTTTCCACTAGCAACAGGGTTGTCTCTTGTTATCTTAATCTTTAGATCTCCAACTTGTTCCTCGTGCAAGATTGATGAATCTTGAGTCACTTTACTGCTATTAATTGCACTCTGGATTGATCTTACAGCTTTATAAACTGAAATGTCAACAAATAGACTATGGAGCAAAAAAGCTTTCCTATCACGAATTTGCCTCTCCTCTGGTGTTTTGCAAGGCATAGCAGCAAGAATTGAGAATTCTCTTGCAAATTGCCTGTCAACATGTTTCCCATCCCTTCCTTGACCACCCGCGTTTCCTCCCCAACTTTCATCCTCAACGGGAAGTGGAGGAAAAGTAGAAAGGTTATCAGCAACAACAGGAGGTACAAGCCATGTGTTTGCACGAAAACCATACAGAAGATTCCCAAACTGAAATAACAACTGTAAAGTTACAACTAAAATAACAACATAATTTTTCACCTATAATTGAAAAGACTACCACATTTTCTTTTGCTCACCTTATTGTGCTCTATAAAAGCTTTCATGAGTGACTTGTATGCCTGCAATGCAAAACAAACTTATAAGACTGCTGCATGCTTAAGCTAAGGAAAATACTCCATAAACAAACTTACGGCAACAAAATTTCGGCTTAGCTGCTGCAACAAATTGACAAGAGTAGGACTACACAATAGCTTTTTCCCAGAAGGGTAAAACCCTTTGCGAGATGCAACAATCGTTACTGGCTTCCCACAGCATACTCGAACCTACCGTAACAAAAACACCAAATGAACTTAAAATCCAAAAAAATGTAACATCAAATACCACTCCGAATCATTGTCGAATCGAAAAACTCACATCGATTTGAAAAAAATCATCCTCAGTTTTATCATCAAGGAATGGCCGTGACGATTTCCGAATATCTGAAATCATACAAACATGATAGTTATTACACAAAAACAACCAATTTAAAAGAAGAAGAATGTGAAGAAATCAATTTGCTCACATTGAATTGGAGGAGTAAGGTGAGAAAATGAGAAGAAATCATAGAATTGAGCAAGCTTTGGTGGCGGTGATGCGATTTCTCCATTTTCCATTGCTTCTTTAGCTGCATCAACAGCCATTGAAGCAGATACTGGTTTTCTTCCATCCTTACTTGATTTTTTCGATGCTGGTTTTGGACTTGACAAAGCAGCTTCACTTCCTCCTCCAATCTTGTCAGTGATAGTAGTAGATTCATCTCCTTTGTTAGGGATTGAATTGGATTGTTCATCTCTTTGATTCGTTCTTGAAGAAGAAGAAGTGAAAGAAGTTGTGCAGGCTACAATGTCTAAAAGACGTCGGACATGATCAATCGCAAGTTCTTCTGTGTATTCCTATGCAATGCCGAAAACATTTTCTTTAATTTTTTTTATTTTACTCTTTTATTTTATCTTTTTGTTTGAAGTTTTTAAGGGGTGTGGGCCCACTTGGGCGGAGTCTTGGTTCCTAGTTAGCAATTCGTAGTTTGGCAAACATACGGAACGTGATACGTACGATTATTATTCGGATCTGCAAATATCAAATTTGGTCAACAGTTCGTGATACGGCAATAATCCGAAACGGTATACGTACGTGTATAATTCGTTTTAAAAATATCAATTCGTCATTGAAAGTTCAGAACATACCAAATCAATATAAAATACATTTTTAAGGTTATGTAGAATAAAAATTTGGATTTATGCAAAGAATATGATTATATTCTTAATATATGAAGTATAGTCATCAAACAGTGACTAGCCCAATGGTTGGCGTGTGCATGCAATAACACTGAGGAGGTTGTAGGTTCGATTCATACCACATGCATTATTTTTAGATGATCTTCAGAAAGGAAGAAACGGGTCTGGAACAGGGAGAATCGGGTGGACTCAGCCCAGCTCGAGCCACGACACAGACACACAGCTGTCCGAATTACATCACCGAATAATTCGCGAACAATTCAGATATCTCATTAAATACACAATTCGGATATCTCGTATTGTTCGTTCCCGATCAAGACGTAAAAATTCGCGAATGATTCCCGAATCCGCCGAATTGCTAACTAAGTCGCGAACTCGAATAATTCGCGAACAATTCGGATATCTCATAAAATACACGTATCTGGTTCAGAGTTGGAATAAGACGCCCGTATTTAAAACAATCAGATATTTTCTGGATTTAACAATGGTACAAAGAATTATATTAAAAATACGTATATTATACAGCAAAATCTATAATTTTCATAAAATGTCCCTTACGATGTTTTACATTTGTTACAAAAAGAATCATATCAAAACCTATTGGGAATTTAAAAGGATAAACAGTCAGCTCAATACCAAACAATATTTTACTGACTTTAAATATAAAACTAATTACATCTTTGAACTAGAATTTTACGCTAAAACAACAATATTAAGGATCTAAAATTATTCTCTAGGCTCCACGTTGATCAACTCCTTGTCATGCGTCAAATATGGAATTTTGGTCATAATATGACGTGAGTTTTGACACTCAGTAGGCAAAGAAGCAACAAAATATTTTATGCAATATTTTTCAATCCCTTTTTAAAACAACATCTAGCATTATTAACAACACATGGAAACACCTCATCCATGAACAATAAGAAATTCAATCAATCCGCTCACCCCAGGGATCCCCACGTGGGTTTAGGAAAAAAACCGTTTCCAAGGATATCTCGTATCTCGTCATAAATAATTTTTAAGAATCACAATCAATGGACCGCAGCCCAACATTCATAATCATGCTCACAACATCGATTATCATCCATATATTAATGAAAACTTGCAAACATAAATTTAATTAAAAGAAACTTAAATAAAAAGAAGATTTTTGATTGTGTTGCGCCTACCTCAATTCCATACCGAAACGATGTTGGGAATGACAAAAATAAAAACACCATTTATAGTTCTTGGAGGAAAGGAAAATGGTACAGCCTCCTTTTTCTTTTCTTTTATGTTTATTCTAACCAAACCGACTCACCGCTGTAACAAGCCAATTTAGTTTCTCTGGTGTGACCTATTAAGTTTCTATTTCTATGTTTTGTTTTGTTTCCCTAGATAAACATAGAAAAGAACCCCCGACTGCTAATATTATACGTCTTATATAGCATGCGGTGAGTGAGCTAATGGTGGCGATAAATCAGGCGTTAGTTATGGAAAGTACAAAAGAAATTAGCTATGAGTCAGCTAAGGAGGTGGCCCATTCGGCTAGTGGTGAGACTGTTTCGAGTAAATGGGAATGTATGCCAAAAAGTCAAGTAGGGGGGTCGGGTTAAGTGGGCATACATGGTGAGCAGCCGACCGTTGGGGATTTTTTTTTCAAATTTTGCTAATAACATTAATAATGGTGAACATAAATCAAATGATGAAGTTATTCCTTTGTGTTGTCAGACATCATGGAATATGGAGTAGGCGTGAAAGTGCTTTTAAAATGTGTATCATAGGAAAGATATCGGTAACTGGTCTTGTGAGACGAGCCACCCAATTTATGGGACCGATGCCTTTGTCTATGGGTCTTGTGGTTGTCGAGTAAGTGTGTGGAGAATTAGGTGAAAATAAAGTAAACAAGAGCTGTCACAATGGGATGGGAGTATGGGACTTTTAGAGTAAGAGGACAACCCACTAAAAATGTTGTTAATTGATTTATGCATTTGTAGTCAACAGAAGAAAAAAAATGACCCGTTAGGAATAAAGAAATATTCCCACGCGTGACAAAACACTTGCATAGAAAACAGGCATCTTAAAAACAAGGGGATTTTAATTTTGTGCCACACTTCCAATTAGGTGTTCAAGAAAATGCCACACTTTTTTCCAGAGTTTATTTAATGCCACAACCGTTAGCTTTTCCGTCAAGACCTACACACTTGGTCATTTTCGTTTACTCGGTAAAAAGAATCTATGGCGATTTACATATTTACCCTTGAAAACCCGATTATACTAATCACGGGTTCACCATCTTTATCACCGGTAAACAAAAAAAGAAAAGAAAAACAACCCCAGAATTGGTGATGAAAGGGGTATTTGGCTATTTGCCAGAGAATTCACCATTAATAAACCCAATTTTCTAATTTTCCACGGATCGAGTAGTTGCCAGTGATGGGTTGGAAGAGATTGGTACGAATGAGAAAGAGATGGACATGGTGAATTTGCTGACGTTCTGAACCAGAAAAGGGAAGAGATTGGGCTGAAATTCAGGTGAAAATGTGTTGCTTCCATGTCTGATTTTTTGGAGTCTACAATGGGTATTTTCCAGGGTCCATCAAGAGCTGAAATGAGTTCGAAATGTTGAGAAGTTGATGGAATTTGAAGACCAATTGAACCAGAGAAGATAATGGTGTTGTTGGTTGATAATTGGGACTGAATTTGGAGATTTATGATTGTTAAATAGTTTCTGAATTTGGGTTTGTTGTGAATTGAATCTGCAGGTGTTTGGGTGAGTTTAGAAGCTATAGAAATTTCAATGTTGCAGCAAGATGAAAATGGCACATCAGGTGTTCGATAAAAAGCCTAAATGACTTTTTCTTCACCCTTCAAGCTCAGTTTCTATTAGTTGAGCCTGTGTACAAGGGATGTTGCTGAAAATTGCTTGTGGAGGTATTTTCCATGAGTTTTGGTGGCTGAGTTCATTTGAGTCTAAAGTGATTTTGTGAGATTGACGGGGGAAGAGAAATATGTGGTGATTCACGGCAAGTTTTGGCAGTAAACTTAGTTAAGAAAACAGCTTGGTGGTGATGTTATTCCCATGGGTTCCATTGGCTTGAATTGGTAATGAAAGGGGTAATTGTTAGACTGATTTTGTGATGGGCACTGACAAGGGTTTTGTTGCATCAAGAAGAGTAAGAAACAATGCAAGTCCAGAGAGTATATGGGTTTGGTTCTAGTATTGGGCCGTGTCTCAAATTTTAAAACAATCAGGAAAGGAATTGGTGTTGTTGCCATGGTTCAATGGAAGTTTAAGACAGCATCCGAGAATGGAGATGTTGCCGATAGTTTTGGATGGGTGAATGGCTTAGACTATTTGAGGGCGTATATGTCTTTTACTAAGATAGGTAACTGCCACCTATGCACTAACTGATGTCAATAGTTTTTTGTGGAAAAGGTCAAATGTGTGGCATTAAATAAACTCTTGAAAAAAGTGTGGCATTTTCTTGAACACCTAATTGGAAGTGTGGCACAAAATTAAAATCCCCTATAAACAATTAAAGCAATTGCTTTTTAAAAGAGCAGTCAAAGCATGAGTCAGACATAAAAGAGTGTGTAGTTCTTTTGCTTTTGTCAAAACATGGGTCGGACATAAAAGAGAGATAGGAAAAGAACGATGCAAAGCTGTCAAGAATTAATTCTTCACGTGCTAAGCTTGGAAAGAAGAATCCTAGCACCAACATGTTTATTATCCCAACCAAATACATTATCATAATCATCGGCACCAAGATCGACACCATTAGTGTGAATGTAATTCAAATATGTTGGTTTCTTTGTTGCTTTTTTTTTTTGTAACCAAGCTGCTCCCCACTACAATTCAACATTAACTCCTCTGTTTTTGGTGGAAAAAATAGTAGGAGAGAAAAATGAGAAAAACTAGTTTTATTTTTCCATTTTTTTCTCTAGGAGTTTTCTTTTGAGTGAAACAAGGTGGTTTCACCGAGTCGTTTTTCATTGCCAAGTTCTTAGGCCTTCTCTTGTATGCTACAAGAAGGAATGCTAACGATAGTTAGAGATAAACATTAGTTAGGTACATCCAAAAAAAAAAATGAATTCCAGACCAAACTCTCGAGGCATTCAAGCCGCACGTCTCTAAAGAAATCTCTTTATTTATTTTTATTTTCTAGTTTAACTTAACATGAACAGAAGTTCATTCCCACCAATATATATAAAATACTTAAATTACTAAAATACTTTTTCAACGTAAAATGACTAATTTACCCCTATTAGTAAAATGACATAAATGCCCTCGAAATTGAGACTAGTATTACAATCTCTCCCACTTTGGAAATTTAGTCCCTAAATTTAAAGTAGCATAGTGACAAAAATTTCAAGCTAAAATGAAAAACACACAATTAATTTTTATCGAACACAGTTTACATTTATTAACTGTTTGTGCAACAACTAGTTCCCGAAGGATCTAATCGCTGCTCTGATACCAATTTGTGACGCCCCGGTTTTCAAAACCCGGAGTGCCACTTGGAAACCATAGCCGAGGCCCGGCTAGCCCAGGCTCATAAAATAATTCATTTTGGGTTTAATTAATTCATGTCCGTTTTAAGAATTTTGTCGCAGCGGAATACTCAGAAATTCATTTTGGAAGAATCTAACCGTAGATTTAACCTAATTTGAAAGCCACCTGAAGTAAAACATATTTTGGTTCTCAAATAAAAATACTAACATCGTTCAAGTCTTAAGATTAATTAATAAGAAATGATTTCAACCTCAAATTGTAAAACTAAAAACAGACCAGGGTGGATTACTAGAATTTTACAGGCTTCATGCGGGTTCCAAAATTTATGGTAATTATACGGATAAAATCTATACTGTAAATACTATTAGGCCTAAATTATTCGGGATTTTTAGGAACATCTAATCGTTAACTTGTCGTGATTTTTAACCCACATAAACACTAAAGAATTGTAGTTTACCATAAAAATTAATTTCACCGTTAAACTTTTCAGATTTAATCCAAAGGAATCGCATGTTTAAGGAAGAATTATAAAACAAAAACAGACATCAATTAACTCCAAGAATTTTATTGAACCAAATTCAAATCCAAATATTATTATGATTATACGTTCTGGATCCTAACCTAGCATAGTTCCATTCATAAATTTTATATAATTTTTAGATAATCTTAAGGACCTTTTGACCACAGTCAAATACGTAGTTGACCAGAACTGCAGAAATGTAAAACAGTGATAGTTCATTTTACAAAAATCATATCAAATCACTCACAACTCTAAATTGGATGCGGTTTGTCATTTTAGAAATATAAAAGATACATAAATATTTTTACAGAGACACCAAGATCTAAAAACCAATGTATCGTAGTTCTAAAATAGGATATTTATGAGATATTTAAAACAATCGGATATTTTCTGGATTTAACAATGGTACAAAGAATTATATTAAAAATACGTATATTACATAGCAAAATCTATAATTTTCATAAAATGTCCCTTACGATGTTTTACATTTGTTACAAAAAGAATCATATCAAAACCTATTGGGAATTTAAAAGGATAAACAGTCAACTCAATACCAAACAATATTTTACAGCTTTAAATATAAAACTAATTACATCTTTGAACTAGAATTTTACGCTAAAACAACAATATTAAGGATCTAAAATTATTCTCTAGGCTCCACGTTGATCAACTCCTTGTCATGCGTCAAATATGGAATTTTGGTCATAATACGACGTGAGTTTTGACACTCGGTAGGCAAAGAAGCAACAAAATATTTTATGCAATATTTTTCAATCCCTTTTTAAAACAACATCTAGCATTATTAACAACACATGGAAACACCTCATCCATGAACAATAATAAATTCAATCAATCCGCTCGCCCCAGGGATCCCCACGTGGGTTTAAGAAACAAAACCGTTTCCAAGGATATCTCGTATCTCGTCATAAATAATTTTTAAGAATCACAATCAATGGACCGCAACCCAACATTCATAATCATGCTAACAACATCGATTATCATCCATATATTAATGAAAACTTGCAAACATAAATTTAATTAAAAGAAACTTAAATAAAAAGAAGATTTTTGATTGTGTTGCGCCTACCTCAATTCCATACCGAAACGATGCTGGGAATGACAAAAATAAAAACACCATTTATAGTTCTTGGAGGAAAGGAAAATGGTACTTCCTCCTTCTTATTTTCTTCTATGTTTATTCTAACCAAACCGACTCACCGCCGTAACAAGCCAATTTAGTTTCTCTGGTGTGACCTATTAAGTTTCTATTTCTATGTTTTGTTTTGTTTCCCTAGATAAACATAGAAAAGAACCCCTGACTGCTAATATTATACGTCTTATATAGCATGCGGTGAGTGAGCTAATGGTGGCGATAAATCAGGCGTTAGTTATGGAAAGTACAAAAGAAATTGGCTATGAGTCAGCTAAGGAGGTGGCCCATTCGGCTAGTGGTGAGACGTTTTAGTAAATGGGAATATATTCTAGTGGTGAGTGGGCATACATGAGCAGCAAAGCCGTTGGGGAATATTTTTTCAAATTTTGCTAATAACATTAATAATGGTGAACATAAATCAAATGATGAAGTTATTCCTTTGTGTTGTCACACACCATGGAATATGGATCAGGCGTGAAAGTTTTTTTTAAATGTGTCAAGGTCGAGTAAATGGGAATGTAACTAATTAATCAGAAGAGATATTTGTGGTTTTAGACTTATCGTTTCTTTTGAATTTTTAAGGAGGAGGTGTGAATGAAACAGAGAGATGAGTCATTGAGAGAGTTATTAGGAGATGTAATCATCATGTTAATGATGATAATCTAGGAACCAAATATATAGTCATAAAGTCAAGTTATATAGTTATGGTGGTGGTAATCAGTAGGGGTTTCTCTTCCCTTAATGTAGAGACTCGTTTAGTTATCTTAAGTTGAGAATTGAACTTCACCCTATAAACGTAACTTGTAGTACGGTTAAAACCTGTGGGCATACATGGTGACCCTTTATGGTCCGAGTTAGCTTTCGATTCCTTCTGCAAAGTTGTAGGGTTTTTTGAGGGCTTTTCGGTGATACCCAATTTGTCCATGTTTGGATAAGTGGATATTGTTTTATACTAAATTACTTATTATCATAATATATAATTAATAGAATTAGAACCATTAATTATTTCACTTAGCTCATAACTAAAGACTTGTATGAAATTATTTCTATGAACCTTGTATGAGTCTATTAGATGAATTCTTAGAGAGTTTGTATGGTTAACATTTACTCTTTTATTAACAACGATCGATTCAAAGGATGAACCGGTGGATTGAGGTTCTCGTTGGGAATTTTTTCAAATTTTGCTAATAACATTAATAATGGTGAACATAAATCAAATGATGAAGTTATTCCTTTGTGTTGTCAGACATCATGGAATATGGAGTAGGCGTGAAAGTGCTTTTTAAAATGTGTATCATAGGAAAGATATTTGATGTGTGTTTGAGTGAAATCGAGTAACTGGTCTTGTGATGAGATACATAGTCACCCAATTTATGGGACCGATGCCTTTGTCTATGGGTCTTGTGGTTGTCGAGTAAGTGTGTGGAGAATTAGGTGAAAATAAAGTAAACAAGAGCTGTCACAATGGGATGGGAGTATGGGACTTTTAGAGTAAGAGGACAACCCACTAAAAATGTTGTTAATTGATTTATGCATTTGTAGTCAACAGAAGAAAAAAAATGACCCGTTAGGAATAAAGAAATACATTATCATAATCATCGGCACCAAGATCGACACCATTAGTGTGAATGTAATTCAAATATGTTGGTTTCTTTGTTGTTAAGATGCTCCCCACTACAATTCAACATTAACTCCTCTGTTTTTGGTGGAAAAAATAGTAGGAGAGAAAAATGAGAAAAACTAGTTTTATTTTTCCATTTTTTTTTCTCTAGGAGTTTTCTTTTGAGTGAAACAAGGTGGTTTCACCGAGTCGTTTTTCATTGTCAAGTTCTTAGGGCCTTCTCTTGTATGCTACAAGAAGGAATGCTAACGATAGTTAGAGATAAACATTAGTTAGGTACATCCAAAAAAAATGAATTCCAGACCAAACTCTTGAGGCATTCAAGCCGCACGTCTCTAAAGAAATCTCTTTATTTATTTTTATTTTCTAATTTAACTTAACATGAACAGAAGTTCATTCCCACCAATATATATAAAATACTTAAATTACTAAAATACATTTTCAACGTAAAATGACTAATTTACCCCTATTAGTAAAATGACATAAATACCCTCGAAATTGAGACTGGTATTACAACAGCTCCGTAAGCCACCATCGTGTTGAACTGTGATGGTTTACTTACACACAAGTGCTTTATTTGGATTTAGGTGCTAGCATTTTATATTATTTTTGGTGATCAACTTTGCAAATAAGTTTGATTTCCCTCTTCTCTAATCTTTTTCACATGGAGAAAGAGAATAAAATCCATCGATAGATGGATTACAATATCTGTTTATTTAATGAAACTGTAATCACCAAAAATTGGTGTTACCGTAATCTAATCGCTTTTACGGTAATCAATCACATGCATGGTTGAAAAACCTCCGACCAGTTAATATTGGTATTTTTTTCCATTGGACAATGATCATGTGATTCGTATTTGGTTTCTATTCTTTACAGAAATCATTCTTTTACTACAAAATGGATTTTCCATAGCAAACGACATTGTTATCCCAGTCGTCGGTACGATTTTGGTATATCGTTTTATCAATCGGTATTAGTTTTCTCCAATGAGAATAAAATTGGCATTATAAGTATTTTTAGCCAATTTTAGTCTTTGATTTCTATTCCTCTAGAGAAATCTTTATCAACCAAAAAGTATTTTGTTTTCTTTATTTTCTCCAAAAGAAACATATAAGCCAATTGGAATTCGTAGTCTGTTCAGTACTACGAATATTGGATATCGTTATTATGATATTAACAATTGCAAACAAAGAGGAATTGATGCATTCTTAAGGGATATTGAGCATTTTTTTTTCCTCATGGTAAATCTCCAAAATTTGAAACCGTTCCACTTGTAGTTGAAATAGGGACGAACACTGAAGATCAATGGGTGCGCACTCGGCTTGTTAGCCTAAATCATTAGTCCTTGTGGTGACTATATATATTGATTTTAAAATTATTTGTTTTGATGAAATAAAGTGTCTGTAATTTCATTCTTAGGTAAATGAAATATCTCGTCGGCATTATAGGTCATTGGAGATTTATTAGCACATTTTATATGCTTTTGGTTGTAACCATTAAAATCCATGGTTCATGTTAAATTTGTATGTCAAATAGACTACAATTTTAAGGACATTTTTTTAATGGCTTTTGGAGTCATTATCTACAGTCCAACTGGTATTATTCTTAAAATCCAAAATATATTATGAGTGTATGTCCTTGATTTAATCGGATAATACTCTACATAATGTATTTTCGTGTATGAGATGGAAAAATTCCACCATAATCAGGGGGAGAGACGCACTATCAGAAGCTTGTGTTAATTAAGAACGCGCAATTGAGGGATGTTCAATCTAATTTGGGGATATTGATTACTCCCCCCACCCCATGATTTCTGCTAAGGGGTGACCAAATGTTCTGAAAGTACTAAAATGCCCTTTGGTTAATTACAAATGTTTATGAAAAGACTGTTATACCCTTTCCCCTAAAACATTAAAATAAAAATCCAAAACATATATCCCCCATTTGTATTTGATTTCCGGCAGATACTTAGGTTTATATTTTCGAAGAAAAAAAAATTCTTCATCGTTCTTCGTCGATTAACCCACCCAAAGAATAACAATGCATCCACGAAAGAAACCAAAATCCCCATCGAACTCACAATCGATTAGTGAAGAGAAATTAAAACAAAGACTTACTAAGATTGCTCAAGAGCAAGAAGAAGAAGAAGCAACTCACTCGGACAATCAACCGCTCGCAAAGCTGGCTTATGTGAGAAGGTAAGTGATTTTAAACTCCTTTATAGCAATGGGTTTAGGTTATAATCGCGAAACCTAAACGAAATAGTTGAGTCTCAGTAGGTTCCGGTATAGAATTGTGTATGAATACTATGCCGGTTTTTATTTACGGCATTCCATATAGGTTGAATTCAGAGCCGGTATTGAGTTACGGCTTACATGTTAGGATGAATTCTATGCCGGTTTCAAACTCTGAAACTCAATGCTATGTACCGGAAAAGAATTAAGGTTGAATTGTATGCCGGTTGTAGGTTACGGCATTCCTTTTTGATAATTCGTGTATGCCAGTAGTGGACTTAAAACTTACAGGAACATTAAAGAATTTATCTCGACTACCTACATTCCTTTTTGGTTGACTGTATGCCGGTACTCAGTTACGGCATGGAACTGATATATTATTATAATGTCGGTAGTATTGTTTTGGTATCCAGGAGAATTACATATAAGTACCGGCAGTATCGATAGTTAATGGTTACCGCCGGAACAAGGTAGCGGCATGTAATATTAACTATGTTTCTATGACGGGATAGCAGTACCGGCGTGGTTTGCTTAGCAAGTCTATACCGTTACTGATGCTAAAAATGAGATTTTTATATTCATTTCGTGTGCTTATGATATATGTCATAAGCCAAGGAAGCTAAGAAAGAAAAGGTAAAGATGATGTGACTAAGAGAAGGAGGAAGGACGGTCTTGATACTCCTCAGACTCTGCCTCCCCGGGGGAAAGATGAAGGTCGCAAAAAACGTTTGGGGGCTGAGTCTAGAGGGATTACTTGGGAGAGTGATGGTTACCGTAGTCGACTTGTAATCAATAAACCTACTACACCCATTGAGCATGATGAGCAAGATGAAGAGGAAAGTGAGGAGGAAGATAATGAGGTTCATCCAAGTCAATTTACAAGCCAAAGCGAAGTTGGTGGGCCAAGTCAACAACCGACACAAGGCAAAGCCAAAGGCAAGGGAAAAGTAAAAGTTAAAGGTTCCCACCTTCCTCATGTTGATGACATGATTCCTGAACTTGATGGTGGTAGAATTTGGGGTGAGGTTAAAGATATGAGAACTATATTTGTCTACAAGCACTCGTGGGCTCGTACTATCTATCAAACATATGTAAGAATTTTTTAATCTTGTGCATATGTATTATTGTGTATTTATGTTAAATCTTTTAACCGTACTATCTCATAATTTTAGGATCACAAGAAGGTTGTGCGTGTTTGCCGAAACCAAGTTGCGTCCGATTGGGATTTTTCTTTGGAATATGAAGAGGTGCAAACATTAGTAAGAGATTCTGGTCTATGTACTTTGGTTGAAAATTATGTGAAGTGTGATGCGGTGACAGTCAATTTCTTCGTCGAAAGGTATCATGACGAAAGTGATACCATGCACTTCCCGTTTGGGGAGATGACCTTGATCCCGGATGATGCTCGGAACATTTTAGGCTTGAATGTTATCGGCAAATCAATAGCAGAAGGAGATCATTGTCTGGACCTAGAATGGTCGAAGTCTCACGTTATAAATTCTTGCATAACGGTGTGATCCCAAACTATCTTCTCAAATTCTTGCATAACGGTCCTCCCATCCCATTCCTCCCTTCTAATGGTTGCTTGTGCGCTATAAATTGTACTCAGAGAAGACACGTTAGTCTTATCCTTTTCCTTGAATCCTCTGAGAATTTGTCTCGGTTTGATAAATGCTTTGCTTAATCTCTTTACATCCTCGAATTTATGAGGTTTTAGCTTCGCAACTAGGGAGTGACCAACAAAATATTTCGGATCCCGGTGGTTATGACAACCGAACCAAACCTCACAATCCCATTCCTTGTTCATGTCATTTAGATGGAATACAAGCTTAAAGGGGCAAATATCCTTTTTCGTTCGAGTCTTGTATACCTTATTAGTCTTCTTTGGATATACATAACCCTTTCTCTTATGGCTATTCTTCTCCTTGTATACCCCACTTCTCTCGCAAACCATCTCAAAACGAGTATCTGAACGTTGGGTATTCCTCACCAACAAACACATGTTCTTAAGAGCCGTCTCTTTAGCCCAAGCGATTGATTCCTTTGGATCTTTTATTCCCTACACAAGGACAACAATAGGAGATTAGAAGGTTCATTACAAGCAATCCATTAGTGAGGTCAAGATACTAGGTGAAAAGTATACTTTGGTAACATACCAGAGGCATTTTATAGTATTCTGATGTATCCCGACCAAGCGGCTTTGCATTTTTTGGATCAATATATCTCACCACCTACGGATGGAAAGAATATCAGTTAAAACATAAATGGAAAACAATGCCGGCACGGTCTTCCGACATTATCAACCTATGTCCCGGCATAGTCGAACTAAAACAGAACTGAAGACAAAATTTTAAACCTGTTCCGGCATTCTCGTTATCTAGAATTCCATACCAGTACATATGTACGGAATTAGTATAATGTATGCCGGTACATGGGCCGGCGTAGTGTTTAACTAATTTTTATATGCCGGTGTTTAGCTACAGAAGTCAATGTTTCCTGTATGTTATTCATGCAGTACCGTCATAGAAACCTTTGAATTTTACCATGTCGATATCATATTCCGTGGAATATTCCTTAGTAGGTAAAAAGTAACTTATGTACCGGCATAGTATTTTGTTTGATTCACATGCCGGTATGGGTTTCGAATTGGGGGATATTGAATGTCGGCATAGCCGAAGCACGCATACTATGCCGGTTTTGAGGGTGTCGGCATTGTTTTCATACGAATACTATGCCGGTACATAGGTTTTTCAGCTGGAAAAATGGCGGGTTCAAAGAAAAAAATCAAACTTTCAACCTATCAGCAGCTTTACCTATGTGTTGGGGATGCTTGTATGGTGGGCAAGTTTACTTTCTTGTGTAGGTTCTTCAAAAAACTCTCCTTGGTCGTAAAAATCATCATTCAATGGTGTTGGTTCCATAAAAAATTGCAATTGTGAGTTGTTGTCATTAGCTTAAGATTCAAGATACTCTCCTTGTTGTAGTTGAGCTAAAGAATCAGCAGCAGCAATTCTCTCTTCACAATCATCCTCCATTTTCACCTAAATTATTTCCCTCTCAAATTTTCATTCCCTCCTTCTACTCTCACCTCACTCACCCAAACACAAATAATAATAATACATACTAATCATTTATCAAAAATCTTAATATTTTACTAATTATTATTAATCACTAATCAGGATTAGTGAGGGATAGATTAGGAATTTAAAAAAAAATTACATAGGGGGTCACCCAGAATTGCTATTGGGACACCGTTTTTGTCATGTAGCTATATCCCCCAATTGCGCGTTCTTAATTAACTTAAATTTTATATCTTGCTCTCCCAACATTATCAAATCAAAAAAGGTTGTTACTATCAATTGGTGCGAAATGTCTCATTTTTCTTTTATATAAGATTTTGCCTCTTGGAAGGTAAATCCAGTCACAAATAGCAAAAAATAGCATTATAGAATAAGATATAGATAGTACTTCGATAAAGTCTATCAAAACAAGATCCACATTCTTATAATTTGTATCTCTCAATGAAAGATGGGGGATATTATATTGCCTTCGGGCACTGGTACCAGTAATTCTATGAATTTTTTCGTGGGATCATGATAAGCTAAATATTTTCGAATATTCATTTATAGTAGCTACTTAAATAATAAAAGATGGTGGTTGTTAACCCCTCTGCAGAGAAATATCAACATATGTGATTAGTTAGCATACAATCCCAGTTAGGTGGGATTAATTTCTCGATTGATGCAATTTTGGATCCATGACTTAATACCTTAAAATAAAAATGCCAAGCCTATTAATTACAGGCTAGTGAAGTCATAATGTGTTATACGAGAATTATTTTCGTTGCGAAAATGATTTGAGGATTTATTTTTGCTCATACCCCAGGATTGGTTTAATAATTGTTCTCTTTATATGATGCATTTGGCGTGGTAGTCTTTGACTGACTCGTATGTATCCATAGAGCATATTTGTATTTGTAATCCTTGTAGGATTCGAATTATATTCTTGCAGCCACCTGACT
Source organism: Papaver bracteatum (assembly GCA_023529315.1). Classification (NCBI taxonomy): domain Eukaryota; kingdom Viridiplantae; phylum Streptophyta; class Magnoliopsida; order Ranunculales; family Papaveraceae; genus Papaver; species Papaver bracteatum. The sequence goes on along the minus strand of JAJJWX010000474.1, from coordinate 455,335 downwards.
CGATTATGTCAGGTTGAACAATCCTCTAAGTGTTTTTAGAAATTCGATAAAAAATAAAGAATCCAGATTAATTAGTTGATGCTATCAACTTTATTGGTCTCTTGAAGAGTCCTTAAAAACACCAAAATCCACGCTTTAGCAGCATAGATTATATTTTCTTCCTTTCTTCCTTTCTTAAATCTGCAGTTAGATTTATGCTAGCTTAAACTCATCTTTCATATAGACTAGAGTTATGATTTTGATGCTCATTTTATGTAATACTCATATAGTTGAGTTAGCATCCATAAATCTTCAAAAGTTGTACTCTTTTTCCTTCGTTTCAGGTTTTGTCCCATGTGGTTTTCCTGACAAGGTTTTAATGAGGCAACATGACATTTATTTTATTTCAAAATGTTGATATTTATGCTCTTTTTTATTTGTCCAATTTTTTTCCCATTGGGTTTTACTGGCGAGGTTTTAGTGAGACACTCTAATTCAACATGGTGGTCATCCAAGGGGGAAATGTATCAATTTAGGATATTTGGTGGATTCTCACCATTAACTAGGTGATTTTGTTTGACCAAATCAACATAGCAAGCCCTCGGAAATTTGGATGTCATTCTTGAAAAATCGGGGGTCTAACAACCACACCCAATATTTTGATTAGCAATCTGTATGGACAAACTCTAAGTTACTTTCTAAAGAATCAACTAGACAGTCAGACTCGATCAATAGAAAATATCTCAAGGAGTTATTATCTCAATCTCTCAATTTGATCTTTACTCAAGCAAATAGAATATGCGAGTATTTATCAAAGAGAGATAATTTATATGGTACCAAAGATCAATATCCAAGTGTCAATCAATTTAAATCAACAACCAAAAAGGTCAGATATTCTAATTGATTGAACAACGCACAACCTGTATAATTTCAATTATATAACAAAATATAATGTGAAAAAGAAATAACACAGACACCAGAATTTTGTTAACGAGGAAACCGCAAATGCAAAAAAACCCCGGGACCTAGTCCAAATTAAACATACACTGTATTAAGCTGCTACAGACACTAGCCTACTCCAAGCTAACTTCGGTCTGGACTATAGTTGAACCCCAATCAATCCCACACCGATACAAGGTACAATTATGCTCCTACGCCTCTGATCCCAGCAGGATATTGCGCCCTTGATTCCCTTAGTTGATCTCACCCACAACCAAGAGTTGCTACGACCCAAAGTCGAAGACTTTAATAAAAAAAATTGTCTCACACAGAATGTGCGGGGATTAGGTTTCCCAGTTGCTAGAGTTCTCCCTTACATAGTCTCTCAAATAAGGGTTTGCAATCAATGTTAGCTTACTAACAAAGTATTCAATATTCACCGTTCGATGAAAACCTGATTGGATTCAAGCTAATATTTATCAACCGTTAGATCGAAAACATATATTGTTACACACACATGAAATGCAAGTTTGTAGGCTTGTGAAAATCGAACCCAAACTTATACATTAGTTGGTTCAACAATAGTTAACCAAAAGGTTAGACATATGATAACTTTCATATAAACCATATTCTTCTTCTTCACCATAACTAGTCCAAATGACTCAAATGAACTAGTTAGAGAGTTCTTCAATTGCTTAGATCTTTATGTACTACACAAGACACAATTGAAGCAAAAACGATGTGATTCACAAGAATCGATTCATGAACTATAAATCCACGGTTTGCAATAGCATTCCTTAGTTTATTAAGATAAGTTCACAAACATCGTTTTTAGACATAACCTACTCAAGTTCGCGGACTGGGTTTCGCGGACTTAAGTTCCCGGACGGAGTTCACAAACTCCAGCAGAAATTCTCGGGTCGAGAACTTCCGCCAGTTCGTGGACTGAATCTCACGTACTTCTCCGTTTTCACTTTGGTTCAAGCAATAAGGACTTATACATATATGTGTTTCCACAACAATGCTTATATCCCCCAATGGTTATAATGTCTAAACTCTCATTTCAATCATTGAAACATTCTTAGAGGACATTATATAGTTGCTATTCACAAACTATTTTTCGTCAAAGCGATTTCCAAAATGATTGAAACATAACATGACTTTCGTCACTACGTAAAGATGAACTTGGCTAAAGCGAAAGATTTACTAACACATATTTTGAGAAATTGATAAGCGAGATATACTCAGCTCTAAATATCACATGTGTATAACCTTAGTCTATATAGTAACACGACTTTTGTCTCAAGATATGAGATAAAGTAGATAGACTTTTGAGTGATAGATAATTTCAAGTCTCCACATACCTTTTAGTTAATGAAGATCCACTGGTTCCTTGAGTAGTCCTTCGTCTTGTATGATGATTTCCATGGAGTTCTTGAGCTCAACTACACTTTCTATCCTAGTCCGAGACCTTAGCTATAGTAGACTAGAAATCAAGACCTTATAGTTTTTATCACTAACATTGACAAACATGCTTGAGATAGCAATGCATGCGAGTTCGACTGAGCAGTGCTCTAACAATCTCCCCATTTTTCAATTTTAGTGGCAAAACTATTAATACATATGGAATACAAAAAATATATTAATAAACTTTATAGCTCCTATTTCACATGTCTAATCTTCAACATTACTCAAAATCTTCGTCACTTCCAAGTACTCCAATGATCCCAAAGGTTGTAAGTTTAGCATCATCGTTGTTGAAAATACATAGCTATAACAATGACAAAACAAGAGTTCTCAATCATTGTTATACAGTGTCATAGTATCATTACACAACGTCAAAGTCCAATTGCATCACAACTTTAACAACAATACTATGGTGATACTTCACCCCTCCCCACCCCAGTCAATACTCCATCTCACATGGAAACCACTCCCCCTTACATAATGATCCGAAAACTATATGTATTTGTAGTGTGAACTACATATTAATTCTCCCCCTTTTTGTCAATAAAATTGGCTAAGGTATAAGAACGGGATCCTAATGAAATTTATGTAAAAGACGGTTTATGACCAAAGGTAAATGTATATCATCTTGTTTAGATGCAATCATAGAGCCAAAGCTGAATGCATTCAACAAGGAGTTCATAAAGATACAAGATAACTCCTATAATATTCCACAGCCGCACTCCCCACAAAGATTTAGCAAGTAAGCGCAAGTTCAAAAGAACTCTCCCCCATAAAATGTTATTCCCAAGGGAACAACAAGAGCGACCTTAATTTCAAAAGAAAAGAAGGATTTCTTTGGACTCAACAAATCACATACAAGTATGAATTTGGAATCCAAAAAGAAATATTTAATCAAATTAACCGTAAGTGAACCTAAGATTAATTTAACTAAATATACTCAACACAAGTAAACTTATGGAGACTCGATTAGATTAATTACAAGAGAACCCATAACTAATCTAACTGGGATACACAAGTAAACTAATCACAAAAGTAATCAATTTAATCATTTATACTCTCATAAGAAAATCTATGGAGCGATGACTAAGTTAATCATAAAAAAAACCAACCCAGACGAAAATTCTCAAACATAAGACAAACTTACGGAGTCATAACTAAATAATCACACAAGATGATTAATTTAGTTTAATATACTCGACGTAAAGTACCTTACGTGACACAACTAAGCTAATCACAAAAATAATCAACTTGGTTGTCTAATGCTCGGCATAAGACACAATACGGAGTCTCACAGTAATACACAAAATATGGATAAGGGAAGATCAATTACTGCGGAATACACAAGGATTCATTCTATGTTTCCATCACTATTTGCACAATGACACACAATAGACATAATCCTTAAATCACAAAAGATTTTAACCTATCTTACATTAATATTTGACAATATAGGCTTAACTTTTGTGTTTATCAAAAGTCTATTCATTCTTTTATCAATACTTGCATATCAATTCACGAACGACTTTACTTTTGACAGAGTATGAGACAATCAAGTTCACGGACGTAAACACATATATCCCATAACAATATTGCAATATATAAAACCATAAAGATTAATACTGCAAAAATCATCTTCCAAACAAGTTTAGAATTTAAACCAATAAATCTGAAAACAAGAAGATGAAAACTTTGGACATAGTTATGTGTAATCACAATAATGGCTATTCCAAACACTAGTTATTCTTCTAAGCAAAATAAGAAAAATAGAATTCTCATCAGAAGACTTACTAGTCGTTGTAGATCTTTCTCAAAGCATCTACTGAGAATTCTTTCTCATTATTGAAAAACCCATTGATTATGGGATCGTTCAATTCCTCCAAATATCAGTTAACTCACTGAGTTCTCTTTTCAAATCACATAAGGTATTCTTGGATAGAGACAACATTTGTTCATAGTGAGTTATCTTTTCCAAAGAGGAAATGATTTGAGATTTTAAACCATTTCTCTTGTTGATGAACTCTTTTACCATGCCTCTAAAATTACTATCAAAAGGACAAATAGAAAAGAGGCAGTTAGAGGAAGAACCTTCTCCATTAGTTGTAGTCTTCACTTTCTCTACCCTTGAGGAAGAAATCCCTTTACACATATACACATTAGCTGCTTCAACTGTATCCGTGCTTGTGATGCTTCTGGTTACAGGAGCCATAAAGTTGTATCTTTTCAACAAAAGAGGAAGTCTACCAATGATTTAAATAGACTTATGAACATCAAAAACCCTAGAAGAATAAGTCTTATGTAGTTTAATAATTTATTATCTATATTGTTAGGAGAATATTTTCTTAACAGAAATAGACACAAAACTTGAGCCACAAAGATGCAAAACCCCATTTTCTCAAGTTAAATATGAGGATATGAACGCCTCTTTATGTTAGATAGAGACGTTATGAGCTAAACGCTCTCCTTGTTTATCACATAGTGATTTTTCAAGGTTTGTTTTGTAAACAAGTTTCTTACCTCTTCTGATTCTGGAAGCATTAGTTTTAGAAGAACCACGTAGATTATCCAGATTCATCTTATGCATGTTCTTCTGCAGTTTGGCAATTCTTTCAATGTTCCTCTTGAATATCCAACATGTACTTTGAACATGCTTTGCATTTCCACAAAATGAACAAACCAAGGATTCTTTGTTTTGTTGAGGTATCTTTTGCTTAACGCAACTGCTAGTGTTTATGTTTCCCTGATCAATAGAAGCAACGGGATTGACAATGTCTGCACACTTGCTTTTGTATCCTAAACCATTAGTTTTTCCAAAGGACTTCTGACCAAATAACATTGCTGAAATTTCGTCAGAGCTTCCAGATAATCTTTGTAGATCATCCTTAAGAGTATTAATCTCTTTCTCCTTTAGATCAATGGTTCTGGCGAGTTTATCATTAAGACAGTCTATCTCAAGATTTTTCACTTGGATTAATGATTCTAGTTTCTTCAATCAAGATTTCAATTGAAGATTTTCTTGAAGAACCTCTTTGTTCAAGAAATCGAAAACCCATGTGTTGGTCTCATATTCTGAATTAGAACTTGAGTATGTAGATGTTTCTGCTGTAAAATCTGAGAGTTCATCGCATCTATCAAACGTATTCAACCTGTTGACACTTAAAGGTTTTTCTTTCATAGAATCATTAGCAGCGAAGGAAGACAGAGGAGGTTTATCACGTCTAATGCTCCTCTTTATAAATTCTTTGATATTTTCTGTAATCAATGGTTTTTTAAACTAGACCTCATCCGTACAACATTCATCACCCCACAAGATAGAGTGTTCACTTGTGTTTGACATACCATTGAATACAACGGTTTGAACAGAATTTTGATCAGGAATTCTTATCTTTCCGAAAGATAAATTTTCACAAAGAGCATTGAGGTTATTTCCTCCATCGATGATACATTTCTTAGAAACATATTTGTTGGCTTCAAAAGTAGTGTCTAAGATATCCTAGGCATCTTTAGACTTAGTGCAAGAAGACACATAGTGCTAAAGGTCTGGGGTAACGGCCTGTCTGATAGCATCTAAGCCTTCGGAATTTTGCTTTGCAGCAAAAATTTCTTCAGGATTATAACTATCAATGTCCTTAAGGGTAGATACATCGCCTTCTGTATTAACCGGAGGATCATAGCTATTAATAACATGTACCCATATTTGAAAATCACGATCTTGAAGATACGTTCTCAAAGCAATTTTCCACAATGGGTAGTTTGAACCATCGAAGACTGGTGGTACGTTTATTGAGATAACACCTTTGTCCATAGAGTCGGATCGCTACAAACACAGACTTGTAAGGTAATAAACGTGTTTTCTCGCTCTGATACCAATTGAAAAAGCGGGGGTCTAACAAACCACACCCAATATTTCAATTAGCAATCTATATGGACAAACTCCGAGTTACTTTCTAGAGAATCAACTAGACAGTCAAACTCAATCAATAGAAAATATCTCAAGGAGTTATTATTTCAATCTCTCAATTTGATCTTTACTCAAGAAAATAGAATCTGCGAGTCTTTATCAAAGAGAGATAACTTGGATGGTACCAAAGACCAATATCAAAGTGTCAATCAATTTAAATCAACAACCAAAAAGGTCGGATATTCTAATTGATTGAACAACGCACAACCTGTATTATTTCAATTATATAACAAAATATAATGCGGAAAAGAAATAACACAGACACGGGAATTTTGTTAATGAGGATACCGCAAAGGAAAAAAAAAACCGGGACCTAGTCCATATTAAACATACACTGTATTAAGCCACTACATACACTAGCCTACTCCAAGCTAACTTCAGTCTGGACTGTAGTTGAACCCCCAATCAATCTCACACTGATCCAAGGTATGGTTATGCTCCTACGACTCTGATCCCAGCAGGATACTACGCACTTGATTTCCTTAGTTGATCTCACCCACAACCAAGAGTTGCTACGACCAACAGTCGAAGATTTTAATAAACAAATCTGTATAACACAAAAAAGTCTACAATAATAGATAAATTCGTCTCCCACGAATAAACCTACAAGTTTTTGTTCCATCTTTTGATAAATCAAGGTGAACGTGAACCAATTGATAAAACCAGACTTATATTCCCAAAGAACATCTCAGCTTTATCAATCACCTCACAATAGTCTTAATCGACGCATCGAAAAAAAGATATTGTGGAATCACAAACGATGAGATGAAGTATTTGTGACTACTTTTATATCTTGCCTATTGGAGATAAAATTCTCAATCCAATTATTAAAAATGCACTCGTACAATAGAAACATCAAGATTATATCACACAACTACAAGAAAAGTAGTATCGGTCTGGCTTCACAATCCCAATGAAGTCTTTAAGTCGTTAACCTGGTTTTAGAAGAAGAAAACCAAAGGTTAAAGGAGAATCGACTCTAGCTTAGAAAACTAGTATCACACAGAAGTTTCTAGAGTTCTCCCTTATATAGTCTCTCAAATCAGGATTTGCAATCAATGTTAGCTTACTATCAAAGCATTCAATATTCACCGTTAGATGAAAACCTGGTTGTATTCAAGCTAATATTTATCAACCGTTAGATCGAAAACATAGCTTGTTATACACACATGAAATGCACGTTTATAGCCTTGTGAAAACTGTACCCAAACTTGTACATTAGTTGGTTCAACAATAGTTAACCAAAAGGTAAGCCATATGATAACTTTCATATCAACCATATTATTCTTCACCATAACTAGTCCAAATGACTCAAATGAACTAGTTAGAGAGTTGTTCAATTGCTTAGATCTTTATGTACTACACAAGACACAATTGAAGCAAAAATGATGTGATTCACTCGTATCGATTCATGAACTATAAAGCCACAGTTTGCAATAGCATTCCTTAGTTTATTAAGATAAGTTTACAAACATCGTTTTTAGACATAACCTACTCAAGTTCCCGGACTGGGTTCACGGACTTAAGTTCCCGGACGGAGTTCACAAACTCCAGTAGAAATTCTCGGGTCGAGAACTTCCGCTAGTTCACGTACTGAGTTCGCGGACTGAAGCTCACGTACCTCTCCGGTTTCACTTGATCAACAAAGTTCGCAAACTTTGGTTTAAGAAATAAAGACTTATACATATATGTGTTTCCACAACAATGCTTATATCCCCCAATGGTTATAATGTCTAAACTCTCATTTCAATCATTGAAACATTCTTAGAGGATGTTATATATAGTTGTTATTCACAAACTATTTTTTTCCAGAGCGATTTCCAAAATGAATGAAACATAATATGACTTTCGTCACTAGGTAAAGATGAACTTGGCTAAAGCGAAAGCTTTACCAACACATATTTCGAGAAATAGATAAGCGAGATATACTCAGCTCGAAATATCACATGTGTATAATCTTAGTCTATATAGTAACACGACTTTTGTCTCAAGATAGGGGATATAGTAGATAGACTTTTGAGTGATAGATAAGTTCAAGTCTCCACATACCTTTTAGTCGATGAAGATCCACTGGTTCCTTGAGTAGTCCTTCGTGTTGTATGATGATCGCCATGGAGTTATTGAGCTCAACTACACTTTCTATCCTAGTCCGAGACCTTATCTATAGTAGACTAAAAATCAAGACTTTATAGTTTTGATCACTAATATTGACAAACATGCTTGAGATAGTAATGCATGCGAGTTCGACCGAGCAGTGCTCTAATAATTCTGGTATACCACAAATATAGTTTTGTTCACTTATGGTAATTTATCTACATCTTGGCTCTATGTTGAAGAAACTACACCAACAACTTCTGCAAATCATATCGGGAAGCTAGCAATACATAAACAAATTCTCAATGTGTTAAAGAAGAATGTAGACTCCGCAAAAGTACTAATCAAAGACAATACTGCATGTGCAACACAAAAGAAGACTTCATCAATACTTGAAAAATTGGAAAGTCCTGACTCAAAGATTTACACGCCAAGAATTGACTATAGTATTTATCAGGGGGAGCGCCATTATCAAATTAAGGTGCATTCACTGGACTTTATCGCATTGTACTCTTTTTCTTTCGTCAAGGTTTTGCCTCAGTGGGATTTCCTTGTAAAGGTTTTAATGAGGAAACATTTGCGTGTCCAACACTGTTTTGAGTATTTACATGCTTATACAATTTCAAGTTTTTCTCTTTTGAGTTTTCATGGTACTTTGTAATTAGCTTAGACGCAGTGTCATTAGGGGGAGTGTTATAAACCGTTGTTTATTTACTAAGATGCCCCGTGTCTAATATTAGGGTTTCTTTTATCTATATAAATAGAGGCCTGATCTCTTGTATTCTACACACTATGAATAAGAAATCTTTCTCCTTATTCTCTTCTACTTTGTGTCTTTCCTTCTCTATTTTCTAGTTTCACAACATTTTACAAAATAAAATATATAAATCGTACTTATTTTGTTAACAAATTTGACGGAACAACATACGAGGGATTGGAGTCTCTGAAAGACAATACTAGCTCCAATATTTAGTAGGGTCTTGATTGTTGCTTATTTAGTTACTGTTATAATAGCATTTCCAAGCACTAATTTTACTTCCTTTTTCTTTCTCACCTTTCTTTTCCTATATGAGAAGCTGGGTTGCATAGACGCGGACACGACACGACGCGGATGCAGACACTACAAAATTCTCAAAAAAGTAGGACGCGGACACGTATATACATATTTGATTTATATATTATTTTTATATATATACAATCATGTATTTATACGGCAAAGTCAAGTGTTTCGATCCTGAAAATCATAAAATGATGTTGTAATATGTTTTTTTGTGTATAAATTTCGAAAGAAAAGAAGAGATCGCGCGTTGTTTATACACGTCAACGGTCAAGCAATCAATCACTATTAAACACATGGATATGTAACGTAATTAATTAATGTTTCAATCACATTTTCTTAAGCTCATTATTTTGTATTCTAATCGGATGGATCGGTTAATAATTGATCTAAATGTTTGTCTTTCTTCATTTAGTTAATAATAGTAAAAATAAAGGAAGAAATTTAAATGAAAATGAGAAGAAAAAAAACGCGTCAAATCCTAGTCATCGGTGTGTCCAAACTAGACGTGTGTAGGATGCGCACATTCGTGCGTCGGACACGCGTCGTGACAGCGTCCCACGTGCGTCGGATGCGGACCCAGCTTAAAAAATGCAGCGTCCGTGCAACCCAGATAAGAAGCTTAGAAGAAAAAAAAACTATCACCTTCTTCCTTGTCTGCTAGATTACTTGGTTTTAGTAATACTTATACGTAGGAGTAGTTGATTTTAATTCAAAAGTCATTTTGTTGTTTTTGAATATTCTTCTTCGTCATTAGCGTGATTCTTACCTTCACTTTTGGGAAGATTCTTGTCTGCATTTTTATAGTCTTTCCATATATTTGTTCGTGATTCGTTATTTATGATTCATGAACATCGACAATTTGATGCGACCAAGATTAACTTCTACTTCAACATACAAATAGGTTTAGGATTTCCTCAATCAGCTTTTGGGAGTAACTTCAGCAAGCATATGAAGAGGTAATGAGACTTTTATTAATTTCATATCAGTCTCCTAATAATACTTATTTACTCAATCATCTTGTCACAGCTAGAGGAGTACAAGAAGTTTTAACTCAACAGAATAATAATATATAAAAGCAAAAAGCTAGAGTAAAGTGGCTCAAGTATGGTGCTTCCAATACAAAAAAAAAATCATGTCAATATGAAAATCAGGAAAATACATAATGTTATAGTGGAACTGGAAAGTGAGCAAGGAGAACTTATTACTACCCAACAAGGAATATCATATATCTTAGTAAATCACTTTGAATGAAAATTTAAACACAAAGAAGTTCAAATTTATGAGGAGTTATTTGATGCAATTCCAAAAGTGGTTAATATTCAAGAGAATGAACAGTTGGAAGCTACTCCTTCAGCAGATGAAATAAAGAAGGAAGTATTTGATCTTGATCCAGATAGCTCACCTGGTCCAGATAGATTTGGAGGATGGTTCTATAGGATGGCTTGGAAGCTAATAAAAAAAAGATTTTATTCATGCAATTCAATACTGTTGGAGGAGGGGATTCATTCCAGCAGGTATGAATGCAAACTTCTTAATGCTTATTTCAAAGGTCAAAAATGCAAGAAAAGCAAATCAATATAGACCAATTGTATTTATGAATTTCAGCTTCAAAGTTATTACCAAAATTAAAACAACAAGATTGAGTTTTATGATTCCAAAGATTGTCTCTCCACAACAGGGTGCTTTCATTAAAGGAAGAAATATCCAAGATCAAATTGTTCTAGCATCAGAAATGATCAATGAATTAGACTCAAAGAGAAGGTGTGGAAATGTGGGATTAAAGTTAGATATTTCACAAGCCTATGACTCTCTTAGTTGGGAATTTATGTTTAAAGTTCTGCAAAAATTTGGCTTCTCTGTAAATTTTACAAGATGGATTCATACTATGCTTAAATCAGCTAAGATCTCAGTTCTTATCAATGGAGGACCAGTAGGTTACTTCAATGTTGGTAGAGGATTAAGGCTGGGAGATCCATTATATCCACTTCTCTTTGTTATTGTTGAAGATGTTTTAAGTAGAAAACTATTATCAATGGTATCACAAGGCAAACTACTTCCAATGGTTCATAGAAATTGTGTACATCCTACCCATATATTGTTTGCAGATGACATATTCCTTTTTTGTAATGGAGATAGAAGAAACTTGATAAGTTTGTTAAGAACTCTTGATATTTATCAAAAAGCTTCTTGTCATGAAATAAATCTAGCAAAGAGTAAATGCTTTATGGGAGGTACAAGTAATATGAGAAAGAATATATTGGCAGAAGGCCGTGGAATGAGATTATCTGAATTTCCTGACAAATATTTGGGTGTGATGCTTGTTCCAGGAACTATTAGAGCTAAACATGTATGGGGTTGTGTAGATATGTTGCAACAAAATTTAGCAAGATGGAAAGGAAGAATGTTGTCATTTCAAGAAAGATTGATTTTGGTGAAATTTGTTCTTTGTAGCATACCAATCTTTAACATGTCAGTATACAGATGGCCAAGAAAAGTACTCAAAGAGAGTGAAAAGATCATAAGAAACTTCTTGTGGTATGGAGATCCATCAGTTAGAAAAACAATAACCTTGAAATGGGAAAAAACTTGTACTCCTCTAGCAGAAGGTGGATTGGGAATCAAACAGTTAGAAACTATAAATAAAGCAATGTTGATGAAGATGTACTGGAAAATACAAAACGGTAATGATGAGTGGGCTAAAATTTTTCAAGGAAAATTTCAGGACAAAAATGGAAATTGGATTGATTATTACAAGAAATATTCAATTTGGCCATGAATCAAGTGGGTTGCAGCTGAAAATTTTGAGCACTCTAGATGGCTTGTGGGGGATGGAACCAAAATTTCAGTGTGGAATGATAACTAGATTAAAGATAAACCTTTAAAAGATATCTTTCTAGGAAATCCACTAATGCTACAAAATCCATTAATGAAAGTGGCAGACTTAATCAGAGATGGTGAATGGCAGATTCCATTAAAATTTCGGGAATTCTTTGCAACTTCAGAACTACCAATTATAAAAAATCAATGAGATAAAAGAATATGGATTGCAATAGCATCTGGTAAGTTCTCAGTGGATTCTGCTTCTAATTGTATAAGGAAAAAATTTCAAACTATGAATTGGGCTACAACAGTGTGGCACAAGAACATATATCCCAATGTGGCTAGTAATGTATGGAAGTTAGTGAGAGGTGTAGTTCCATCAGATGAAAAAAAATGAAGAAAAAATTTCAACTAGCTTCCAGATGCTCATTGTGTCAAAAGGAGGAGGAAAATTTAGAACAAATTCTGTGGTTCTGTGACTTTAGTAAAATAATTTGGAGCTGGCTTGGTGGAATTTTTCAGTTCACAAATCCAAAATCTATGGAAGACATTCTCAAACTAGCAAACCACAAGAGTCCAGCAATTAAAGAACTTTGGAGAGTGGCAGCTCTAGTAACTTTTAAAGAGATTTGGTTCTTAAGAAACAAAATAGTTTATGAAGAAGAACAAACAAATCTGAATACTTTCAAGCAACGGATTATTCATTTTACAAGAGAATGTGAATTTAGAATGACAAGAAATATGTGGAATTCAGCTTATGATCTGCAGGTTCTGAAATTCTTTGATCTGAAATGCAGAAGAGTGAAGACTACAAGAATAACTGAGATATATTTCCATATTCCTAATCCTCCTTTTGTTCTTATATGATGTGATTGAGCCTCAAGGGTGAATCCAGGTGAAGCAGGTTATGGTTTTATATGCAGAATGGGGAATGGAGAGTACTTGTATGCAATGTCTGGAGGTTTGGGTCATGCTACAAATTTTATGGCAGAAATTGTTGTTGTACTATGTGCTGGAGAATGGGCAATAAACAATAACTTTCTCAAAGTCTCTTTTCAGTCAGATTCTAAAGCAGCAATTACAACATTTCATACTAGAGCAGTACCATGGTGGGATTTAACAAGATGGAGCATAATTCAAAACTCTCTCCAAAGCTGGTATTTTACTCATGGCTATAGGGAGATTAATTTCCCAGCTGATTTAATGGCAAAAAAAAGGAACAGGACTAGCTAAGGGTGAAAAGAGAAGTTATAGCACAAGACCTGACTTCATGAGAAAAATGGAAGTACCAGGGAAGCCATACTATAGATTTGACTAAAAACTATTAAGTCTCACAATGGGCTGGTTTTAATGGGCTTGTGTTTTATAATTCTAAATAGTATAACTTTACTCTAATTTATGTATAAGTTCGAACTAAATGGGCTTTTTGTATTGTTTTTGCAAATTCTTTTGATTAATAAAATTTAAATATTACCAAGCAAAAAAAAAAGGTTTAGGGTTTCCTGATTTCTAGCTATATATGAAGATCTTTAGGGCAAATCACTCCCCTCTTACATGTGCATCTCTTTTCCGAAAATAAAATCAATCAAAATGGTAGAATAATAATTTCGGGTAACATTCCTTCTCCAATTTCAATGCACGAGATTTTGGTGCTATCATGGTAGGTTGCTCTTTCTCTCTGCGATTTACTGAGTTTTTTTATTTTTCTTTGTATTTTCTTTCTATTTTATTCATGTTAACGATTTACTTTTTTCTTGAAAACCATTACGTAAATGTTTTTGTGGATGAAACAATGATAGTTTGACTATAAAAAAAAGTAATATATGAGTATTTAAAAAAAAATGATCCCACCTAGAATTTTAGATATATTCCCCCTAAAAATTTCTCCGGTCGTATCCAGTTTTAGAGACTCTCGTTCATACTCACATCATTAACTACGTATACTTTGGTATAGGAGAACATCGTGGTAGAAAATACTAGAGGTAGAGCGACTTCAAGTACTCTCCCCTTAAATGCTTTTCATCATGTTTTGAGTGGTTTTAAGAAGAAAAATGCTAAATTAAATGAAACATGGAATCTATTTAAAATCTTCTGAAAAAACTACTCGCATGAAACGCTCTGGATGAGCTCGTAGATGCATTCTTTAACATTTTTAGTATGTTTTCTTGTCTTTCTTCGGGGGATTTTGGATGAGTCCAAATTTGTGCACCCCATATTAAACCCTGGTGCACACTTAAACATATCTATTAAAAAAGATTACTTAATTTTATATTTAAATTCATTTTTCCTAAAATTATGTTTAGAAAAGACGCCACATATTTTTCCATACTCTCTCTTATGTGTCCCCAAACCTTTTGTAATCAAGTTTTGTGGCATTGATGGCTTGATTTTTCCATCAGCATATCGATTTACTAATGATACCTGATTTTCGTGCTTCATCTAACATTAATAATACCATCAAAAAAAAAATCTAACATTAATAACCAAAACGAGAGATGAAAAGGAAAAAAAAAAGTTAGACCAGTTTACTTATTCATTTGAATCATGAAGATGATATTATATATCCAACCCAAAAGTAGAATTTATAAGATAAGAAGAAAAAAAGATGCATATATTAAATTTCAACAATACTAATTCACAACATGGATTAAAAAAAGTCACAACATCACTGTAAGGAAAAATAAATAATAAATTACCGCATCCATGTCACTCTCCTTTTCTAGATTTATCCTATAAAAACTCGGAGAAAAAACATTTAGTCAAAATACTTTTTATATCGATTATAAGTGCTTACGCATTGGAACGTTCAAATGACATGTATTGTTGTGTTATTCAGAATATAGAAAATCTAGAAAGAAAATCAGGAGAAGGAGCGAGAGAAAGATGAAAAAGAAAGAACACGGTTTTTGATTTTTTTTTTTGTTTTAATTTTTAGGTAAAAATAATAAGAAAGAATAAATAATACTAGTAAATAACATAAACTACTTTAAAAAAGATAGGAAATGGAAAAAGACATGATGTGCACCCCAGTATAATATGGTATAATATGGGTGCAAAACTTTGGACTAGTTTTGGTTCTATATACCCTTCCTATTTATATATATTTTTATTTATTAATAGATTTTTTTAGCGAGTTTAGCTTTAGAAAAACGCCATCGCTAACAGTCTAGTATATCTTTTTAGTTTTTAAAAACTTTTTTCTTGTGTGAATTGTCTCCATAAAAAGGGATAATTGTATTGATATCCAAACTTGGTTGAGTGGAAATGATATTTAAAACAGAAAGATTTATGAATTCAGTAAGTGCCAACAATTTTTAATTCAAATACTAAAAACATTTTAAACTTAGTTGTAAATATAATTGGAGAGGGAATTATTCGGACTTTGAAAGATAGCTATTTCTTTGAGAGCTTCTAAGATATCCCTGTGACGTTTAGTTCCCACTGTTATAAATACAAAAAAATAAAAGAGAAAGTGAACAAGGTTAAAACAAGAGTATATTTATAGCCTAAAGAAGTAACTTTTTGACTAATATAGATAAGAGAGGCATCACTAACCTATACGATATAACCATCCCCCGATTAGTCCAAATCGACGTCCACTTGGAAAGGCGCTTTAGGTATTTCAGTTAATACACCCTAGAGATTATTTCCATAATTATATTTATAAAGAGCGTATCTTAAGACATCCCGATCAGTTACAATACCTGTGGATATAAAAACATGTTTCTGATGGGAATTATAAATGTGTTTAATTAAGATAATTGCACATGATAATAACATCATATACCATAATATGATATCAAACATGCTTATCTTAAACTAAACTGCATTAGATTAGTCTAAATAGGATTTGATGCTAAACCATAGGAAAGATAACCAAGTTCACGTGCAATGCAGATCTCTTTTTTCTTCTTTGATCAGAACAATGTAGATCTTATCGAATGCATCAATCCTTGTTGCAGATGTCAAGAAAATAACAATAGATTTTTGGTTTGCATTAAATATGTAACCCTTGCATGTGGCATGACTAAATGTCTTTTTGTAAAGATGATGCAACATAGTCTTATTTCCACTGATAACAACTATGATAAGTGGGTTATGGAGTTCTCAATTACATTATCTTAACAAGACAATGCATCAATCCTTGCTGCAATTGAGAGGGTATTATCTTTTTAATGTGTCATTGTGTATACTTGACTGATAGTCATCAACCCCGGTAGATCCCTCATAATATCGACTCTGCCTAGCCGAAAAACAACATGAAGGGGTGTTGATCCATTTGTTGTAATTTCACCCGTCGGTACTTCAAGGAATTCTCTGAAAAAGTTATGTGTCCTACACCACTCTGTTAAAATTTTATTTTATTTTATCTATGCATATGATTATTATTTGAACACCGGTGGATATGCACTTATTATCGTTATTACTTTATCCCTGAAAGAAAAGATAAGAACTAAAAAGTTTCCTCAACATATCACTTGTTTTGGGGAAATTTTTTCCCCAAGTTTTTAACGTAAATGTCTATTGAAATGCCTCAAAATCATTTTGACATAGACGTTTATTTAAATCCTTTAAAACCTTAAAATCACTCATTTCAAATTTCAAACCTATTAACAAGAAATTTGGAAGATTATTAAAAAGCCGCCATGCTATAAAAAAAATCTAAAATATTTAAGAAGATTTTATCGACTAACGAGAGATTTAAGATGTCTTTAAAAAATCCTTTGAATTAATTTAAAATCACTGATTGCTCCGGATATGATGCTAATCAATGTATGTATCTCTTCTTCTTTAAACGACACATTACGAGAACATAATTACTTTATTGTCCTTCACTTTCTTTAATCAAATGTCTATTGTTACCTCTTTTTTTTCTGACCTGATGCGCAACAAAATATAAAATATTTTTATTATCTAAGATTCATATCACCGTAATTTCCTAGAAAAAATTTATAGTTTCCTAAAAAAGATCTTTAATTTCCTAAAAAAGATGTGAAACATACTTAGAGTATGTTACCTGAATACATTCCAGATTTTTCCATCATAAACCCCTTGTAAGTATCTTTTCCCCATTGGCACGTGGATTATGTAGCAAATTTAATGCCACACCTCGAAATAAGATTTGTGGCGTAATTTGAGATTTTTATTTCGATGGGATGTCAAATCATTAGACATTAAACTATGGTATAGCTTTTAGCAATTAATCTTTGAATGATTTTTTTCCCCAAACCAATTCCACATTCTTATATTGAAGTGGTATATCCAAATTAAAGTTTCATAGAAATATAGTGTACACGACTACTTATTTTTCCATTATAACCTTGACTTGTTTTAAAATACGGAAATAGCTATACAAAAAAGAAGAGTGCTTACTCCCAGGCCTATTTCTAATCACCAGGTTGTTTCCGCTAAGGGTGTTGCACGAGCTTCCTCCAATGATTGTATCAAACCCACCAAATGAGGTTATGAATTGTTCCAACTTACCATCATCCAACTTTTGCACATCATCAATCATATTCACCATATGATTTTATAATTCTCACCATATACGGAGAATATTTTTAATTGTCTCAAAAATTCTAACGGAAATAACTGTTTTTAAAGGTATTCGACTTCGACATTTTCAATGTCAAAGAAAAGTAAGAGAACTTTCATGGTACTTTGGAATGTCTCCTTCAGCATTGAGAGACAATAAGCAGTGAAGTCAACCTAAAATGAGTTTCAACTCTTTTAAGTCTTTGAATGCTATTGATTCCACCACCTCGTGTGTGGTTCTTGGGGAAGTATGACAAAGATTTTATCATATCGGGCTCAACAGGAGCAACTTTCTCCCAACCCAAACTAGATTGTATTTTCAACATACTACGTATTGTTTCTCCCAACCCACATTACATTCTACTTTCGTCATACTATATGCACTAGCCTCATGTTCCCAACTTACACCTCATGTTCAACTTAGCATCTATCTTTTCTTGAAGATCCACTTGTAAATAAAGAAAAATCAATTTCGTCCCTATCTATTTAATAAGAATATGTTAGGACACTATCTTCAAAGATATATATATATATATAACATCTAAACTGACTTACATACTCTTTCACTCGTAATTCGGGGGTTGAATAGATAGTATTTGTTGATTCGTGCTGAAGAAACAAAAATATATAAATGAAGTAGTAAAAACCCGCTTAGGTAATCTTCAGAGGTTACATTTTAATTGCATCCTTGAGAGACAAATAAAACATTAATACTGATAAAATGGGAAATAGTAAACAATAAATGTGAAACTAATCTTCCTAATTAGACTAATCTTAGTGTGTAAAAGGTTTTTTTCTTTATCAAAGTTCCTAACGGAGGTTTAGTCAGCTGGAGGCTAGTCAGTTGATTTTTACTAGATGTGGAGATACTTTTTGTGCAAGAGATATCTGGATATTCTTTGTGAGCTCATAAATTTTGGGGACTATGAGTGTTATAAAATGTTGGTAATTCAGAGACACAAAAAAAAAAAAAAGGATTTGCACCTTACATACATCAACTAAGAAAAAAGAATTATATATAAATCTTCTTTACAAAATAAAATATAAAAAACAATTAAATGTAAATCGGTACATGCCTACCACAAATTGTACTTATTTTTTTAAATTGAATGGAGCCACACATGATGGATTGGCATTTCTCGTGCTTATACATGTGTTTGAAAGATAATATTAGTTTTCTCCAACATTTTGTATGGGCTAGATTGTAGCTTATTTAGTTATTGTTATTATAACATTTCCGAGTTCCAGTTATACCTTCATTGTCTCTTTTTCTTTCTCAAAAACCTAGAAAAAAATTGCCTTCTTCCTCATTTGCTCAGATTACTTGTTTACATGATATTTGTATGTAAATCATTTTAATTCAGAAGTTGAAAAGACGAGGGTACCCAAATACACCACAATCTTTTAAATATCAACCCATAAGTCTATACCAAGTGTGATTGTCTATGGACAAATTCGATACAATACAACAACTATGCTATACAGTTTGTGTGATCGTCTATGGATATGAGATCGAGACAATACAACAACAAAGTGTTCATTTGATAATAGGTATGGTATAAAAGCGAAACACTATATGATCAATATCAAGTGACTAGAATTAACGTACAAGTGTTATTTACTTTGAATTATAATAAACAAATTATAATTACGGAATAATAAATTAAATGACACAACAAGATTTTGTTAACGAGGCAGAAAAAACTCAGGACCTAGTATAGTTGAGACCAAGAATTAAGCCGTTATACAAAATCTAATACCAACTTCGTATAGTTGAGACTAAGTAGACTAGCTACTTAGTTTCCTCAGTAGCCATGCGCCTTCGAATTTTAAAGAACACACATGAATTATCAATCATATTGATCGTATTCCTAACAGTAACAGGATAAAGTTGTTTGGTAACCAGTGTATTCAATCTTTGGTAATAAGATATTATGAGTCGTTGACAAAAGCTCTTCCATTTAAACTAATAAAATCCTTTGTGTGGTCATATTAATCTAAAACTTGATTACCGAAATAACCAATTTCTAGATTCACAATCAATCTATATATAACTCAATCAAAGAGTAACTATAAAGCGATACGGATCTCACACAACTAGACAATCAAGTATATGAAAGATAAACACGACTCTAGTTGGATCCCAGCCGATTAAAGTTTGTGCACTATATTCACAAGATACAAAAACTAATAGGAAAACATTCTTCGTCTTCAAATCTTCAATTTTTCTTTAATAAACTGCACAACACAAGTTGAATCCTCTTGTGATCAATCACACACATAACATAGTCTGTTAACAATGGATAATCACAAGATGTATTTAGATCCGAAAATGGTTCTAAAGATCCCGTCGATACTTTGATCTAGTTTGAGTGGCCCTTATTTCAGAAGAGAAGGCTCTCAAGAGTAATCAAACTAGGCGCAATCAAAGTTTCAACAACCGTTAGCCAATCAAATCAATAACCAAAAACTAAAATAACAATGTAATTATCTAGTTTCCCACCAACGGTACTCATAGAGCTTCTTGATCCCACAGAAATATTTAAAAGAGTGGTCGTAAAATATTTCTCCTAATTAGGGTACTTTCCTCCGTACTATAATGAATCAATTGGTCAAAGCATCATGATAGACGGCTCCACCAGAAATAACACGAATGAAGTTTGCCTGGCTCTTAGGATAGTTTGCAAGAAATGCAAACTCAAGTATTTATAGACCAAGGTTATTTGGACAACAAGAAAATTCCAACTGAAAATATTCTCAAGATATTCATAAAAATACCTAATTTCAGTTTCCCTATTTCCAATAAATGTTAACCATATTTCTGAAAACTCTCTTAAATTTTTATTATTATTAGTATAGCACATTAACTGATAATATTTTCCAGAGGATATGTTTTAATTGCTGGTAACTAAAACATATATTATGAAAATCATAATTAAATGCTTTTCAATATTTCGGTCTGGAATCACCTTGAGTATCAAGGAATATCTTTGAACAATTAATAATAAGAGTTATGTACATGTATAACGTCGAGATTTAGAAGTTTCTCTCAGCAAACCCTAATTTCAAGATCACACATAACATAAAGAGATATGTGAATGTTGGAAACTCGGTTTTTCTCCTTGGGATCGGTTATACAATGACTCACAATTTAAGTTGTGACCTGTTATACCATGCTTCCCAAGTTAGATTGTGACCGGCTACACCATGCTTCCCAAATTAGCTTGTGATCGGTTACACCTTACCTTCCAAATTAGCTTGTAATCGGTTTCACCTTGCTTCCCAACGTAGCTTGTGACCGATTACAACTAACTTCCCAATATAGATTTTGATCAGTTACACCTTGATTCACAAAGTAGTTGTTGACTGATTACACCTTGCTTTCCGAATCAACTTGTGACCGGTTGCAACTTACTACACACTATAGGCTATGAACGTTTATACCTCAATTCTCAACATAAGTTATGATAGGTTCTACCTTGTCATCTTGTATTGGTCATCCAAAAGATATTCAATTTGGATGTAATAATACATATCTTAAACATCTACTTCCTTAAACCATGATTTCCATTTCGACTATGAAATAAGTTTAAACATCTACTTCCTTAAACCTAATACATAGCTTTTTAGGATGAAATTAAGTAACTAAATACAAATATTATGTTGATGTCGTATTTACGAAGTTCCAAAAGATAAGCGTTTATACTTCATAATTCAATAAATTCCTTGACACTTTGATCATAATGATATGACCAAGTCTAACCACTAGGGTATTATATATATACAGTTTCACATGTTATGTTTTATATATAATACGATTGAAAGATACGTTAGTGTAGATAGTAAAATTTGGATAAGGGGAAAGAATGTCATTTCAAAACCATAGGAAAAAACTCAGCTCTCACGGGAGAGATTAAGCCATTGGCCCTCAAGGCACCCCTAGCCATGATTTCTAGTATACGTCCCACGAGACACTACTGGTCGTGATGTGATTCCTAGCGCACATCCCCACGAGATATTGTTGATCACGTAGGTTCTGTAGAGCGAAAAACTTCCCCGACAGACTTATGAAGCAATTAGCCACAATTCCAGCATGTCTTCACATGACGCGGCTGATTGTGATGACATGATTCCTAGTATACATCCTCAGCGAGATAATACTGATCATGTAGGCTCTGTATATGCGTAAAAACATCCCCGGAGGACTTATGACCCAGAGCGGAGATATACATGTCTTCTGTAACCACGACTTACCCTATTTGAGATCAAGTACTGATTACTAGTATATCATCGCGAGATACATTGGTCATGTCTACTCTAGGCTTTGACTCGACATACTGAGGCTTTAAAATAATTCATAAGACATCCCTGCGAGATACGCTGGTTATTCTGCCTCCTGGCCCTTACGATAAACTACTAGCACATCCTTTCGAGATATACTAGTCATGTCGACCCCACAATACGGACACAATTGTCTCCTATCATATCTCTTCAAATTACACTAATCAAAGATAAGTGAGTCAAAGTCTCGCAGAGACGTTATCATGTGTACAAGCCTTATTTTCTCTCCCAAACATGTCCGGAGATATTCTATTGCGTTGGCCAAGTCTCGAACATACTCTATCCCGTCAGCTAAATTTCTGACGGACTCAAACCCGTCAGCAAAATTTATGACAAACTCAGACCCATCAGCCAAATTTCTGAAGGCCTCAGACCCATCAACCAAATCTATGACGGTCTCTGACCCGTCAGCTAAATCTCTGATAGTCTCAGACCTGTCAGACAAATATTTGACAGTCTCAGTTGCATAAGCCAAATCTCAGGTGGCCTCATCCAAACTGATCCATCTCGTCTAAAGAGTTTTATACACGCATGAAATTTAGGCACACACCTTACCTAGGGATCAAGTCTATTTCTCAGTCTTTCAAACATACTTATGGCTAGTAAATTGATCCTGAGCTATACATGTCTATCCGAAATGTGGATAAGCTCTCTTGAGCTCCGTATGATCAACAAAGAGACCCATAAGAAATAATATGGTATCCACATGACATATGTGACCGGCCATGGAGAAAGGGATCTCAACCTCATCTTCTCTCACTCTCTGCACACGATTCCTGAGGCATTTCATGCCTTTTCATGTGACTCATCCCAGTCATTCTCATAAATAAGAGAATATCTATCTATCTCGGCCAACTTGGATATAGAGAATATTTATTTATCTCAACGCATCATCACAAAGGCTGACTTAGATTCACACAAATGGGGGAGTACTAATTAAGGTTTTGGTTTGGCGGTCTACGACACGTGTGAGAATTACCCGGCCTATTTTTCACCATAAAATAGAGTAAAGGCGGTGGAATAATGAGATAAACTCAACCTAGTTTATCTCTATCTATTCCTGAAGAGACACAAGAATTACTCTTTATGACACGAAAGGAAATCCTTATCTTCACCAACCTGATATTATAGAATTCATCTATAAATAGGTCATATTATCCAATCTATCATCAACTTTCTCATAAACTCTCAGTGCAATTCTTCTTCAAACCCTAGAATTCTCTGATCCCGCTCTTCATATTCTTCCCTCCCTAAGACCAGCCCAAAACCTCTTCCTTGTGACTAAAGCATCCTTTGAAAGGCCACTGTACGTGGTTTAGGCAGAGACTATTCGTGCTCAACCTCCTGTAACTCACTTTCAGAAACCCTAGAATCCCACTTCTATTCTCTTATATTTTAGGTAACTACAGTTAGGAATGGAAATAAGTCAAATCAGTATTACTAACCTCAAGTGGAATGATAATCTCTTCGTTGCAGTCTTTACTTCTTCAGGTTTTCGGAGTAATACTTTTACGCATCAACATTCCTAGACTTTCTAGTCCAACCTAAATGAAGTTGACTCTAGTATTTTGTTAGAGAACTGCTTGGTCGAACTCATATGCGTTGCTATCTCAAGCATGTTTATCAATGTTAGTGATCAAATCTATAAATTTTTGATTTCTAGTCTACTATAGCTAAGGTCTCGGACTAGGATAGAAAGTGTAGTTGAGCTCAAGAACTCCATGGAAATCATCATACAAGACGAA
Organism: Papaver bracteatum; assembly: GCA_023529315.1. Taxonomy (NCBI): domain Eukaryota; kingdom Viridiplantae; phylum Streptophyta; class Magnoliopsida; order Ranunculales; family Papaveraceae; genus Papaver; species Papaver bracteatum. The sequence continues at coordinate 431,394 of JAJJWX010000474.1, read as the reverse complement.
TTACTACTCAAGGAACTAGTGGATCTTCATCGTCTAAGAGGTATGTGGAGACTTGAACTTATCTATCACTCAAAAGTCTATCTACGTTATATCCTATCTTGAGAAAAAAGTCGTATTACTATATAGACTAAGAATATACACATGTGACATTTCGAGATGAGTATATCTCGCTTATCTATTTCTCGAAATATGTGTTGGTAAAGCTTTCGCTTTGCCAAGTTCATCATTACCTAGTGACGAAAGTCATGTTATGTTTCAATCATTTTGGAAATCGCCCTGACGAAAAATAGTTTGTGAATAACAACTATATAACGCCCTCTGAGAATGTTTCAATGATTGAAATGAGATTCTAGACATTATAACCATTGGAGGATATAAGCATTGTTGTAGAAACACATATATGTATAAGTCCTTATTGCTTGAACCAAATTTTGCGAACTTTGTTGATCAAGTGAGACCGGAGCAGCACGTGAACTTCAGTCCGCAAACTTTGTCCGTGAACCCAACCTACGAATTGGCATAGTTCTCGAACCCAAGAATTTATGCTGGAGTTTGTGAACTCCATCCGGGAAATTAAGTCCGCGAACTTGAGTAGGTTATGTCTAAAAACGATGTTTGTGAACTTATCTTAATAAACTAAGGAATGCTATTGCAAACCGTGGCTTTATAGTTCATGAACTGATTCGAGTGGATCACATCATTTTTGATTCAATTGTGTCTTGTGTAGTACATGATATTTCCTTGAAATTGAACAACTCTCTAACTAGTTCATTTGAGTCATTTGGACTAGTTATGGTGAAGAAGAATATGGTTGATATGAAAGTAATCATATGGATAACCATTTGATTAACTATTGTTGAACCAACTAATGTACAAGTTTGGGTAAGGTTTTCACAATCCTACAAACATGCATTTCATGTGTGTGTAACAAGCTATGTTTTCGATCTAACGGTTGATAAATATTAGCTTGAATCTAATCAGGTTTTCATCTAACAGTGAATATTGAATGCTTTGTTAGTAAGCTAACATTGATTGTAAACCCTGATTTGAGAGACTATATAAGGGAGAACTATAGCAACTGGGAAACCTAATACCCACACATTCTGTGTAATACTAGTTTGCTAAGCTAGAGTCGATTCTCCTTTAACCTTTGGTTTTCTTCTTCTAAAACCAGGTTAACGACTTAAAGACTTCATTAGGATTGTGAAGCCAGACCGATACTACTTTTCTTATAGTTATGTGATCTGATCTTGTTGTTTCTATCGTACGAGTACAATTGTAATAATTTGCTTGAGATTTCTATCTCCGATAGGAAAGATATAAAAGTAGTCACAAACACTTCGTCTCATCGTTTGTGATTCCACAATATCTTTTTTCGCTGCGTCGATTAAGACTATTGTGAGGTGATTGATAAAGCTGAGCTGTTCTTCAGGAATATAAGTCTGGTTTTATCAATTGGTTCTTGTTCACCTTGATTTATCAAAACACAGAACAAAAAACTTGTAGGCTTATTCGTGGGAGACGGATTTATCTATTATTGTAGACTTTTCTGTGTGATACATATTTTTTTATTAAATTCTTCGACTTTGGGTCATAGAAACTCTTGGTTGTGGGTGAGATTAGCTAAGGGAATCAAGTGCGTAGTATCCTGCTGGGATCATAGGTGTAAGAGCATAGCTGAACCTTGGATCAGTGTGAGATTGATTGGGGTTCAACTACAGTCCAAATCGAAGTTATCTTGGAGTAGGCTAGTGTTTGTAGCGGCTTAATACAATGTATGTTTAATCTAGACTAGGTCCCGGGGTTTTTATGCATTTGTGGTTTCCTCGTTAACAAAATTCTGGTGTCTGTGTTATTTCTTTTCCGCATTATATTTTGTTATATAATTTAAATAATATAGGTTGTGCGTTATTCAATCAATTAGAATATCCGACCATTTTGGTTGTTGATTTAAATTGATGAGACTTGGATATTGGTCTTTGGTTCCATCCAAGTTATCTCTCTTTGATAAAGACTCGCAGATTCTATTTGCTTGAGTAAAGATCAAATTGAGAGATTGAAATAATAACTCCTTGAGATATTTTCTATTGATGGAGTCTGACTGTCTAGTTGATTCTCTAGAAAGTAACTCGGAGTTTGTCCATACAAATTGCTAATCGAAATATTGGGTGTGGTTGTTAGACCCCCGCTTTTTCATATTTAATCAAGCGACTCTAGATGAGTTTTGATACTAAAATATGACAACCAAACTTGACATACCAACGCTTGGCGGGTTCAACAGAGATATTCTCTAACAAAAGTTATTTTGTTATTTTTTAATAATTTTATTCACTATTATCGTGATTTTTACCTTCGCTATTATGGAGATTTTCGCATGTACTTTATAGAGTCTTTCCACATATTTGTTCGTGATTAAGTTCTTCACTATTATCGTGATAACACTTAAGACATTATCTAGAATACAAGTACATTGACAATTTTATACGGCCAAGATCATGTTGTTCTTCAACATACAAATAAATTTAGGGTTTCCGGATTTCTCACTACATATGAAGATTTTTTTGGCAAATCACTCATCTCTTTCGAGCAACAATCCATCTCCAATCTCAATTTACAATATTTTGGTGCTATCATGGTAGGTCGTTCTTTATCTTCACAATTTATTTGTGTTTTGATCTTTCTTTGTATTTGTTTTTATGATGTACTTGGTGAAAAAGCGGGGTACAACAACCACACCTAATATTTCGTTCGACAATCTGATTAGACAAATTCCAATATACTTTCAAGAGAATCAACTTGATAGCCAGACTCAATCTAGAGAAAAGTATATCAAAGAGTTTATATCTCTATTTCTCAATTCAATCTACAATCAAACAAATAATAATTTGCGAGCCCGATTGAATATAAGAGAAATAAATTTAACAGTACCAAAGACCAATGTTCAAGTTTCAATTAATTTATATCAACAATCAAAGGTTAGATTATTTAATTGATTGATCTTAACGCACAACCTGTGATATTTCAATTATATAACAAAATATAATGCGGAAAAGAAATAACACAAACACCATAAGTTTTGTTAATGAGGAAACCGCAAATGCAGAATAACCCCGGACCTAGTCCAGTTTTGAACACCACACTGTATTAAGCCGCTACAAACACTAGCCTACTACCAATGAACTTCGGACTGGAATTTAGTTGATCCCTAATCAATCTCACACTGATCAAGGTACAGTTGCGCTCCTTACGTCTCTGAACCCCATAGGATTCTACACACTTGATTTCCTTAGCTGATCTCACCCACAACCAAGAGTTTCTACGACCCAAAGTCGAAGACTTGATAAACAAATCTGTCTCACACATAAAAGTCTATTAGAATATATAAATCTGTCTCCCATATAAATACCTACGAGTTTTGTTTTGTCTTTTAATAAATCAAGGTGCACACGAAACAATTGATAAACCAGGCCTATATTCCCAAAGAACATCCCAATATTATCAATCACCTCACAATAATGTTAATCTTATGGTAGCGAAACAAGATATTGTGGAATCACAAACGATGAGATGAAGATGTTTGTGACTACTTTTAATCTTACCTATCGGAGATAAATCTAAGGAAAATCTTAGCAAAGATAATACTCAATCACGGTAGAACAAGTAAGATCAGAACATGCAACTACAGATAAAATAGTTGGGTCTGGCTTCACAATCCTAATGAAGTCTTCAAGTCTGTTTTGGGGTAAAAACTGATTCTACTGTTTTTGGTAAATTTGGGTGTGTTGATGAGAAGTGAATTCAAACCCTAAAAAAATGTACTACACAAGAGTACTTTAGATTCGAGAGATCAATCTATAAGACTCTGTCCTAAACCAAGAAATTATCATTCCATATTCACTTCGGTCACAAAGTGAAGGAGAAGAGTTGATCTTAGGGAGGGAAGCGAAGAATGTGTTTGAGATCAGAATGTTGAATTATGTAGGAGTAGATGATTTATGACTTGTATTAGAATGTGGGACTATCTTGCAGAATGTAAGCTATCAGTTTTTGGCGTTTCTGGATACATGTGTTGATCACACTTGTTGTTTTGAAAATAGGTTGAAAACCCTATTTATACAAGTCATTGAGTGCAACCCTGGTCTCGTAGGAAGTGGAGGTGATCAAGCAGTAGAGATGTAGGGTTGTGTAAAAAGTGGTGATCATCATGTTTCCATTACGAGGGAAAACTGGTCAAACTTTCACCCACTACTCTCATTGTTGTTAACTGTCCGTTCTTTCTTGACACTTTCTTGTAATGGCGTGTTGCATGCCGCACGCTGTAAACCGCCAGACCAATACCCCAGTGATCATCCCCCAGTTTGCGGCATGTTTGATTTCTCGAGTGAATGGGTCAAGTTGTGAAACTTTCCGCTTAAAGTAGCACATAGTGCTTTTTGGCAAAATAATAAAATTATTTGTGAGATCAATATTCATAAAACATAGCTTATAATTAATGCACATGAAGCATCGTGCTTTTTAAACAAACTTCTGAAAACAATCGATGTGCAGGAAGCATCGTTGTTTTAGAGCTCGTCCAAATTAGTCGCGAGTTGAATGTCTTAGAAAAGTAGCATGACCGGCCACCTTTAGGAGATCGTTTGAGAATCCTATGGATGAGCTACCACTTGGTCGATCGGGTGGCTGGTGATCACGATGTCACCCTGTTGTCCATCTAGAATCCCATCTAAACCGTCCGACTAGGTTAGATAAGTTGGACGGATGTGATGAATTTGAGACCGTTATGGTCGATCTTGGCTCGTTTGGGCTCTTTTTCAACAGCGTGATTACCTATGTTTTGGTAAGTGTTCAAGGATGTAGCAGATGAGTTAAAGGGATTTTGACCGGTCAGGATGTTAGTGGGCCCACTGGTATTTATCATGAGGATCATCTAGTCTTCTAGGAGTAGGCTAGGCTTGTTGAATTGTGGGGCCAAATCGTGTGTCCATGATCGTTTCTTAAGACTGATATGGACAGTCTAGATTTTCCTTAAGGAATATAAATGCTCTCGATCGCGATAACTTTTAATTAAAAAATGTGTAAACACGCTGATCTCTTTATCATAGAGTGGCGTAGCCTACATGAGTGTTTTCATGCAGGTCTCAATGCAGACACTTCGGGAGATTCATGCTACTCCACTGCGGTGAACATTAATTATCATGTCATGCCAATATTGAGAGTTCGGTTGGGAAAATAGGATAGGAACATACTAGGAAAGTCATGCATTAGTGAATAATACAATAGGTTAAAATTTACAGAATATCTGGGATTGTTGCTTCACGCACCATTCTGGATAAATTTCGTAAATATGTGGATTTGCTCAATACATATGTAAATGATAAGTTTTATGCACTCATCACTTTCAAATGGCTTTGTTCCTTTGCAGGATGACAACACATTAAATATAGGGTTTTACGATTTTATCCTTGAACTAAAAACCACCATCAACATTAAGGCCCCTGCTTAGCACGTAATAGTGACGCTATTGCGGGGTAAGAACTAGATGGTGACAGAAGAAGAAATTCACAAGAGAAGTTCGGCATACATTACCAGGATATAGGTTGGCTCGGTTCTTGAGCAAGATACGTTTCTTTTCGGAATAAGTCAGTTATATTCAGGTAGATAAGTATCTATTTGATTGTTATCCCGCGTCTGAAGCCTTCATTCACGGCAGGCAGGGACTCATTTTCTTCTCGGGATCCTACTGGTTTGTGGAATATTGTAGGATCTGAATATCGTTAGAAGGACACATTTGCGAAGTTTGATCAACAACACATTTCGAGCGTCGCAGGATGATTTGAAGAATGACGTAACAGATGACGATACAGAAACATGAGTAAAGTGTGATGACTCTGCGATGTTTAGAGTGTTTGCGAAGATTAATAATATAACTCTTGCGAGAATATCGCAAGTCAGATCCTAAATTAAAGGACAGATTAGCTGTCATCCACTATGTAAATCCCTATATAAAGAGTTGAACAGGCGTAAGGAAGAGAGAGATCTTTTTCGACCGTGGAGCAAGTCATTAGGAGAGAGAAAGTACATAGCGGTTGTTAATTCTTTAGATTCATTTCCTTTTCTACCTTGTAAAATTTATGAGGTTAATCAATAAAATTTGTGTTTTATAATCTAAAAATGACTTGATTGAATAAATTCTTGTGAGGGGTGTAGTGTGGGATTTCCTGCTACTACATATTGGCGCTAGAAATAGGGTACTCCTTGTTGATAGTGTGAAGATTAATATTTTGATTTGAAAGAATTTGGAGTAGTTGGTGAAAAGTTTCATATAATTTTCAACAATTTATTAAGATTAAAGAGATGGCTAGAAGAATAAATGCTTCAAGACAACCAACAACTGTGAGAAGGAGTAAGAGACTTGATGGAGAAAGAAGAAACGAAACTGGAGAACCATCAAGAATGAATACAAGAAATGATGGAGAAAATCAAATTCAACAACCAATTCAGCATACACCAGCGCAAAACAGATCTATGGATTATGATAGAGTGAGTATACACACCAGGCAGTCAGATTCAGCAGATGAAACGGAGGAAGGACGACAATTGAGAAACGATAAAAGAGTAGAGGAGGATTAAGAAGTAGTTAGAGGTATAGTTCATGGAAATGAAGAGATTGAAGCATTAGAAGCATTGAGACAAAGAATACACGAAGAAAGGAGAATAGAAGCAGAAGAACGTGCTAATTTGACAAGGCAGAATCATGAGTTGAGAATGGAGAATATGAGATTACAAAATAGAAGGTCAAGAAGCACTACAAGAACAAGTTCAAGATCAATCAGAAGGGAAGAAAGACGAAACTCACTTGTAGAAAATGTTGATGGAAATATTCGGCAGGAGGTGCAAAATCCAGATGAAGAACGTCGAGAAAATAGAGAAATGATTGAAGATCGATATATTCCACATGGAGAAATTCCTCAAAACAGGCAGTGTCAAGAACGAAATAACCAAGGTAATGAAGAAAACCAAGAAGAAGGAAGAAGAATATTACATGGGAGAGAAAATTGCAGAAATGAGCAAGTAATTGAAGAAGAAATCGAGAGACATTATGCTGAACAAGCACGTTTAGCCTGCGAGAGAGAGAGATTGAGAGAAGAAATGGAGGAAAGAGAACTCCAAGAAGTAATAAGTCAGAAAAATCATGACAATCGAGAAAGAAGACGTGAGCAAAACCGCAACAATGGTAATATCAATGAAGAATATGATATAATACAAAGGAGAATCGAAAGACAACAAAGAGAGTTGATAAGGAGTGAGAAAAATCACAGAAGAGAAAATAAGAGATATAATGGTGTGCGAATTCTTGAAAGAAATGAAAGAGAAGATCGCAGATAAATACAAGAAGAAAATGATGGAGAAGACAATCAAAATTTCGCAACACAAAACAGGCAAGAACGCAGGAGAAGGGAAGCAGAATTAAAGAGACCAATGGGATCAGCGTCCGGGATAAATGAACAAATCTTAAGAGAACTGACAGAAATAAGAGGAATGCTGAATAATAGGAGAGATGGAGGCAGAAGGCAATTAAATGAATCCATTGAAGAAGATACGAAAACTCCATTCACACAATAAGTACAATTAGGAGGAATACCGCCAAAGTGCAGTTTGCCTGCGTTAACTAGCATCTTTGATGGAACAACTTGTGAAATTCAACACATTAAAGCTTATGTGAGATGTATGTTACAGTGGGAGAATCATGATGCTGTGTTGTGCAAGTATTTCACATCAAGTCTGACCGGAGAGGCGCTAAAGTGGTTCGAAGGTCTACCCAGGAATACTATAACATCTTTCAACCATTTGCAGACTACGTTCTTAGGGGCGTATATAACTAACAACTCCTAGCGACCAGGAATAGAATATGTGTTTGGATTAAAGCAGAGAATTGGATAAAGTTTGAAGCATCTTACCATAAGGTGGAAGACAATGTGCAGTGAGATGGCTGGACGTGTAGATGAGAGATATGTCATTTTATCATTCATTAATGCAATGTTCGCAACCAATCTACGATACATTCAAATTTTTAGAACCAAGAATACAATCACAATGACTGAATTACGGGAGCTACAGGAAGAGTACATTGCCCTTGAAGAAAAATAGAATGAAATGGAATCATATCCCGTTGCGAATACAAGTTCAAATACAGCGAATGCAAGCTTATTTCCTAAATTGATAAACACAGTGGTGAGCACTTCGCAGGTACAACAAGAACAAAAGAATGATAATCAACAGAAATTGGTAGCTATGGGAAGCAGAGATCAAGAAGAATTCGAAATAGAAATAAAATTTTATAGTCGAGGTGGAAACAACAAAATTCAAAGACTTGATCAGCCGCAGGAAAATTATGGAGGACAAAGGTAAAATTATCAGAGAGGATCAGGAAGTCAAAAAATGATATGGGAAGAGATCAAGATGCCGCATTTGAACACTAGTGTGGAAAAAATTTGGGAAGCAATAATTTTAATGGAAAATATACCAACACCCTGGAACATGGGAAAATAACCGCTTCCAAATAACATAAGTTAAGAATTTTGCTCTTATCATCACTTTCATGGACTTTCTACAAATGATTGCAAAAACATAAAGAGAATCATTCTCAGAATGATAGACCAGGGAAAGCTAAATCATTTTCTAATGCGACAAAAGGAGGAGAAACATTTATCATAGAAGTTGGAGCAAAGGCAAAGAATCTGTTTTGTAATTCTATTGTACATTCATACAAAACAATTGAAGACTTTCATGACAATACTATAAGCAGAGTTTTCGCAAGAGATGTTGATGAAAGAGAGATAATGAATATTGCGAAAATCTCGCCACTAAAATAATGGCAAAAGCAGACTATCTCTTTCACCATAGAAGTAGTTCCAGCGGGAGGAGAAACACATGATAACCCATTAGTGGTAAGATTAGAGATAAACCCAAAACCAAAATAAGGTGGAGAGGGGGATGAAGATGATGATGAGGATGGAGCTGAAGATACATGGGAAATTAATAGAGTCTTAATTTACACGGGAAGTTCTGTGGATATCTTATTCTATCATACTTATAAGACTATGGGAGGTAGAGATGAGGATCTAATACCTTCAACTTATAAAATCTATGGTTTTAATGGTACTGCCAATAAGCCTAAAGGAGAAATCACTATGGGAATTCCATTAAAGGGGATATCCTCTAAGATCCTATTTTGTGTAGTTGATGTAGAATCGCCTTACCTTTCCACTAATGCATCAAATTTCCTCATCCCAGTGGCATTGGAATCATAAAGGGAGATTGGAATGAAGGAAAGAAGTGCTATGAAATCGATGTAAAATCCTACGAAGAAAGAGCTGCTAAGAAGGAGAATTGGAAGAATAACATCAAACAAAAACAAAGAAGTGAGAGATTAATGGTTGATGTATAAACAAGCAGCAAAAATGTCGCAGAAGGAATGACTGTAGCGAAAAGCAACAAAAGAACAGAAGCAGAAAATAGTAAAGGTAAAAAAAAATATTTGTGAAATGAAAGAAGGGTTATTTGGTTTTTGGTACTTAGTTTTTGACCTAAACCTGGGTTTGGTCTAACATTTGTCCAGCCTTTGCGTTTGGTCTAAAGACCAACGTTGACCTACATTGACTCCGTTGAGTAGTGACGTGTTTAACTATTGACTTAATTTATTTTTTTGTGGTCCTCAAATTATAAATTATTTTCTTATTCCACCCCCAAATCACTCTCACTTAATTCTTTTGTGGCCCTCGATTGTTTTTTTTTTGTGACCCTCCATTAAGATCTCCTCCAAATCCATAGCCTTCCATCGACATATCAACAACAGCAGTATCTGCATCCCAATTTTTTATTTTTTTTTGCGTATTCTCTGAATTTCCATCACCAAGCAAAATCAACAAAGCATCATCAATTTAGGGACAACAGAACACAACCCATCTTTATGTTCTTCTGATTCTCAATCTCAGTTCCACCTAAATCAGACACAAAATCCGTTTTGTTCACGTCTTATACAAACCCTAATTTCTCCTTCAGATTCACCTTCTTCTCAAGACGTTGAACTTAGATATGGTCACCAACAGCAACACCCATCTCTTCATTTCTTTATCATGTTCATCACTGCAATTTCAGCCTCAAATTTAGGTTGTTTTTTTTTTTTTGAAATAAAGGTTGACAATTTGGGGATTTTGGGTATGTTATCTGTTCATGATGTTTACCAATTGAAAAAACTTCAAATACTTCGTGAATCATTTACCCATGTTCCTAGGTTGATCAATTATCCTAATTCTCTTTTGTTTTTCCATCTCATAAATTTTAGAACCCCATTAAGACGATTCCTTTTTTTTTTGAAGGAGAAGAACACGGCTCTGCTACTACTGTTGGTATGCATCTATTCTTTAGCAAGTGATGTTGACGAAAAAATTTTGATTGAAAAAAATGAAGATATGCTATCTCTGGACTAAGATGAAGATGAAGATATACCATCAGTTTACTAATTCTCTTTTGAAAAAATTGGTCAACAATTTGCTCAATTTGGTGTTGCTTGTTCTTGGGGTGATGAATTTGTTCTGATTTGGTTTGGAGGTTTTAATTTGAGCATCAATTTCATTTTTAGGGTACAAAATTCATGGGCTTTGTCTTTTTTTTTTTGAATTTCAGTTGAGTTTCAAATAGAGATTTTGTCACCGAACGATATTTAATTGGGTATCTTGTAATTGACGGAGTCGTTATTTCTAAATTGTTCAAAATGTTATTCTTGATTGAGGATGAAGAACAGGTGATCTTGATCGAGGAAGAAGAACAGTTGAAAGAAGATGGTAGTTAGAGTTGGGATGTAATAAGAATATACTATTATTTTGGAGGGTGCAAATAAAATAAATTAAGTCAATAATTAAACACGTCACCACTCACCGGAGTCAACGAAGGTCAACGTTGGTATTTAGACCAAACGCAAAGGCTGGACAAATGTTAGACCAAACCCAGGTTTAGGTCAAAAACTAAGTACAAAAAACCAAATAACCCATGAAAGAAATATTGAGAAAAGAAAAAGAGATGTATGATTGATTTGTTGTGAAAATTTCAAAAACATATTTTACTTAATGACAAAAATGAGATTGAGAAATTACAACAGAGCTAAAATGCAAAAGAATAATCCTTAGAATGGGACGAACCTTTATGGCGTACACCCTAGTTCGTGAATAAAATTTCGCAAGAGGCAAATGTAAGACCTAAAGTACGTCATAGAAGGGGGTATCTGTTGCATGGCTCAGCGATAAGGTTACACCGCTGCTGGAACCTGAGTCATGGAGATTTGGGGTCAATGAAAGCCCATCCAGGAGAGACACCTTGGATTCTCAACTTGAGCACGTGACTTGAGTTGGGCGACTAAGGTAATAAGAGCTCTCCTAAGGGGTGCAGAGTATGACCAAGGCGCCGAGGTACACGGTTGATCCAAGAGTGCACGGGGCATATGAAACTACCCTATCCATTCTTGGAAAGTCTTGGCTATGATGCACTCGGCCTGAAAAAAACCCCACCTAGGGTGCAATCTCGTAACCATAAGCCATATAGGAAAAAGGGATAAGAGGCTGCGAACACAACTGGTTGTTGTCAAGACTGGATAGGAGGAGCTAATCTTGTATGGCAGAAGTATGTCTCCTTGAAAGGGAAACCAGGGGGAAGATAAGGGAGGCACCCTCCATTAGGGAGCTGATAAGTGTCTTAAGACGCAAATATCATGAGGCTTTTTACTCACAGGAGTACTAAGACTTGTCATATTTGTGCAACAGTCCTGAAGAGTCAATAATACAAAAGAGAAGTTAAGACAAGATCAATGGGTTTCTACATGAAAGTGTAGAAATGTCCTGCGATTTCGTCGCAAGACGGCAATGTCATGGGGCTTTAATTTAGCAAGAAAATTTAGGCCTGTCATATTATCGCAACAAAAATTACAAAAGTACACAAAGTTAAGGAAAAATCAATGGGTTTCTACATGAAAGTGTGGATACGTCCTGCGATCTTGTCGCAATAAAAAAATAAATGGCAAAATAATACCTTTACTTAGGAGGGAAAAATAAGACCACATCAGAATACAAGAAATAATGCAATCTTACAATTTATGATTGCGAGATTATGTATAGGAAATTGCGATTTTATCGCAAATTATCTTACTAAACAAAGGTAACATGCTCAATCACTCATCTGAATACAAATAACAGAGGCAAGTATGGGAATGCATAGAATAAATTAAATGTTATTTGTTTTCACATGATAGATTCATGCATAAAAAGTTAATTGTATTTTGGGTAGTTATATTGCAAGAGAAAAAAAAATTCTAACACATGCAGGAAAGAACAAAAGAGATAGAGCTTGTATTGAAGACTGTAGAAATTCGCAGTGATAGATTACAAGTATACAAGAATGAAAGATCAAGAGCAAATATACAAGTTTTGCAAGAAATTGAACAAGAAAGCACAAGGAAGCGAAAACTATTTTTTGCTTGATTCTTCATTTTCATCATCAAACTCTTCACCAAAATTTTCTTTTCCATCAGATTCTTCATCAGACTTCTCCTTTTCATTTTCTTCAGACTTTGTCGCTTCATCAGCTTCACTATTAGAGATGACCAAATTAGGAACATTCTCTGGAACTTTATCTAAGAGACAAGGATACTTGGAGTGACGAATCTTGTTGTCATCACAGATCTCCTTGATGGTGTCATTACGGAAAGAAATTGCATCATTCCCAAAATTCACAATAGTGATCTTCATTTGAGTCTTCAATCTTGAACATTTCTCATTGCGAGAAGATAAATCTTTCGTGAGATTTGCTTTCTCATTCTCAAGTTCTTCAATCCTCTTACGATATCTATCTTCAGCTTCTGCAAAAATATGACAGTAAATCAACAATTTGAAGGAAGTTTATGAAAAACAAACAATTAAATAAGGAAGAACAGTTAACAACCTTCTCTGTTAGAAATCATATCTCTAATCAAAGCCGTTTGCTCAGCTTGAAGACTAACATCTACACCTAAATTATTCATGGCGTTATCTAGAACTCTCGCAGCCCAAGCAAACTCATCATCATGATTTATAAGAAGGCGGGAGTGAACTTGATTTTCCCTCTCAATAAGAGTAGCATTTTCGTGGATAAGTCTATCTCTTTCAACTTGAACTTCAAGAAGAGTCTTGTAGAAATCCACCAAAGATTGAGCACCTTGCTTAGTGATACGGTCTTTATCATCAATAAGACTACTGATCTTAGTTCTTAATTTGTTAATTTCTTATTTTGAGTCAACATAAAAATGTTTAAACTTATTGGCTAATCCCAAACTGGATCTATGATCAATTTTTAAGAGATGGATTTTGGATCTAAGTTCATCTATGGAAAGAGAGTTGATTTCATCATTTAGAAAGTCATTTAAAGAATCTTTAAGGTGTTTAAGAAGGGTGTCATCATCCATAAGATTGGGAAATGTATGAAGAAGAATAGCCTCATCAGAAAGACCATAAATGTCTGCAAAATGGTGAACCATATAAGAAAGAGTAATGAGAAAACGAAATGAAGAAAAAGAAGGAAAAAGTTCTATACCATAGAGTTGCTTATTGGCATCTTGAAGACCAGAGATTTTATTCTTTTGGACAGCAGTCTCAGATTCCAGCTGGTTGTTCTTATTGCGAAGATCAGCAGTCTCAGATTCCAATTGGTTGTTCTTCTCACGAAGACTAACAGTCCCAGCTTCCAATTTCTCATTCTTCTTGCGAAATTCAAGATACTTCTTTTCAAAGGCCGCACGCCTTTTTTCCAAATCTTGGGTAACAGCATAAGAAGCTTCCCCAGCCTGCGAAATAATGCAGCGAATTTTCAGAATAAATTAAGAACTCAAGACAAAAATAGAAAGAAGACAAATATAAGTATGAAAATTTACCAAACTATTGAGTGAATATAAGAAACTGGGAGTTATAGATCTTGAAACCCCGCGAAGAGATTCATTATCCTCTAAGAGAGGAGCATCGCAAATAGCATCTATGGATTGGAAGGCATTAGTGAGAGGATGCCAAGAATTAGAAAAAATACTGGATAATTGGGCCATAGAAGACTCAGGTTGTGAAGCTTCCTTCGCAGAAGAAACATCATCATCATCATCATCATCACTATGATCACTAGAATTTTCGCTAGATTGGACTTTTTGTTTCTTTGAAGAAGGGGCAGCGGATTTATCTTTGCGAGAAATGTTCTTGCCTTTACCCATAGTCTTCGCAACTTTGACAGGTTTTTCCACTTCAACGAAAACCTGCATTCACAGATAAAGATAAGAAATTGAGGCAACAATATATTATGGAAAACCATAAAAGAATATTTCTTACTTCATTTGTGAATGATCGAAGAGCTGATAAAGTATTGATTTTCCCAGTCTTGCTATAGCTCAGTTTCAACCTTTCAACCTGATAATTTCGCAGATACATGAAAATATTGGAATAGTCAGCAAAATTATATATAAGAATAAAAATAATAACAACTCAAATAAAGTTTGGAAATACACCTCTGCTTCCCTTTCCGGCCAGCTGAATACCCAAGGTAGATACGTTGCGAGATTTGCAGGTAAAACATGAGATCCAGAGATGTACGGACCCTTTAGGATTAAAGGGAAGATACACCACTTATCATCGTTGGAGTAACGCGGGGATATATTTTTTCCAGGATGCCAATCAATGTCTTGCATAAGTATCTTGTCATCAGCAACATCATCCTTCTTCTTTAAACGAACACCCCAGCAAGTACTATCTTTCTTCATAGGAATTATCTTATAATTCACAAAGAAATTTTCTACGGTATAGTTCGCAGGAACAATCACAACGTCAGCAAACCTAGGATTTTTAACTTCATCAGGATAAATAGATCCCTTGCCAGCACCACGATTGGCGAACTCAAGCATTAGTCGAATACAATACCCACTTAATTGATATACATCACGCGAGAATTCCGCATGAGAAAGTATTTCATAAAATAAGGGAAGTTCAGAATCATAAAGGGGAATGGGAAGGCCAGCGAGAAGCTGACCTAGCGAGATTATGACCTCCTCATAATTGCAAGGATGATCAGAAAATAGATTAATAGAAAGCTCAGATTTAGGGTTTTGACCAGGAAAGAGAGATAAATCAAAACCTCTGGTTTGAAGTTTCTTTCGAATTTCTTCTAAAGCAATCTCATTTCTACGACCGGCTGAAGGCATTTTTTAGTATGGGAATGAAGGAAGGAAGTAAAAATCAAAATAAGGAGAATCACGAAAAATTACAGCAGCAGAAGCGAAATTTACGGAAGAACAGTAAAATTTCAGAGAAGTAGAGAAGAAAGTAAAAAGGAGAGAATAGAAGAATAGGGAAAATATATATAAAGAGTAGAAGTTCTCGAGAGGATAAGTGCATTTAATTCGAAGAGAAGACGTGAGCGTTTGAAAAAGACATGTCAAGAGATGGATGGAAGAAAAGATATGCGTAACAAAATACACGTAAAATACATAATTGTGTCAGTATAGATGAATATGAAAAGATAAACAGTTGTGGCATTTTGAAAAATAATTTCTCATGACATTCTCCCCTTCGCAGAGAAGACATAACAAGAGGCAAGATATAGGATCTGAATATCGCAAGAAGGACACATTTGCGAAGTTTGATCAACAACACATTGTGAGCGTCGCAGGATGATTTGAAGAACGACATAACAGATGACGATAGCAGAAACATGAGTAAAGTGTGATGACTCTGCGATGTTTAGAGTGTTTGCGAAGATTCATAATATAACTCTTGCGAGAATATCGCAAGTCAGATCCTAAATTAAAGGACAGATTAGTTGTCATCCACTATGTAAATCCCTATATAAACAGTTGAACAGGCGTAAGTAAGAGAGAGATCTTTTTCGAGTGTTGAGCAAGTCATTAGGAGAGAGAAAGTCCAGAGCGGTTGTTAATTTTTTAGATTCATTTCCTTTTCTACCTTGTAAAATTTGTGAGGTTAATCAATAAAATTTGTGTTTGATAATCTAAAAATGACTTGATTGAATGAATTCTTGTGAGGGGTGCAGTGTGGGATTTCCTGCTACTACAAATATAAAGAGAAGCGTTTGAGCATTTCTCCCCATACTAATCATTACAGAATTGCATTCTTCTCCATTCTAGGTATTGCTCCATATGTCTCATGTAATTTGATTTTTGATTTTTTTTATGATGGGAACTGCCGGTGATGATTATTCTTCAACTTCTCCAGAGAAGAGTTTTGAAGTCGACAAAACCAGTGCTAACGCATTCGAGGAGGTGATAGCCAAAATAGATTCTCCGTTTCGTAAATCTGGTCGTGCTATACATGGTATATCTCTTGTGCACTTATGCGTCGTTCGAGAGCGTGTTCAAGCTTTTCTGTCTTCAGTTAGTATGGAGGAGAAGTGGAGATGTGATGAAGCGTCTCATCCCCCGAGTGTCAGGGCTGAAAGATTCGTGGCTCGATTAAAGCGGCGAAGGGTTGAGCATAAGAAATCTCCTGGTGGGAATAAGTATGATTACCCTATTCATAATGGGATCATAATTCTCGACTTTGATATGGATGAACCGGAGCATCCTCAAAAGACTGTTGGGGCAGATGTCGCTGCAACTTCCGAGGAAGAGGTCAAAGTAGCTTCTATAGAGGATATCAAAGCGACTACTGGAGGGAATGCTGAAATGGCTGCTGGGGAGAACATGGGAGCGACATCTGGAGAAGATGTTAAAGCATCTCCCAAGAAATATTTTAAAGCGGCGTCCGAAGGGGAAGTCGAGGCGGATTTGGGAGAGGATGTGGTGGCGCCTTATGGAAAACATGTTGAAGCAGCCTCCAACAACGGCTCTGGTGATGGCGTTGTTGAACCCGCTGATAATTAGATTTCCCACTTGTTACTTTCTTTCGTAGAAGAATATATTTCGTAGCTTAGCTTACATATTTTTTCGATATTTCAGTGGTTTTTTGTTTATGTGACTGGATCCAGGGCTTCATCGGATATTAATCTTTCATTCATGTTGCTTTAACAACCTTATGTTTCCAATTGGGTGAATGAATGAAATCTCTTGACTGAGAAATCCAAATCTTCGGAAAAATCTCAAAACATCTTGGAATTTTAGTCGCCACATCCTTCGATAGAGTTACAGTAGAGCCTCGTACTCGTTTCTCGAATGCCACGACTAGTGCCTTGATTGTGTAAATGAGTTCTTCTCATTGATGTGGCCGATGGGGAGGCGACACACATAAGTGATGATGTATTTTCCTTTCATATGACTGGATACCGCTTCCATGATGATATTTATTATGTGTAACCCTAATAATAATAGCTTGAAGTAGGGGATGTAATGGTGAAAGAGGACTCGGCCACGAACCTGTAACTCCCATTTGGTATATTACATGTGTTGTTCTTCCGTGAACAAGAAATCCAAGAGTCATATTTGTTAGGTGTGGAGGATCTACCTATAATCAATAGCTCGTGTGACATGATTGAACGCGTCTGAAGAAGTAGTTGCAATCAAGGAGTTCCATATGCTGGCTTGCTGCATTCTGGTTTCGTGAAGGGATTTTTCAAAATCCGAAGAATTACTGGTGGTGAAACTTCTTTCCTAGATCTAAGCACACGATGATTGAGAGGCCGTTTCTTTGTTGAAGCAGGCTGCACATCAGGATGCTTGCCCAAAACTGTGTACTGGTTTCTTGACAATTTCCTTTGGTCCCCTTACCCTTCTTTTTCTTCGTGTATCCCTTCTTTGGTGTTTTTGAAAGATACGGGGTGCCACTTTCGTGTTTTTTTTTTGAGTTTTGAATCAATGAGTAATGATTTTATGAGGGTTTAGGTTCACTTGAGACTTTGCCTTGAGATGACTCGGGAGTAAGAATTTTATAAAAAAAATGATGCTTTGATTAACTGATAAATTGAAACCCCGATCATGAATGCAAGCAGTGCAATCATTTTGGAGGAATTACAAATATTGCATGAAAGGGAAATTGCTAAAGGAGATACTAAAAGGAATCTTGGAGGAAAGGGTGGCGCGACATCTTAGGTATTGAAGGGTTTAAGCCAGCGGGCGTGTATTACTACGCCTTATAGATTATAAGTATTGATGAGCTTGCAGTAACCTCCCAAAATGATTTCTGCCACTAGGTACGGCTCGTCTTTACCTTCTGTAGAATCGGACGAAGCAGGCTGAGACGCAACTCTTACTACCATATCTCCAACTTGGAATGGATTAGGGCGTTGTGCCATTATTTTCCTAGATTCCTCATCTTTAAATGTGACAGCTTCTAAACTCTTAATAAAATACTTAAAAGGACCAGCATCCCATTCACATATCCTAGTAACGGCTGGGTTGATAATCGGATCGAGTCCCCAATTTTTGATGGGAGGAGGAGTGATTGGTTGAAGAAAAGGTTGTTTAGTAAGACTTACTTGGTGTTTGAGGGTAAAAATTGGTTCTACTTTTTTGGTAAATTTGGGTGTTTTGATGAGAAACTCAAAGTAATTAAACTTGGGTGCGTTGCACGCCGCGCGCTGTAAACCGCCAGACCAATACCTCCAGTAAATATCCCCTAGTTTATGACATATTTGATATCTCGAGTAAGTGGGTCAAGTCATGGGACTTACCGCAAATAATAACATATGGTGCTATTAGGTTAGACAACTAAGTTTTTTATGAGGCCGATAAAATATCGTATGTATTCGATGCACGTAAAGCATCGCCTTTAAGAAGCTCAAAGTAATCGATGTGCATGAAGCATCGTTGTTATAGAGCTCGATTGAATAAGTCACGGATTGGGTGTCTTAAAAGAGGCAGCATACCCGACCACCTTTGGGTGAACGTTTGGTAGCTCTAGGGTCAAGCTATTGCTTGGTCGATCGCTCCTTGTGAAGGAGGGGTGTCCGGTGATCGCAATGCTACTTTGTTTATTTTCTGAAAACAAATCTACATCATCCAACTAGGCTAGCAAAGTTGGATGGACGAGATAATTTGCGTCATTTACATATTGTCGTTGATGTAATTTAGGGTTTAGTTTCCGCACGACCATCCCTTTTTTAGCTAGTTGAATCAAAGCGCTGGGGGCTGATTCGAACAGGCCGATTGGTCATGTACAAATACGAGCCACCGGTGTACATGTTGACATCTCTTGGTCCATCTAAAGTTAGATCTAAGACACTCAAATCGCCTGGCGAAGATAGGTGGTCGTGGTCGATTTGCGACAGTAATATGTTTCTGCAAACACCAATTAGGATTTCAAAGCAGCCGCGTCCATCCTAGTTCAATCGAACGATTTGGTGTGCCATTGACTTCCCACGAGCAAGTCGATTGGTCGGGAATAATATTAGGTCGGTGGTGAACGCATTGGCACCTCCTTGATCTTCTGGAATGCGATCTAATCCGTCCAACTAGGCTGGAAAAGTTGGACGGATGTGATGGTTTGCGACAATAATATACTGCCGCAACCCAAAATTAGGGTTTTGAAATAGCATTGTTCGGCCTAGTTTGGGAAAACGATTTGACGCCCTATAGACTTGTCACAGTAAATTCGATCGACCAAGGGAAATGTTGGGCCGCCAGTGGGAGTGTTGGCGCCTTTTTTATCATTCCAAGGAAAATCTTAGCCGTCCAACTAGGCTGGCTAAGTTGGACGGTCATGGTGTTTTTGAGACCGTGTTTGTCGGTCTTAGCTCGTTTGAGCTTATTCTACAATAACGCGATCATCCATGTTTGGATTAATGATTGAAGCGCTTGTGAATGAACCAAATGGGACTCGATCGACTAGGGCACTAGTGGGCCCGCCGGTGGTCAATACGGTGATTGCCTAGTTCTGCCAGGAGTAGTCTAGGCTTGCTAAATCGCACGTCCAAATCGTGTGGCCATGATC
This sequence comes from Papaver bracteatum, assembly GCA_023529315.1. Lineage (NCBI taxonomy): Eukaryota > Viridiplantae > Streptophyta > Magnoliopsida > Ranunculales > Papaveraceae > Papaver > Papaver bracteatum. The sequence goes on along the minus strand of JAJJWX010000474.1, from coordinate 411,457 downwards.
TTTTTTGAGAATGATATTAATAGTCTTGATTTTCCTTAAGGAATTTAAACGCGTTCGATCGCGTTATCTTTTAATCAAAAAGTGTGTGAATACACTAATCTCTTTACCAGAGACTGGTGTATCCTACGTGAGTGTTTTCATGCAGGTCTCAACACTGACACTTTAGGAGATTCATGCTACTCCACTGTGACTGAACATTAATCGTCATGTCTTGCCAATATTGAGAGTTCGGCTGGGAACATAACATAGGAAAACACCAGGCAGGTCATGTATTAGTGAATAATGCAATAAGTTAAAATTTACAGAATATTTGGGATTGTTGCTTCACACACTATTCTGGATAAATTTCGGAAACATGTCGAATTGCTCAATATATATGCAAGTGAAAAGGTTTATACACTCATCACTTTCAAATGGTTTTTTGTTCCTTTGCAGGGTGACAACATATTAAAATACAAGGTTTCACGATTTTATCCCTAAACCGAAAACCACCATCAACATTAAGTCCCCTGCTTAGCACGTAATAGTGACGCTATTGCGGGGTAAGCACTGGATGGTGACAGATGAAGAAATTCACCAGAGAAGTTCGGCGTATATTACTAGGATAGAGGCTGGCTCGGTTATTGAGCAAGATACGTTTCTTTTCAGCATACATCGGTTATCTTTTGGTGGATACGTATCTATTTGATTGTTATTCCACGTCTGAAACCTTTATTCACGACAGGTAGAGACACTTTTTCTTCTCGGGATCCTGCTGGTTTGTGGAATATAAAGAGAAGCGTTTGAGTTTTTCTCTCTATGCCAATCATTACAGAATTACATTCTTCTTTTTTCCAGGTATTGCTCCATATGTCTCATGAAATTTTATTTTTGATTTTTTTTAATCGATTGTTGATATAATCATGATGCCTCGTCGTAGTATATGATGGGAACTGCTAATGATGATTATTCTTCAACTTCTCCAGAGAAGAGTTTTGAAGTCCACAAACCCAGAGCTAATGCATTCGAAGAGGTGATGGCCAAAATGTTCTCCATTTCGCGAAGCTGTGGAAGGTTGAACATAAGCAATATCCAGGTGGGAATACGTATGATTACCCTATTCATAACGGGATCATAATTGTCGACTCTGATGTGGATGAACGGGAGCATCCTCAAAAGGCTGTTGGGGAATTTTTTGAAAAGGACGTCGGTGCGGCTTCTCAGGAAGAGGTCAAAGTAGTTTCTGTAGAGAATATCGAAACCACTACTGGGGAACGATGAAGTGGTTGATGGGGAGAACATGGGAGCGACATCTGGAGAAGATGTTGAAGCAGCTTTCAAGGAAGATGTTGAAGCGTCTCTTGGGATGAACATTAAAGCAGCTGCTGAGGGAGTTATTGAAGCGGCGTCAGAAAGGGAAGTCGATGCGACTTCTGGAGAGGATGTGGGGGATCCTTGAGAAAATATGTTGAAGTCGCTTCCATTGAGGACTTCAGCGAGCGTCGTTGATCTCTGCGTTAACATCAACAACTAGATTTCCCACTTTTCTATTTGTTTTCAGCATCTCTTCGTAACTCGTAGATATTTTGGTATTTAGTGGGTTTTTTTTATTTGTTTATGTGATTGGAGCCTGAACCTTATCAAATATTAGTTCTTATATTCGTTATCTTGATACCCTAGTTATGGCGCTCTCTAGTAGAGTTACAATAGAATCTCCCCATTCCATCGAGTTGTGCGGCCAAAGGTAATGTGACACATATAAGTTATGATGTGTTCTTTTGTGCCCGGGCGCTGCCTCCATGATAATTGCATATAACCTTAATAATGATAGCTTGAAGTAGGGGATGCAATGATGGAAATTAAGGATTGACCACAAACATGTTCACCTCCAATTGATAGCGCGTTATAATCAATGTGGTGATTGAGGGGCCACTTAAAGAAGGCAGCACTTCAGGGTACAAAAGGCACTTGCCTTAAAAAATCACATACTGATCGATAATTTCCTTGACCTTTTGTTTCTTCACGCACTCTCCTTTTCGGTGTTTCTTGAAAGTTATGAGATGTCCTTTTAGGGTTTTATTTTTCTAGTTTGAACTGACGGGTAATGATGAGGGTTTAGACTTTCTCAAAACTTTGGGTCATGATTCAGGAGTAAATAGATTTCTAAAAGGAAATAATATTTTGATTAACTGAAGAATTGAAACCCTAATTATAAATGCTAGCAGTACAATCATTTTGGAGGAATTACAAATATTGCATGAAAGGGGAAATCACGGGAGGAAAATGTAGCACAACGTTTTAGGTATTAAAAGGCTTGAGCCATCGTGAGTGAACTGTCACGCCTTCCATTTTTTCGTCATTTATGAGCTTGCACTAACCGCCTAAGATAACATCTTCCACCAGGTATGGCTTGTCTTCTCTTTTTGTAAGCGAATCAGGCTGGGCGGTCACCTTCACTATCACATTTCTAACTTGAAATGTGATCACCTTTACTACCATGTATCCAAATTGAAATGGGTTTGGGTGTTGCACATCTACTTGATTCTTAGACTCGTTGTCTTTGACTGAGACAACTTCTAATTTTTTGATAAAGTGTTTGAAAGGACCAACATCCCATTCACATATCCTAGTAACGACTGGGTTGATAATCGGATCGAGTCCCCAAGTTTTGATGGGAGGAGAAGTGATTGGTTGCAGAAAAGGTTATTCAATAAGACTTACTTGTGCTCGAAATCTGCTGAGGAACTTCGTCGGGGTCTCTCCAGGAAGTTGTGTCACGTTGTCGAGCTGTCGATACGATAATAGATAATCTTCAGGGTTGGATGGCTTGTTGGGAATCCTCTCAGGTATATACACTGGTAAAGGATAAACTCCCAGCATTGCTTTGTTTCCATGCACCCATGAGCACCCAAGAACCATGTCATAATTTGAGTATTCTTTGACAATATGAAATTTGGCGTGCGTTAGAGCATCTCCCACCTTGATTTTGAGATTAATGTATCCGTAGGCATCCTTTGGTTCCCCCTATGTGCTTTTAATCACAGTCGGGCAGTGAACAACTTCCTGCTTTGAAATATTTGCAGCTCTCAGAGTCTTGACAATGACAATATTGAAATCAGATATTGCATCAATCAATGTGATGTCGAACTCGACATCCCTTAAGTGAGCGGTGGTTAGGAGTCCCCAGTTACATTTATTAGTAGCGCTTTCCTGAAAAGATTGGGGTTTGAGAGTATCTTCCCTAACTAGAAACAGATGCTTGCCTGATACGATACAGTTGAGTGCTCCGAACATGTCTTGACGATGCGCCTTGGAGAAATATAACATTTCACATAAATGCTCCATCATAGACTGCACATTTTTGTGGACGGAGTCCCCATAAATCATGCAGCTCCTGACAGGAAGAGGGTCTCCGTGAACTCCTTTATTTCCTAATTAAAGTTCTCTTGCATCCACATTCTCTTTGAAAATGTGCTTCAACTTGTTGCAGTCGCTGGTCGGATGGTTGGCGTACCTATGGTATCAACAATACTTAGGATTCACCATATCTTCTTCGGTTAACAGTCGCCTGAGAGTAGGTAGTTTGATGGATTTATCTTGAATCCATGCTTCCAGGAGTTCTATGACTTCGTTCATTGGAAATGGGAAATCTGGAGCAACATCCCTAGTTTCTTGAACATGAGTCTTAGGCGCGGCTTCCCGGGATGGAGTTGTCTACGCTGGTGTTACACGCTTGGGTTGTTGCTCCAATGTCGGAGCTTTCCTTTTCCCTTCTTTGCCTACTATGCTTACAGAAGAACCGGTGTTATATTGCTTGTTGATGAGGCGTCTATTTCCTCGAGTTTTGCGAGTATCTTCACCCTTGGCGGGTCTTGATCTTTCTAACAGCGCTGGTGCGGTTGTATCCGACCGCTTAGCAGCTTCATGGAGTTCGTAGAATGCCTGTAAACGATGGTTTTACAGTAAAGCACGATAAATGGGAACCATATCATTGATGCATGACTCTACCAACCGCTGCTCGGTCACATTTGGGTCGTGACAATCTAAAGCTTAAATTATGAATCTCTTGATGTAATCGTTTGGATGATCGTTATTTCGCTGAAACATTCTTCTTAAATCTTAGAAAGTGATTTGCTCAGATACAAAGAAATATTTCTTATAGAAAGCGGTGACCATCTTACACCAGTTGGATATGTTGTTTGGTGCAATGTTGTTGTACCAAGTATACGCTCTCCTGGTAAGCGACTTTGAAAACTCTTTCAGGCATAGGACATGATTGTATTCATATTCTCCCAAGGATTCCAAAAATTGAGATATGTGTTTGCGAGGGTTACCAGTACCATCATAGAGAGAAAATTAAGGAGAATAGTATCCTCTCGGGAGAGGAATTCTTCGCACATCAGGAGGATAAGGAGGTTGGTGCTAGTGCATGTCCACTGGGTTTTCTTTGCTTCGATTTTGGATAAGACGCTCCAGATCCTCACGTGTGATGAATTTGGATGGTTGATTATTTTCTCGTAAGCAGTGATCAGGGTTCACACAAACTTCCTCATCTATGAAGGAACGCCTTGTTAAAGCATTAGCGCCAGGAGTATTAAAAGTACTCCTTATTGGCTCCATGGGTTGACGCGGCTCTTGTGGTAGTCGTTCCGTCAGTGTCTTGAGGAAAGTGAGTACCTCTTTCTGAGTTATTTCCATGTCCATCTAAGCTTTAGCGAGAACTTCTTGTCTTTCCATCAAATCGACAATGGTGATAGGAGGTTGGATTCCTCTGACTCCTCCAGACTCTCGTCCCGATGAAGAAATGGTGGCATCCCTGGTGACGATTGGAGGTGTCATGATTGAATGAATATTAGGAGTAGCAGTGTCTCTAGATCTAGTAATTGGAAGTGTCACGCCGGAGGGAAGGCTTCCAGCATTACTGGTGTTGGTGCTAGAGGATGTAGCACCATGTGATGTGTTGACGATGCTGGCAGGCGGTACATTGGTGTTAACGGCAGGGATACTAGAACCATGAGTGTTATCAGCGCCTGCAGTTTCAGGGTTGGTAACTGACCCAGACCTAAGATCTACCATCTTGAATTTGAGAAAACTGAAATGATCTCGCAACCGAAAGATTAATCTCCCACTGTGGTCACCAGTTGTTTGAAGGTAAAAACTGGTTCTGCTTTTTTAGTAAATTTGGGTGTGTTGATGAGAAATGAATTAGTACCCTAAAAAAATGCACTGCACGTGAGTACTTTTAGATTCGAGAGATCAATTTGTAATACTCTGGCCTAAACCAATAAATGGTCGTTCCAGATTCAGTTCGGTCACAAAGTGAAGGAAAAGGGTTGATCTTAGGGACGGAAGCGAAGAAGGTGTTTGAGATCAGAATGTTGAATTATGAAGGTATGGCTATTTTATGACTTGTATCAGAGTGTGGTCTCTGGATACTTATATTGATGAGACTTATGTTGTTGTCGAAATAGGTTGAAAACCTAGTTATACAAGTCATTTGAGCGCAACCATGATTTCATAGGAAGTGGAGAAGCTTAAATAGTGGAGTATTGGGTTTGTGTAAGAGGTGGTGATCATCACGTGGTCACACCTTCACCCACTACCCTCATCGTTGTTCACCGTTCTTCCTTTCCTAACATGTTCTCGTAATAGACGCGTTGCACGCCGCACGCTGTAAACCGCCAGACCAATATCCCAGTAAGTATCCCCCAGTTTGTGACATGTTTGATGTCTCGAGTAAGTATGTCAAGTCATGGGACTTGCCGTAAAAAATAGCATATGGTGCTATTAGGTTAAACAACTAAGTTTTTTATGAGGCCGATAAAATATTGTATATATTCGATGCACGTAAAGCATTGCCTTTAATCATCTCCAAGTAATCGATATGCATGAAGCATCGCTGTTTTAGAGATCGGTTGAATAAGTCGCGGATTGGGCGTCTTAAAATAAGTAGCATGGCCGACCACCTTTGGGTGATCATTTGGTAGCTCTAGGGACAAGCTATTGCTTAGTCGATCGCTCCATGTGAAGGAGGGGTGACCGGTGATCGCAATGCTACTTTGTTGATTTTCTGGAAAAAAAATCTACATCATCCAACTAGGCTAGCAAAGTTGAATGGACGAGATGATTTGCGGTAGTTACATATTGATGTTGTTATAATTTAGGGTTTAGGGGCCGCGCGGCCATCCCTGTTTTGGCTAGTCGAATCAAACCGTTGGGCGCTGATTCGAATAGGCCGATTGGTCATGTGTAAAGATGAGCCACCGGTGTGCATGCTGACATCGCTTGGGCCATATAAATTTAGATCTAAGCCACTCAAATCGGCTGGCGAATATGGGTGGTCGTGATCGATTTGCGACAGTAATATGTTGTCGCAAACGCCAATTAGGGTTTCAAAGCAGCCGCGTCCACCCTAGTTCAATCGAACGATTTGATGCGCCATTGACTTCCCTTGAGCAAGTCGATTGACCGGGAATAATATTGGGCATGTGGTGAACGCGTTGGCACCTCTTTGATCGTCTGGAACGCGATCTAAGCTGTCCAACTAGGCTGGCGAAGTTGGACGGATGTGATGGTTTGCGACAATAATATACTGCCACAACCCAAAATTAGGGTTTTGAAATAACATTGTTCGACCAAGTTTGGGCAAATGATTTAACGCCATATAGACTTGTCGCGGGCAAGTCGATCGACCAAGGGAGATGTTGGGCCTCCAATGGGTGTGTTGGCGCCTCTTTTATTATTCCGAGGAAGATCTTAGTCGTCCAACTAGGCTGGCTAAGTTATACGGTCGTGATGTTTTTGAGAGCGTGTTTGTCGGTCTTAGCTCGTTTGAGCATATTCTCCAATAACGCGATCATCCATGTTTGGGTTAACAATTGAAGCGCTTGTGAATGAACTAAATGGGACTCGATCGACTAAGGAACTAGTGGGCTCGCTGGTGGTCAATACGGTGATTGCCTAGTTCTTTCAGGAGTAGTCTAGGCTTGATAAATCGCGCGGCCAAATCATGTGGCCGTGATCTTTTTTGAGAATGATATTAACGGCCTAGATTTTCCTTAAGGAATTTAAACGTGTTTGATCGCATTATATTTTAATCAAAAAGTGTGTGAACATGCTAATCTCTATACCAGAGAGTGATGTAGCCTACGTGAGTGTTTTCATGCAGGTCTTAACACTGGCACTTTGGGAGATTCATGATACTCCTCTGCGAGTGAACATTAATCGTCATGTCATGCCAATATTGAGAGTTCGGATGGACATATCATAGGAAAACACCAGGCAGGTCATGCATTAGTGAATAATGCAATAAGTTAAAATTTACAGAATATTTGGGATTATTGCTTCACACACTATTATGGATAAATTTCGTAAACATGTCGAATCGCTCAATATATATGTAAGTGAAAATTTTTATGCACTCATCACTTTCAAATTGTTTTTTGTTCCTTTGTAGGATGACAACGTAATAAAATACAGGGTTTTACGATTTTAGCCCTAAACCGAAAACCACCATCAATACTTGGGTTCGGAATCTTCGAATATACATCGATGGGCTCACTCCAGGTAGTTATGTCACATTGGAAAGTTATTGATACGAAAACAAATGATCTTCGAGGTTGGACGGCTTGTTGGAAATCCTTTCGGGTATAGACCCTGGCAAAGGACATACTCCTAGCTTTTCTTTGTTATCGTGCACCCATGAACAACCCAAAATCATATCATAGTTCGGACATTCTTTAACAATATGAAACTTGCCGCATGTTAGAGCATCTCCTACCTTGATTTCGAGATTAATATACCCATAAGCATCCTTCGATTCTCCTTCTGCGCTTTTAATCACAGTTAGGCAGTGAACATCTTCCGTCTTTGAAATCTTTGCAGCTTTCAGAGTCTTGACAGTGACAATATTGAAATCAGATGTTGCATCAATCAGTGTGTTGTCAAACTCGACATCTTTTAAGTGAGCGGTGGTTAGGAGTCCCCAATTTCATTTGTTAGTCACGCTTCCCAAGAAAGATTGGGGTTTGTGGGTGAGTTCCCTGACTGGAAATATACGCTTGCCTTATACGACATTGTTGAGGGCTCCAAACATATCTTGACGTTGCGCCTTGGAAAAATACATAATCTCACATAAATGATCCATCATAGATTGCATGGTTTTGTGGATGGAGTCTCCAGAAATCATGCAGCTCCTGACAGGAAGAGGGTCCATGTGAACTCCTTTATTTCCTAATTGAATTTTTCCTGCATCTACCTTCTCTATGAAAATACACTCAATTTATTGCGGTTACTGGTTGGGTGGTTGACAAACCTATGGTAACGACAATATTTGGGATTTGCCATCTCTTCTTCGGTTGGCGGACGTCGGAGGGGATATAGATTGATGGAATCATCTTGAATCCATGCTTCCAGGAGTTCAATGACTTCATCCATTGGAAATGGTAAATCTGGAGCGGCATCTCCAGTTTCTTGTTGTTGCACATGCGTCTTAGCCGCAGCTTTCCGGGATAGAGTTGTTTGCGTTAGTGATGCACGCTTGGGTTGTTGTTCCACTGTTGGAGATTTCCTTTTCCTCATTCACCTATTAGTCATACAGAGGGACCAGTGTTATATTTCTTGTTGATGAGGCACATGTTTCCTCGAGTTTCGCGTGTATATTCACCTTTGACTGGTCTGGTTCTTTATAATAGTGCTGGTTCTGTTGTAGCTGACCGCTTAGCGGCTTCATGGAGTTCATACAATGTTTGGAAACATAGCTTTTCCAGTAAAGCACGATAGATGGGAACCATATCGTTAATGCATGACTATATCAACTGTTGTTCGGTCACATTTGGGTCGTGACAGTCCAAAGATTGAATTATGAATCTCTTGACATAATCATTTGGATGCTCGTTGTTTCGTTAAAATATTCTTCCTAAGTCTGAGAAAGTGATTTGCTCATACATGAAGAAATACTTATTGTAGAAATCGGTGACCATCTCACACTAGTTAGATATGCTGTTTGGTGCGATGTTGTTATACCAGGAATATGCCCTTCCGATAAGCGACTTTGAAAATTATTTCAGGCGGAGGACATGATTGTATTCATGTTCTCCCAAGGATTCCAGAAAATGAGAAATGTGTTCGCGAGGGTTACCAGTACTATCATAGAGGGAAAACTGAGAAGAGGAGTATCCTCTTGGGATAGGAACTCTTTGCACATCAGGAGGATACAGAGGTTGGTGTTGGTGCATGTCCATTGGGATTTCTTTGACTCGATTTTGGAGGAGACGCTTAAGATCCTTACATGTGATGAAGTTGGACCTCTGATTCCTTTCCTGTGGGAATTCAGGAGCAACACGAACTTCCTCATCTATGAAGGCACTCCATGTCGAAGCACTTGCGCCAGGAGTGTTAAAAGTACTCCTTATTGGCTCCAAGGGTTGACGCTGCTCTTGTAGTAGTCGTTCCATTAGTGTCTTGAGGAAAGTGAGTACCTCTCTATGAGTTGTAGCCATGCCCGTCTGAGCCTTAGCGAGAACTTCTTGTCTTCCATCAAATCGACAATGGTGATAGAGGGTTGGATTCCTCTGGTCACTCATCCCGATGAAAAAAATGGTGGCAGCCCTGGTGACAATTGGATGTGTCATGCTAGAAGAAATATTAGGAGTAACAGCGGCTCTGTCTCTGGGAATAGTAGGCGTCACGCCAGAGGGGATGCTTCCGGCATTATTGGTGTTGGTGCTAGAAGATATAACACCATGCGATGTGTTGACTGCGCTGGCAGGTGGTACATTGGTGTTAACGTCAGGGATATTGACACCAGGAGTGTGATCAGTAGCCGTAGCATCAGGATTGGTAACTGACCCATGCCTAATATATACCATTTTGAATTTGGGAAAATTGAAATGAAGATTGAAATTGATTTCTTGCAACCGAGAGATTAATATCCCACTATGGTCGCCAATTGTTTTGGGGTAAAAACTGATTATGTTGTTTTGGTAAATTTGGGTATGTTAATGAGAAGCGAATTCAAACCCTAAATAAATGTACTGCACATGAGTACTTTAGATTCGATAGATCAATCTGTAAGACTCTGGCCTAAACCAAGAAATGGTCGTTCCAGAATCAATTCGGTCATAAAGTGAAGAAGAAGGGTTGATCTTAGGGAGTGAAGCGAAGAAGGTGTTTGAGATCAGAATGTTGAACTATGTAGGAGTGGATGTTTTATAACTTGTATCAGAATGTGGGACTGTCTTGCAGAATGTAATATATCAGTTTTTGGTGTTTTCTGGATACTTTTGTTGATCACACTTGTTGTTTTGAAAATAGGTTGAAACCCAATTTATACAAGTCATTGAGCGCACCCCTGATCTCATAGGAGTTGGAGGTGATTAAGCAGTGGAGAGGTGGGGTTGTGTTAAAAGTGGTGATCACCACATTTCCATTATGAGGGAAAACTGGTCACAATTTCACCCACCACTCTCATCGTTGTTAACTAACCCTTCTTTACTGATACTTTCTCGTAATGGGCGCATTGCACGCCTCATATTGTAAACCTCCATACCAATACCCCAGTGATCATCCCCCAGTTTGTGGCATGTTTAATGTCTCGAGTGAATGGGTCAAGTTGTGAAACTTGCCGCTTAAAGTAGCACATAATGTTTTTAGGTCAAATAATAAAATTATTTGTGAGATGAATATTCATAAAGCATCGCTTATAATTGATGCACATAAAGCATTGATTTTTAAACAAATTGCTGAAAACAATCGATGTGCAGAAAGCATCGTTGTTTTAGAGTTCGTCCAAATTAGTCGCGAGTTGAATATCTTAGAAAAGAAGCATGACCGGCCACCTTTGGGAGATCGTTTGAGAACCCTATGGGTGAGATACCACTTGGTCGATTGCTCCCTGTGAAGGAGGGGTGGCCAGTGATCACGACGTCACCCTGTTGGCCATCTAGAATTAATTCGATCTAAACCGTCCGACCAGGCTAGCGAAGTTGGATGAACGAGATGATTTGTGGCAGTTATATGCTACCGTTAATTGTATTTTTGGGTTTGATGTTGTGCGGCCACCCTACCATTGGGTTAAACGATTTATGGCGTTTTCCACTAATTTGGACAGGTCGATTAGGTATATGCATATATGGGTTACCGGTGAGTGTGCAAGCATCTCGTTGGCCTCTTGATATTATATCTAGGCCGTCCGACTAGGCTGGAAAAGATGGACGGCCGTGATCGATTTTCGGCAGTTGCGTAATGCCTCTTATTCAATTTAGGGTTTTATAAGCGCGTGATCACCCTACTTTGGGCAAGCGGTTCGACGTGCTTATGGATCGCCTCATGTAATTCGATCAGCTGGGGATGGAGATGAGCCGCCGACGATCATGTTGGAGCCTCTTTGATCGTCTAAAATTGGATCTAAGCCACTCAATATGGATGGCGAAGATGGATGGTTGTGATCTATTTGCGACAGTAGTGTGTCACCTCAACGAAAACTAGGGTTTTCAAATAGCGCTTTCACCCTACTTTGGGTAAACAATTCAATGAGCTCCTGGTTTACCATGGACAAGTCGATTGACCAAGTATGTAGTTGGGTCGCTGGTGAACACACCAGTGCCCTTTTGATCATTCGAGGGAAGATCTAGACCGTCCAACTAGGCTAGATAAGTTGGATGGATGTGATGAATTTGAGACCGTTATGGTCGGTCTTGGCTCGTTTGAGCTCTTTTTCAACAGCGCGATCACCTATATATTGGTGAGCGTTCAAGGGTGTAGCGGATGAGCTAAAGGGAGTTTGACCGGTCGGGATGTTAGTGAGCCCGCTGGTGTTTATCATGACGATCACCTAGTTCCGCTAGGAGTAGGCTAGGCATGTGAATTATGTGACCAAATCGTGTGGTCGTGATCGTTTCTTAAGACTGATATGCATACTCTATATTTTACTTAAGGAATTTAAACGCGTTCGATCGCGCTAATTTTTAATTAAAAAGTGTGTAAACACGCTGATCTCTTTATCAGAGAGTGGTTTAGCCTACATGAGTGTTTTCACACAGGTCTTAATACTGACACTTCGGGAGATTCATGCTACTCCGTTGCGAGTGAACATTAATCGTCATGTCATGCCACTATTGAGAGTTCGGATGGGAACATAGCATAGGAAAATACCAGTAAGGTCATGCATTAGTGAATAATGCAATAGGTTAAAACTTACAGAATATCTGGGATTGTTGCTTCACGGACCATTCTGGATAAATTTCGTAAATATGTTGAATTGTTCAATACATATGTAAGTGAAAATGTTTATGCACTCATCACTTTCAAATGGCTTTGTTCCTTTGCAGGATGACATCGCATTAAATTCAGGGTTTTACGATTTTAGCCTTGAATTAAAAACCACCATCAACAAAGTTGTTAACCTACAGGGTTTCGTGAAAAACCTAAGGTTAAAGGAGAATCGACTCTAGCTACAACAAGTATCACATATGAGGTGTGGGGATTAGGTTTCCCAATTGCTAGAGTTTTCCTTTATATAGTTTTCAAATCAGGGTTTGCAATCTAAGTTACCTTGGTAACAAAGCATTCAATATTCACCGTTAGATGAAAACCTGATTAGATGCAAGCTAATATCTTTTAATTGTTAAATCGAACTTAGCTTGTTATACACAAATGAAATGTACCTTCTTTAACGTTTAAGTAACCGTACCTAAACGTGTACATTAGGTTGGATCAACAGTAGTTAACCGAGGTTAGATATATGAACACTCTCATATCAACCTTATTCATCATAACCACTACTAGTTCAAATGACTCAAATGAAACTAGTTAAAGAGTTGTTTATTGCTATATTCTCATAGAAGTATACAAGAAAAAATTGAAGCAAAATCGGTTTGATTCACTCGAATCAATTCATGAACATTATAGCCACGGTTTAAAAATAATGTATTCCTTATTATATATAAATATATTTATTCATGTTACAACCGATTTTAGAACTTTAACCACTCAAGTATGCAAACAGGTACGCATACTTGAATAGCCGGACCAAGTTTGGTTTTCGCCAGTATGCGAACGGGTACGCATACCTCCAAACCCAACAGAATTTTTCGGACATGAACCTTACGCCAATATGCGTATGGGTATGCGTACTTTAGTTTCCAGACTTCTCAAACCAACATGTACACATACGAGTATGCATACTATGGTTCCCGGACATGGATCACATATATGCAAGAGTGCATAACATGTTTATAATCCAGTGTTGGTTAAGTGTTCTAAAATCTATTTCAATCATTGAAACTTTCTTTGAGGATGACAATAGCCATTTTCACACACTATCAGCATCAAAGCAAATTTCAAGTTATTGAAATAATCATAACGAAACATTACAAGTCTACACCAAATGATTGTATCACACAAACCATGTAAGATGTTACTCGGCGATTTTCAAATGATCATCTTTTGACTTTCATCAAGAATATAAGATGAACTTGGTTGAAGCGAAAGCTTACCAACACATATTTCGAGAAATATGTAAGCGAGTTAAACTTAGCTCGAAATCTCAAATTTGCATAATCGAAAACTATAATAATACGACTTTTGTCTCGATATAGGAGACAGAGTATAAATAGACTTTCCAAGTGATAGATGAGTTTTAGTCTCCATATACCGTTTGTTGATGAAGTTCCACAATCTCTCCTTAGTAGTTCTTCGTCTTCAATTGATGAACGCCGTGAAGTATAGTTCCCAACTACACAATCTATCCTAGTCCGAGACATTACTATAAGTAGGATAGAAATCAAGACTTATAGTTTTGATCACTAACATTGACAAACAAGCTTGAGATAGAAACGCTTGCGAGTTCGACCGAGCAGTGCTCTAACAATCTCCCCCTTTGTCAATTTTAGTGTCAAAACTATCAATACATATGGATTACAAAATAAATAAACTTTGTATCTTCTCATCCAAATGCTTGATCTCCTTGGTTCTTCAATATTACTCGAAATTTTCATCACTTCCAAGTACTCCAATGGTTACAAAAATTTTCAATTCAGCATCATCGATGTTGAAGATCTGTAGCTATAACAATGAGAAAACAGTTGCTCTCAATCATTGTTATATAGTGTCATAGTATTAGTACACAATATCAAATTTCAATTGTATCACAACTTTGAAAACAATACTATGGTGATATGTATCACTCCCCCTTAGTCAATACTTCATCTCACAATGAAAACCACCCTCCCTTACATAATGATCCATAAACCATATGTATTTGTAGTTTGAACTGCACATTAATTCTCTCCCTTTTTGTCAATATAAATTGGCAAAGGTACGAAAATTAGTGGGATCCTCATGAAATCTTTATAGAGATACTTCATGACCAAAAGAGAACAACATACCAACTTGTTTAGATGTCATAAAATAGCCGAAACTAAATGCATTCTTCAAGGAGTTTATAAAATATACAAGATAACCCCTACAATATTCCACAGCCGCACTCCCCACAAAGATTTGGCAATTAAGCACAAGTTCAATTATGAACTCTCCCCCATAAAATGTCATTCCCTAAAGAACAACAAGAGCACCCTTACTTTTACAAGAAAAGAAGGATTTCTTTGGACATTAACAAATCACATGAAACATATCCAAAAATCTCAATTGAATTAACCACAAGGAATATGATCAATTCAATTGGCCATGATCAACATAAGAGAACTTACGGAGTAACACAGTACATACATAAAGATGTGGATCAGGGAAAGACCAATATTACAGAATAATCAAAGATTCATTCTATTTTCATCACTATTTGCATAATGACATATAATAGACTTAATCTTTGAAAACAAAAGTTTATCCTAGCTTCTATCAATATTTGCATAATGACATAATAGGCTTAACTTTTGTCGTCAAAAGTTCCTTCTATCCTTTATCAATATTTTCATACTGACATATAATAGAGTTAACTTTTCAGTAAATATATTTGTACTTCTTATGGATTTAACACATTTAGCAATTTAATTGAAAGATAAGATCATTCAAGGCTAAAATACCATAAAAGTTATTACAACCATTACAGTAATAGTTTAAGGAAATCAACATAAAAAGTTCAATATAAAATAATAGAATTGCAAGTCATATCGTAATAATCTCTAACAATTTCATAAAACTTCTTACCCAGTTCAGGATAGGCTATCTCTGCATAATCCACCTACTCTTTCAAAACCTCAACTTCTTGTTGGAGACAGATGAGTTCAGAGTTGGGTATTGCAGGAGATCTGGAAATTTTTCCAATGCTCTTCATGGTCAAGACCTTTGGTCCTCCAACATATGTTCCAACAACAACAATATTGACTACAAATCCTTGAGATGAGATAAGGAAAGCTATGAGTCTTTTTCGAAATCTGTCTAACACTTATCATCTGACGAATAATAAGGCCACATAAGTCAATCTTCCTCCATTCAACAATGTAATAAACCAGTTCTGCAAGAGGTCTGGTCCATAATTATATGTCAATTGTACTGGCCATCAAGTTGGCCACCAGTAACTTCCCAGCAACTTTGAGGAACAATGCAGCATCATGAAGATCAATCTTTCCTCTATACCAGGTGACATTATTTGGAAGAAGGAAGTTTGAGATCACATTCGGAGAACGTCTCAAGTGCTCAGGGGGTGGTAATAACAAATCACCATCACGAGACAAGTTCAGTAGTTCAACAATGACTTATAGATTTACAAGAACAACTCTTCCTTCAACGATGGTTTTAAAGGTGCAGTTGAAAATATCAGGTTCATGCAAGTTTGCATAAAATTGAGCCGTCAATTCTAAATAGGTTGTTCCCATGGGACGGAGAATAATCCCCCATTCATGATTTTGAAAGAACCCAGAAAAACCATCTACCCTAAGTTCAGAGGGATTATAAATTCTTTTCATAATAGGATTATTTTTACTATATTCTACATAGTAACCATGAGCCTTAGTGTCAACGAAGCTAATTCTCAGACTTGGGTCATAAAAAGTATCTTCACGATTTTGAGTACCTGAACTTTCTCCACGACTAGGCCTCTTCCTAGAACTCATAGTGCAGAACCAAAATACGAAGAAAAGTAGAGAAACTTACTTGGTACACGAACTGATGTTAATGGTGAAGTTCAGAAATGATGACCAAAACGAAATAAGTTATTGACCCAATGTGTAGGGTCTTCTCCTGAATTCAATGGTGCAATTCACACAAAAAATGGTTAAGAAACAAGAATGGGAGAAGGGGTGGTCGTGAACTGTTGGGTTTCTTTTTCTTGTACTCGAACTGAAGAAGAAGAAGAAGATAACAAAATTTCTTTTTTAAGTGCCAAATGGTGGAACCCGAACCGGATATTTTCGAACTGGAATGAGATCCATTCACATAAGTTCGGGGTACGTGAACACCACTGTTAATGGTGGATTTTCAGCAAGGGATCAAATCGTAAAATCACGATACTTCATGTTTCTGACCCGGCTTCAGGAACGCATGTGACGATTCATTTTACGATCCGCAAACCATTTCACGATCTCTGACTGAGCGAACATTCCTCTCAGATCTATGATGAACATGTTTCTCGAAAGGCCTCCCCGGATGAGCGTTCGATGCTTCACACATTTCATCATCACCTCTATGTAGAATCTTAATGATTGGGCGGTTCCCTAGAAATAATGTTTGTTAGAGAGCTTAACGCATTCAGGACGTCACTCTGCACGTTGTTCCATGACTACATAGAGAGACCCACCTCTATATAGAATCTTAATGATTGGGCAGTTCCCTAGACATAATATTTCTTAGGGAGCTTAACTCCTTCAAGACGTCACGCCGTTCGTTGTTCCCTGACTATGTAGATAGACCGTGTATAGAATCTATTGATGATTGGGAAGTTCTCTATACATAATGTTTGTTAGAGATATTAACTCCTTCATGACGTCAAGCCGATCGTTGTTCCTTGACTATACACCCCTCAGATCGAATATGATGCTTCAATTATCTCATATCTCGATTTTGAAAATAGATTAATTCTAACGTGGCAT
Organism: Papaver bracteatum; assembly: GCA_023529315.1. NCBI lineage: Eukaryota > Viridiplantae > Streptophyta > Magnoliopsida > Ranunculales > Papaveraceae > Papaver > Papaver bracteatum. The sequence goes on along the minus strand of JAJJWX010000474.1, from coordinate 394,433 downwards.
TCATCCACATAATTCCTAGAAAATAATCTATTATATCTCATTAATCCATTCCCTAAACTCCCCGGATGGATTCATGGATTAGTAATGGATACTCAACTCATTTTATTACTCTGTTCCATGAATCATTCTCAACAGAATTTCATGAATTAGTAATAATTATTCAACAAACGGGCGCCTGGACCATCACTGAGTAAGCCCTGAGAAAATGTGCAAGTGTACTTGACAATAGTACATAAACGGGCACCCAAACGCACGAACTATTGTTCAAAAAATGGACAAACGAGGAACTTATGAAGAAAATAATATTAAATAAAACAAACAAAAGGCGTGGGACCGAGCCCACCGGCCGGCCGGTCATGACGCCATGGATGGTCCCCTCTCTTATTATTTTATTTATTTATTTTAATTTGTTTCCCTCATCTTATGGAAACTCCTTCATTTGAGCAAACTCCCTCGTTTAAGAGAAAATCTTAGGTTTTTCATACGTTCATCGAACAAAAATAGGAAAGGTGTCACGGGACCGGGCCACCTAGCCGGTCCTGTAGTTGCAGGAATTTCTACACTACACCCCTCATAAGAATTCACAATTATCAACACATATTTGAAGATTAAGAACAACACTTTATTGATTAATTCTCATAAATGTTACAAGAAATAGAAGAAATCAAGAATACAATCGCTCACAAGAACTTTATATCTCCTCAAAACTTTCTCCAAACTCCAAAAATGATCTCCCCCTTCCTTTCACTTGTTCGACTCTTTATATAGGAAATTATATAGTGGATGACAGCTAAGTTATCCTTTAATTTCGGATCTGACTCGATACTCTCACAGTAGTTTTAATGTTAACCCTCGCATACGTTTGTAAGCTTCGCAGCATCATAACGCTTTTCTCATGTTTCTGTTATCGTCATCCGCTACGTCATTCTTTCGATTATTCGGTGACACTCGTAGTGTGTTGTTGAAGAGATCGCAGAACTGTCGCTGTAAATCTCGTAGGAGTATTGCTGTGGCGATATTCTGATCCTACATCTTGCCTCTTCTCATGTCTTTTCTGCGAAGAAAAAATATCATGAGAATTTTCCCTCTTATTGATGCCACAGTTTCCCATATTTCCATATTCTTTCCCCGACAAAGTTCTGTAAATTTAGTATAACCGCCTATACGTGTCAAATATTTCTCTTTTTACCAGTATTCTCATTATTATCCGGTTACCATCTCTCTGTCTATAAAAGTGGAAACCTACCAAAGAATTAATCTTCTTCTTTTATTTTTTCGTCTTCCTCATCTCTTCGTTTTCTGTAACTTTCTTCTTCCAAAGGTTCATCTGCTACTGCTTTCATGGAGTCATCAAGGTATAGGTTCTTCTGTTGTTATTGAATTCGATCTTGTTCTTGTTCATCTAAATTATCTGATTTGTTCTTACTCAATTTTATGTAATTCCCGTACTTGTTTTTTCCGTTTCAGCGGAATCGTTTCTAATACCAAACTCATAGTTCAAAACCCTAATGCTTCCATGAATTCGCAACAAGACCCCGCTGAGAAGAAAAGAAAGACTGCGAATGATAAGGTAGTAAGAAACATTTTCTTTCTTAATGACAATATTGTTGCCTCTGTTTCTTATCTAGATTGTTATTCGCAGGCTGATGAAAACATTGTTAATCCACACAAGAGATCTCTCAAAGTTAAAACTGTTGGTTTTGGTATTACTATTCCCTAATTAATTTCTGCGAGTGCTGTCCCAAAACCTTCGCAGACTGAACCTCTAGCTTCTGTTTGCGAGAATATCGCCACCAGTATACCTGCCTCCACCGATCCTCTGATAAATGAAATTCCTTATATTGCTGTGAATGAAGTTTCTTCCCCTCCTTCCGTAGTTACTTCTCAAGTTAACTCTTCTTCAATTCCATTTATTACTTTTACAGATACTTCATCTTCGGATGATGTACTTCCTGCGAATGATTCAAATCTTCAACTCTCCATTGTAATAACCGCGCCATCTGCATCTCTCCCTTCTTCTAAAGAAACTTATGTAGGAGTAGATGTTGCTTTTAAAGTTTTATCTGATATTCTGGATGATGCTAGGTGATAATCTTATCCAGGGTAGGATAATTTTAAGTGTGAAGGTTAACCGACTCAAAGAAGAATATTCCCAATTAGAAGAATCTTACTCTTCATTAGTAAAAGAAAATACTTATCTCCTCTCTAAAGAAGAAAAAATAAAGTCTCGCCTGAAAGGTATAGTTGGAGATAAGTTTGATGACGCCATGGATCGTTGGGAGAATTCTTGTTTGACACTAATTCAAAACTTAACCTCACAAAAGGAAAGTAGTCATTTTGGCTCCCTCAACTATTAATCTCTCTATTAAATTTCTTTTTAATTCTTCTTGCGAAACATTAGCTTGAATATCTTTCATGTTTTACTCTTGTTTTTCGCAGAATCTGAGAGGAAACTTCTTTCAACTATTTATACTTTAAATGGTCAACTAGCTAAAATTCGCAAGGAAAATGGATTGCTTACTGCTCGTCTTGTTCAATCTCGCGATCGCGCAGAGAGAAAATATGTTTATCTTGAATACTTCAAAGACATGGAGATTAGAAATCGCGACAGGGCTTTCCTTCGCAAAGTTCATCTTAGCGCTGAAGTTCTTGTGAATGAAGATTTATTGGCAAACTCTCTTCCTACTATAACAATCAAGCCTCTAGATGTAGATGATGATAAGATTCCTCGTCCCCTTGATGCCGACCTTGAATATGAAAGTGGAGAAGAAGATAATTCTAAAGAATATTCAGTAGATAAAGAAAAAATCCCTCCTGAAGAAACAGTTACTGGCGGTGAAGTAACAGTTGGAAAGAAACCCAATGAAGAAGAAGATCGAGATAATCATAACAAGGAGCATATTGGCGAAGGAAGTATCATGGGAAAATCTAATGCTGAAATTAGCGAGACTAATAGTGAAGCTTGAATGATGCTTTTATTTTCTCTTCTTTTCCTTTTCTCGCAAGTGATGTACTTTTATACAACTTTGAATTTTAGTTATGCTTCTGTTATTTTGAAGAATTCGCGAGAAAGATAATGATAATTTATTTACCAATTCCCATACTTGCCTCTCATTATCTTTCTTGGAATGACCAAATATTTCATGAATTCTGAAAAGAAAAATAAAATGATTAATGTGTGGGATTATTCTATTGGTCTTATTTTGCCTTCCTAAGTAAAGGTCTTATTTTGCCAATCTTTGTTTTCACGACAAAATCTCAGGACGTCCTTACATTCACATGTAAAGACCCATTAATCTTTCCTTATCCATATTTTGTCATTTTGTTGCGACAATATGACTAGTCTTAGTTTTCTTGCGAGAACAAAGCCCCATGACGTCTTTACACTTTCATATAAAAACCCATTGATCTCATCTTATCTTTTTCTCATGGATTTTTGCCTCTGTATATTTATTGCACAAATATGACAAGCCTTGATACTCCCATGAGTAAAAAGCCTCATGAAATTTGCGTCTTAAGACACTTATCAGCTCCCTATTGGAGGGTTCCGCCCTTATCTTCCCCATGGTTGCCCCTTCAAGGAGGCGTACATCGGTCATACAAGACTAGATCCTCCCATCCGGTTTCACCAACAACCAGTTGTTTTCGCATCCTCTTATCCCTTTTGCATATATGGCTTATGGTTACGAGACTGCACCCTAGGTTGGATTTTCTTCAGGCCGAGTGCATCATAGCCAAGACTTGCCAAGAATGGCCATGGTAGTTTCATACGCCCCGGGCACCCTTGGATCAACCGTGTACCTCGGCGCCTTGGTCATATTTTTCACTCCTTAGAAGAGACCCTTGGTCTACCAACTGTTAATATATATATATAGTTGGAAATCCAAAGTATCTCTCCTGGATAGGTTTTCTTTAACCCCAACATCTTCACGACTCAGGTTCCAGCAGCGGTATAACCTTATCCCTGAGTCATGCAAACAGATACCCCCTTATATGACGTACTTTAGGTCTTACATTTGCCTCTTGCGAAATTTTATTCGCGAACTAGGGTGTACGCCATAAAGGTTCATCCCATTCTAATGTCTCTGCGAAATTTTCCGCGTTTCTTTATTCTTTCATTTATTCTTCCATTTCTGTCATTTCTTTCAATTGTTTGTGAGATATATACGCGAAATAATCATCGACTCTTTCCTTTGCGAAATAATCAAAGATCTTATGAAGTAACGAAATAATAATTTTTTGTTTCTTATTGTAATATTGAATAATCTCGCGTCTGTGATAAAAAGATGCGATAAAAATAATCTTGAATACTCTTGCAACTGTGGTAAAAATCTGCGATAAAATAATCTTGAATACTCTTGCAACTGCGGTAAAAAGCTGCGATAAAATAATCTTGAATACTCTTGCATCTACGATAAAAATATGCGATATAAAGCTTTCTCAAAATTTGTTATTGGTAATATCTTTTTAGATATAGTCTATTCCATGGTCTACCAAGTCTTTGACCAACGTCTCTACCCTCCGGATCCATCAATTTATATGCCCCTGTTCCAACTATCTCTTTAATGATATATGGTCCATCCCATTTTCTCGCCAGCTTTCCACCATTTTCTCGCTGATAACCTGGTGTTTCTCGCAGCACTAAATCACCCGGTTGGAACTCACGTAATTTGACACGTTTGTTATACTCGCGAGCTAAACTCCGCTGATAATTTTCCATATGTTGTAAAGCTTTTTATCTCTTCTCTTCTAACTCATCAGTTTATTTAGAATCATACCAGCACTAAGATTTTTCTCCCAAGCCTCTCTTTTTGTTGTAGGAATAGTAACTTCTATTGGTAACACAGCTTCAACCCCATATGTCAAATAAAAAGGTGACATTACAGTAGCTTCCCGTATAGTTATATTGTAAGCCCATATTGCATTATGCACTTGTTCACACCATGCCCTGTGGTGTCCTTCTAATTTCTTCTTCAGTATATTTGCAATTGTCTTATTTGTTGCCTCTGCCTATCCGTTGGCCTGTGGATATAGTGGTGTTGACTTTCCACATTTAATCTTAAATGCATTAAGTAACAATTATGTATTCTGTCCTTCAAACTGCTTTCCATTATCTGATACCAACTGTGTAGGAATCCCAAATCTGCAAATTATATTTTCAAATATGAATGTAAAAATGTCTTTGTCGCGAATGTGTTGTATTGTCTTTACGTTTCCCCATTTTGTGAAATAATCTGTAGCGACAATTAAATATCTTCTTTGTTTAGAACCCGGTACAAATGGTCCCACAATATTCAACCCCCATTTTCCAAAAGGCCACACACTTGTTGAAGATGACAATGGTGCCCCTGGTGCATGTATCTTCTTTCCATATCGCTGACAATCTTCGCAACGTCTTGATAATTGCTTTGCATCCACATGCATATATGGCCAGTAATATCCTTGCATTTTTGTTCTGTATGCCAAAGATCTCCCTACGCTGTGATTACCAGCATCACCACTATGCAACATTTTTAACACTTTTTCTCCTTCTTCCCGTGTCAAGCATCTAAGTGATGGCCCATTAAAAGATTTGTGATATAATACCCCATCTCTTAACTCATAATTTGTAGCACGGCTTTTTAACTTGTGTGCTTCCAATCTATTTCATGGTGTTTCTCCACTCGCCAAATATGCATGAATTTCTACTCGCCAATCTTCAGTATTGCCTCTTGGTTCTTCTTCGCCACTTTCTATTATCATTATATATGCTTCTTCTTATTCTTCTTTATTGATTGAAGGTGATATTAGTGTCTGAATTTTTATGCATCTCGCAGCCGGATTTGTCATCATACTTGATATGAAGGCGAAAGCATCTGCAAGTCTGTTATATTTTCTTGATATATGCCTCCATTTTATTTTTGGAATTCTCGCAGACAATTCTTCGACAAGTTTCTTGTATTTCTTCAAAGATGGTTCATTTGTTGTGTATTCTCCTTTTATCTGGCGAATAACCAATTGCGAGTCACTAGTAATTCTAGCATTCTCCAACTTCATTTCTATTGCGAATTTTAGAGCATGAATTAGAGATTCATATTCCGTCTCATTATTAGTGGACGCGAATTCCAATCTGAATGAAAAAGCTATTTTTCTCCTTCTGGCGAGATAAAGATAACTCCAATTCCATTTCCTTCCCCGTTTGATGATCCATCCACTAATATTTCCCACCTATTAGGTTCTGTTAATATATCTCTTGGGTCCCCATGTTTTTCTTCTACATCCATCATTTCTTCTACAGCTTCATCATCTTTTAGAGGATACTCTGTTAAGAAATCTGCTACAACTTATGATTTCTGCGAAGATAGGATTTCATACTTAATATCAAAGTGTCCTACTTGTGCATTCCATCTCTCAACTCTGCCAGATCTTTTGGAATTCTTCATTACTGACTCAATTGGCACCTTTGTTAATACTTTTACTTTATGTGCTTGAAAATAGATGCGAAGCTTTAATGTTGCATAAACTAATGCTAGAATCAACTTCTCAATCTTTGAATAAATTTTCTCTATGGTATTAAATGTTTTGATGATGTAATAAATTAGTTTTTCTATTCCTGCATCCACTCGAAGTAACACTGCACTTAAGGCGTGCGAAGTTGTCGCAAGGTAGATCAATAATTCTTCTCCTGGCTCCGGTTTCTGTAAGATGGATATGTTCTTTAATTCCTTGAAAAGCCTTTTCACATTCATCTGTCCACCTGAACTTTGTTACCTTCTTGAGTATATTGAAGAAATGCTTGCATTTGTCTGATGATCCCGAGATGAATCTTCCTAGCGAAGCCAAAATCGAATTCAACTTCTGCATATCTTTTACTATTGCTGGTGTTGGCATGTCGCGAATTTCTTTTTCTTTATCTGGATCAACTTGTATTCCTTATTTTGACACAATATACCCCAAATTTTTTCCTGAAGCTACTCCAAAAGTACACTTTTCGGGATTCACCTTGATGTTAAAATATCGCATTTGATCGAAAATCTCCTTCAAGTCCTGCACATGGTTTTTATCTTCTTTACTCTTGATTAACATGTCATCTACATATACCTCTAATGTTTTATGAATCCACTTCGCAAACATTTTCTCCACCATTTTTTGATATGTTGCACCAGCATTTCGCAAACCGAAGGGCATCTTTGTATAGCAGTATAATCCTCTTGGAGCAAAGAATGCGGTGTGCTCTTGATCTTCTTCAGCGAAAGGAATCTGATTATACCCTTTATACCCATCTAATGAAGATATTCTATCATTTCCCGCTGCTGATTCGACCATTTGAGGAATATCTGGTAATGAAAATCTATCTTTAGGACAATCTTTGTTTAAGTCAGTAAAGTCTATACAAATTCTTATCCCTTTATTTTTCTTTGGAACCACCACCATGTTTGCAATCCATTCCGGGTACTTTTCCTGCCTTGTAATTCCTGCATCAAGCATCTTCTGTAATTCTTCTTCTATTTGGGAATGGTATGTTGTTGCGATTTTTCTTATCCTTTGTTTAAATGGTCTTACATCCTTGTTAATTTCTAACTTATGACATGCAACTGACGGGTCTATTCCAGGCATCTCACCCATACTCCACGAAAAGATGTCTTTATATTCTCGCAAGAGGTTTACGGTTCGCTCTTCCTCATCTGCATCCATCTTCGTTCCAATTTTCAGCATCTTAGGTTCTTCTTTACTCCCAATATTTACTTCCTTTGTTGGTTCTGATGCGATGTAACTGGCCTCAGGTTCCCCCATTGGTGTTGATGTTTTCATAACTTTTGCAGGCTTATCTCCGTCTTGCGAAATTTCGCTGGGTATTCCTTTTCCTTCTTTTTCTCTTATCATGTATACTTTTAATTCTTCTTTTTTCTTTGCCTCTTTTGCCATTTTTCTGCAAGATTTTCGCAGCTTTGCACGTCCTTCATAATTCTTTACTTCAATTTGATAACACAGTTTCTCAAGATCAGTATCTCCTCTAATTTCCCCAACTCCACTGGGCATAGGAAATTTGATGCATTGATGTAATATTGACGCTACAGCCTTGATCGCGTGTATCCATGGTTGCCCTAATAGCATGTTATATGGTGATTCCATATCTACCACACATAATGTTACTTGTGTTTCAATCTCTCCTAGCGGAATTCGTACCACTATTTCGCCTTTAGGTTTTGTTATAGATTTTCCAAAGCCATGAATATGATATGCTGAACAAGACATCCCTTCATCCTTGTATCCCATTTTCTTAAATGCATGATAAAATATTATATCTACAGAACTTCTTGTATCCACCAAAGTTCTATTCACAGCACATTCTTCCGCAAATCTTGTTGATTTTTCCTTGTTCATTCGTATAGTGGATACCGTGATTACCAAAGGAGGTGTATGATCCAAACTTTCTCTTGGTATTTCTGTTGCTGTGAACATGATTTTCTGTTTTTCCCAATCCTTCAGAGGTGATACTTTCTCCACCGTCATAATTTTATTTCCTTCAAAATCTCTTTTATGGATACTTCCTTTAATATTTTCATGGAATTGGTTGATTATCGTTTTTGTTATCATATTACACTCCATCTTCCTGTAATTCTTCTTGGCTTTAATCATTTTTCCTTCAACCACTTCACCAACTTGTTCGATCATCTTTTTAACTTGAATACTGATTTTTAATCTTACTTCTTCTACAATTTTCAACTTTCAGTCCCTGTTTCTAGCGTCATTATGTAGTTGCAGAAATTTCTACACTACACCCCTGGTCGGTTGTCAGCCGACACAAATATAATTTCACTTTCTTACTTCCTAAAATAAAGATAGTATGCGATAAGAAAGAGTTCGTATCCACAGGGAGGCTTTTTGTTGTTATGCAAATTTCATTTTCTTGGTAACCAAGGGGGGATGTTGATATTTCAAAGCAATAAAAATGAATTGAAAGCAAAGTAATAATAAAAATAATCAATAAGGAGAAGATATTGGTCACGGGATAGTCTCATTCACAAACTCGAATTATCAACAATGACTAGAATTGAAATTTTAATCTCTCATTTACTAAAAGTCCTAGGATACCTTGATCGCAAGAGTATCCCGCTAATTCCCTGATTTCATCACAACCACATTAAAAGATGCATATGTGAATTCTTCCTAGAAAGCAACCTAAAGTGTAAAAGCACAATTAGATTTAACTCCCTAAAGGAAATAAGTTATATGGAATATGACTAATCAAGGCAATCAAAATGTGTAAAAGCACTAAATCGATTTAACCCAAGTTATGATTCATATGTGACTAGTAGGATATATCACTACAAGCACTACCCACATTTATGCTACTTAGAATCAGGGATTAACAACGTTTTCGTATTGAAAACCCTAATATAGCTCTAGATATGAAAGCAAATCGGATTGATTCCAGACTCAACCAAATAAACAATCAAATCATAAAACAAAATAAACCATGAATCATAAACAATAAAGTATTGAGACAAAACTACATCATTGAATCAAATATCATTTGTGAAATCCACTTTATCCCATAACCAATAATATGAAGTTTAGCTACTCATAGTTTTTGGATTCAACATAATTATTATCAAAAATAAAATGAAAAACATGAAAAATAAACGAAAGCAAACCCTAGTAGAATCGCTCTCCTCCAAACTCCAGTAGAAAGATACGTGATCTATGATATGATCCCTAAAAGAATAGAAACTTTTTCTTTTTATAACTTTCAACTTTCCAAAATTAGGTCTTCAAAGCCCATGGTACAATATGAAGAATTCCACTAAACTCATGTGTGTGAAAAACCCATGTGAAATTATGACCCAAAAAGAGTCACCGGAAAAATGTATTTCCGGCCGGAAGTTGGCTGGAATCCGGCACTGGTCGCCGGAATTTGTCATCGGAAATTGTCTCCGGCTACTGAGCCATTAGAAAATGTCACCAGGTAAATATGTACTTCCAGCAAATCAACTCTCCTTCTCTGCAGTTCAAACATTCACAAAAACCATCCAACCCAACTTATCATTTCTTGCGAAAACGTACCGAAAAGCGCGCCATGTAGCTCACATATCCGGCCGCCAACTCTTCCATTCGACTCATACCCCCTTCATGATTCAGTGAAATATTATGATTCACACTTTAACTTCCGCAATCCGACATCTCGGGCTATGCTCACTGTCTCGCCATTCTAGCTGTGTTTTCGCACTCTTTTCTGCAGTTTCCAGTCTCCATTTGATTTCACCCTCCTAGCTCAAGCTGTAGCTGCAGCTCATAACTAGCTTCGACTTCAAACGCCACCAGCTCTGTTGAGTACAGCCTCACTCCAGGCACCTGTTCCCAATTCTTCTTACTTCTTCTCAGCTGGCAGCAGACTTGTTTGCTAACCACAGCCATATACCACCTGCCATATTTCAGTTGAGTTCCTCCTGCAACCAACACTTGTTCACAGCCCTTTACTGCAACCCCCAGCGCAAAACAACTCTATACTTTTCTTTATTTTGTCAGCTTAGCTGCAATTTCAAACCTTTCTTAGCCAACCAACCACTCTGCCAAACTTCAGTCCAGCTCGTTTATTGGTTCCCTGCTTAACTGCGAACCAACAGTACATAACAGCATCATTGTCTCCTCAGCTGCAGTTCCTTAAACTCCATTATCTCCACCTGTACTGCAACACACATTTTTAATCTATCTCATTGCTCTTCTATAGCTTCATATACCATCATCTGTTGCCAACTGAACATCAACACCCTGCCATGCCAAACTTCCACAAGCACCAGCAATCTTAGCTCATCGTTTCTACGGCTACTGACATGAACCACCCAACGTCATTCTCTTATAATCCAGTACATGTCCTTCCTTGCATTACTCACTTCATCAGCATCTGGAAACAGCGTCAATCTCGATAGTATTGCCCTGAACCACAGGTGAGAACACCACCTTTCCGTCGAGCTCCAACCTCGTCTATAAATTAGCTTGAGAACAAGCTTCCATGTACCTAACATGCATCTAGATTCACATCATAACCATCTCTCCTCATTAATAATTCATATACTGAAAACCTGTAACTTCACTCAGCTACACCAGCTTCAACAGCATCAGTACCTTTCAATCTGCTCTAAACCCATTCAAACTGCATCTTGACATGTAGCTTCACCCACAACTGCTCAAGTAAGGATACCACCTACAGGCACAGCTTTATTCTACTGCCTTGAAGCAGCACTACCAACATCTGCATTCAAATACCAACCCTTGCAAGCCACAACAGCTTTTATTACCAGCAACAGCTTCTTCTTGACCTTGTACAACAGTCCCAACCCTTTCTACTCATCTCAAGAACTCAAGCTACAATTAAACCAACCCCAGGATCTCAACCACCTGATGATGCCATCTACCAGCAATTCAATCCATTCATTCAGTATCATAGCGTCACTGCACTTACAGCCTCACAACTATGCATACTAGCTGCAATGTACATCTCAAATTCAATTCAAATCCTAATTTCCCTGAAATTCGAATTCAATCCCATGAATATCAACAGTAGCAGAAATCTTCTTCTTAATCTCAGAAACACCATTTTCTCAAGTCCCCAGAACCATGAACCATTGCACAGAATCTGATACTCAAACCTAGGTATTCATCTAAATGACCCAGAATTAATAGCAAATTTCATCTTCAACTCGAATTCATATGAAACTCTTGAGAACTTCGAAACCCTAGCTTATTTTCAATCTAACTTCTTCTCTGATGGCTAGTTGATTTCTTATTCAAAACCCATGTCTAATTACCTCACCAAAACCCATTAATCCATGACAACAACACTTCAAACCCTAATTCTTTCCTGTGATTTTCTCCTCATCACCTCCTTGAATTCTTCTCTTGATTTCATGATTAACATCACTCTATTCCTCTCCTAATTCCCATTTTATGAATTTCTGCACTTCTCTCACACAGCAGCCATTTTTCTCTTTCTCAGCTATGAATTTAATTTGGGAAAAATGATTGAGACTCTGAATTCTAGGGTTGTGTAGGAATAGGTTTGGATATAGTCACCCAGTGAGGGTAGATAAAGGGTGACCAATTGATAAATTGTTTGTTGGTTCCAGAGAACTGACACGCCCATCCTCTTTCTTGCTCAACCGTGGCTAGCTTCGCTCGCCTATGAATTGGTCCTTTGTGCTCCTTTTCGCTCTAAATGAACGATTCTCCATTGCACCTAATAATCTCAAATTCACACATAAGATACATATTTCCAAAATAAATAGCAAAGAAAGCATAAATACTATATATAAAACTAGGTGTTTTATAACACCTATCAACCCCTCACAAGAATTCACAATTATCAACACATATTTGAAGATTAAGAACAACACTTTATTGATTAATTCTCAGAAATGTTATAAGAAATGGAAGAAATCAAGAATACAATCGCTCACAAGAACTTTCTCTCTCCTCAAAACTTTCTCCAGACTCCAAAAATGATCTCCCCCTTCCTTTCACTTGTTCGACTCTTTATATAGGAAATTATATAGTGGATGACAGCTAAGTTATCCTTTAATTTCGGATCTGACTCGCGATACTCTCGCAGTAGTTGTAATGTTAACCCTCGCAGAAATTTGTAAGCTTCGCATCATCATCACGCTTTTCTCATGTTTCTGTTATCGTCATCCGCTACGTCATTCTTTCGATCATTCTGTGACACTCGCAGTGTGTTGTTGAAGAGCTCGCAGAACTGTCGCTGTAAATCTCGCAGGAGTATTGCTGTGGCGATATTCTAATCCTACAGGTCCCACACCTTACAATCCCTTATATTCCCACATCATTATCTACATCATCTCATGGAACTCCATAGTTTGAGCGAAAACCCTAGTTTTTCAATATTTTCTCAAATATTGCTCAAACCACGAAAAATCCAAAAAGTCAAATGGTCACTTGACCGACTAGGCTACTCACGTCAAATATTAAAAAAATTTTTTAATGATAAATTAATTTTTTAATTTTTTATTAAAGAGTATTAAACATAGCTCTTGGTTGGTAGCCTAGCAACAAGCTGGGCTCCAACGCCTTTTTGAATAATAATGCCTAATCTATGAAAAATAAAGCTACCACCACCACTACTAGCATTATTGTTAACTAAACAATTTTTCAGACACTTGAAATAACATAAAAAATCCTCACTAAATTCTCCTAAAGTAGAAAAAGCTAAGACTCCCAATCCATGACCATGCGAAACACACTTGTCCAAATATTTGGTGTGTTTACGACAAACTGCATTTGATATAGCTTTTACAAACATCTTTACCGTTTTCCCAATTAATCACAAGAATATTAGCAGGTTTCAATTCTTTGTCATCACCCGTCAGAAAACCCAAAGAAACTTCCTTGTATGGATTTGTAATAAATTTGGTGATTACACTAGCTTTGTAACAAATGTGCAAGTTGGAAGCAATCATTTCCCTGCAGGTAATCATATTATCAGCCGAGGATAGATGCCTGTCATAAACATGCTTCAAGAAAGAACCCTTTACGTATCCTCTACCAATAACACCATCTTGGCATCCATGAAAATGCTTGAACGGGAAATGGCAGAGGCTGTCGCCTGGCGTAGATTCATCTAATGAATGAGAGGACTGGGAAAGGGAAACAACAGAGGCCCTAGTGCAGCTGGGCATGGTGACTGTGAATAGAAAGAAAAAAACCTAAAAGAAAAAGCTCAAACCCTAAGCAACCAACGAAATAACAATCAAATCCGCAGGAAAAAGAGATTGGAAAACGTGGTAATTCAAACAAACAAAGAAAAGATGTGGAAAACAAATGGAAAATCAATCGAAACATGGTAAGTGTAGTTGCAGGAAATCCCATACTACACCCCTCACAAGAATTCATACAGTCAAGTTATTATGAACAATCACAATCTTTATTGATTAATCTCACAAATTCTACCATAAATGAAAGAAATGAAATTAAGAAATTAACTGCTGCTTTGGAATTTCTCTCTCTTAATGACTTGCTCAATACTCGAAAAAGGATCTCTCTTTCTTAAGCCCGCTCGGCTCTTTATATAAGGAATTACATAGTGGATGACAGCTAATCTGTCCTTTTTTTCAGGATCTAGCTTGCGGTATTTCGCAAGCTTACAAATGTAAAATTTCGCAAACGTCCTAAATCTCACTAGATCTTCACATCTTTCTCATGTTTTCGCTGGCGTTTTCTGCTACGTCATTTCACAAGTCATCCTGCGATATTCGCAATGTGTTGTTGGTGAAGATTTCGCAAGTGTATCCTTGTTGCGATATTCTGATCCTACATCTTGCCTCTTCTCATGTCTTCTCTGTGAAGGAGAGAATGTCATGAAAATTTGTACTTCAAAATGACGCAGCTACTTATCTTTCCCTGAATTTATGTACTGTCACGGTTCCGCACTTTACGCGAAATTAATTACACATATCTCTTCTTCTATTCATCTCGTGACACGTCTTTTTCAACCGCTGCTTCTTAACCGTTCATGTCTATTCTTCGCATTGAATGCACTTATCTTCTCGAGAATTTTTACACTCTTATATATATAATCTTCTCATTCTTGTCTTGTCTTCTCTTCTTTTTACTTTCTTTTTCATCTTCTCTGCAATTTTTTCTTTTACTGTTCTTCCGTAAATTCTGCTTCTGCTACTATGAATTTTGTTCTTATTCTTCATTTAATCTTCACTTCTTCTTCATTACCCTGCTGAAAATGCCTTCAGTTGGTCTTAAAAATGAAGTTCCCTTCGAAGAAACCCGAAAGGAATTTCTAACCAGAGGTTTCACTTTATCTCCTATTCCTGGTCAAAACCCTAAATCTGATCTTTCTGCCAAATTATTTTCTAATCATCCCTGTGATCATGGAAAAATCAAATTTTCGCTAGGCCAGCTTCAAGTTGATTTTCCCATTCCTCTCTATGATCCTGAACTTCCTTTGTTTTACGAAATACTCTCTCATGCGAAATTCTCGTGAGCAGTTTATCAATTGAGTGGAGACTGTATTCGCCTAATGCTTGAGTTTGCTAATCGTGGCACTGGTAAGGGATCTCTTTATCCCTCAGAAGTTAAAGATCCTAGATTCGCTGGTGTTGAAATTATTCCTACGAAGTATACTGTAGAGAATTTATTTGAAAATTACGAGATAATTCCCATGAAGAGAAACAGTACTTGCTGGGGCGTTCGCTTGAGGAAGAAGGACAATATCGACGATGATAAAATACTTATGCAAGACATCGATTGGCACCCTGGCAATAATACAACCCCCAAGTCATTTTAAGTATGATAGGTGGTGTATATTCCCCTTAACTCTAGAGGGTCCGTACATCTCCAGCTCTCATGTTTTACCTGCGAATCTCGGCACATATCAGCCGTGGGTATTCAACTGGCCTGAAGAAAACGCAGAGGTATATTTGCAAATTTTGCATTACTTATAATTATTTATATTATTATATGTGATTTCACTAAACATTCTTACACCATTTCCTTCATATCCTTCCAAAATTATTAGATTGAGAGGTTGAGGAGAAACTACAACAATACTAAGAAACCAAGTATCTTAGCGGCTTTGAAAAGAAAAATCTTGATCTTCGCAAGAAGAATGAAAAACTGGAGGCTGAAGCTGTTGGCCTTCGCGAAAAGAGCAAACAATTGGAATCTGAGACTTCCGTTCAAAAGAATAAAATCTCTAGTCTTCAAAATGCCAATAAGCAACTTTATGGTATATAACTTTTTCTTTCTTTTCTTCATTTCTTTTTCTCATTATATTTTCTTATACAGTTTACCATTTCACAAACGTTTATGGTCATTCTGATAAAGCTATTCTCCTTCACTCATTTCCCCATCATATGGATGATGACGCCCTTCTTGATCATCTTAATAACTCCTTCAATAGTTTTTCAAATGACAAAATTAAATCCCTTCCTATAGATGAACTCAGATCCAAACTTCGCCTCTTAGAAATTGAACATAGATCCAGCTTGGATTTATCCAATAAATTTAAACGTTCATTTCATAGTTCTAAAGAGGAAATCAGTAGTTTAAGGGCCAAGTATAGTGATCTCATATATGAAAAAGATCGTATTGCTCTCCAAGGTGCTCAAACTTTAGCGAAATTTCATGAAACTCTTCTTGAGGTTCAAATTGAAAGAGATGAAGTTATTCTCCAAAATGCTATACTTAGCGAAAGAGAGAGTCAAGTTCGCTCATGTCTTCTAATACAAAATGACGATGAATTCGCTTGGGCTGCGAAAGTTCTAGATAACGCCATAAATAACTTAGGTGTAAATGTTAGTCTTCAAGCTGAGAAAACGACCTTGATTAGAGATATGATTTCTAACAGAGAAGGTTGTTAACTGTTCTTCCTTATTTAACTGTTTATTTTTCATAAACTATCATCAGATTGTTGATTTATTGTTATATTTTCGCAGAAGCTGAAGATAGATATCGCAAGAGAATTGAAGAGCTTGAGAATGACAAAGCGAAGCCCGCAAAGGATCTTTCTTCTCGCAATGAGAAATGTTCTAGGCTGAAGAACCAACTAAAGATCACTGTTGTGAACTTCAAGAATGATGTTATTCTTTTCCGCAACGAAACTATTAAAACAATTTGTGATGATAATGGCATTCCTTATTCTACATATCCTTTCCTCTTAGACAAAGTTCCAGAGAATGTTCCTGACCTGGTTATCTCTGATAGTGATGCTAATGAAGAAATAAAGTCTAATGAAGATGAAGAAGAGAAATCTAATGAAGAATCTGATGAAGATAAAGGAGAAAACTCTGGTGAAGAATCTGATGATGATAATGAAGAATCAAGCAAGAAGTAGCTTTTTCTTCCTTGTGCTTCCTTGTTCAACTTTTTGTAAAACTTGTATAATTGCTCTTTGATCTTCTATTCTTGTACATTTGTAGTCTATCACTGCGAATTTCTCCAATCTTCAATACAAGTTATATTTATTTTGCTTCTTCCTGAATGTGTTAGAAAAACTATTCTCTTTTGCAATATGATTAATCAATATACAATTAATTTTTCATCTTATGTGTAAATTTATCATGTGGAGACAAATAACATTTCCTCATTCTATGCATTCCCATACTTGCCTTTGTTATTTGTATTCAGATGAGAAATTGAGTAAGTTACCTTTGTTCAGTAAGATTATTGCGACAATCTCGCAATTATTTCTGCGTAATCTCGCAATTACATATTTTAAGATTGCATTCTTACTTGTATTCTGATGTGGTCTTATTTTTCCTTCCTAAGTAAAGGTATTATTCTGCTAACTTTTGTCATTGCAACAAAATCGCAGGACGTATCTGCACTTTCATGCAGAAACCCATTGATCTTGCCTTACCTTTTTGTTCTTTTGTCATTTTTGTTGCGACAATATGACATGCCTAAATTTTCTTGCGAAACTAAAGCCCCATGACATTGTCGTCTTGCGACGAAATCGCAGGACGTCCTTACACTTTCATGTAGTGACCCATTGATCTCGTCTTATATTTTTCTTTTGTATTATTTCCTCTTCAGGATTGTCGTCCAAATATGACAAGCCTAAATTTTCTTGCGAAAATAAAGCCTCATGACATTTGCGACTTAAGACACTTATCATCTCCCTAATGGAGGGTGCCGCCCTTATCTTCCCCATGGTTGCCCCTTCCAGGAGACGTACTTCTGCCATACAAGACTGGCTCCTCCCATCCTATCTTGACAACAACCAGTTATTTTCGCAGCCTCTTATCCCTTTTGCCTATATGGATTATGGTTACGAGACAGCACCATAAGTGGGGTTTTCTACGGGCCGAGTGCATCATAGTCAAGACTTGCCAAGAATGGCCAGGGTAGTTTCATACGCCCCGGGCACTCTTGGCTCAACCGTGTACCTCGGTGCCTTTATCATACTCTGCACTCCGTAGGAGAGTCCTTATTACCTTAGTCTCCCAAGTTAAGTCATATTCTCAAGTTGAGAATCCAAGGTGCCTCTCCTGGATGGGCTTTCATTGACCCCAAATCTCCATGAATCAGGTTCCAGCAGCGGTATAACCTTATCCCTTAGCCATGAAATAGATACCCCCTTCTATGACGCACCTTAGGTCTTACATTTGCCTCTTGCGAAATTTTATTCGCGAACTAGGGTGTACGCCATAAAGGTTAGTCACATTCTAAGGATTATTCTATTTTTTATTTTGCATTTCAGCTCTGTTATAATTTCTCAATCCCAATTTTTGTCATTAAGCAAAATATTTATTTTATTTTTTATTTTTTTTGAAAAATTTTGCGACAAATCAGTCATACATCTTTCCTTTTCTTCACAGTTATATTTTTGCGGTCATAATATCAGCGAATACATTCACATTTTAAGTTTCTTACATTTGTAATTCTCTACCTCAGCATTTTTGATAGTTTTTGTTATTTTCTTACCTTCTGCGAGAAAGTACCCTGGCCATTCTTGGAAAGTCTTGACTATGATGCACTCGGCCCGAAGAAAACCCCACTTAGGGTGCAGTCTCATAACCATAAGACATATAGGCAAAAGGGATAAGAGGCTACGAAAATAACTGGTTGTTGTCAAGACTGGATGGGAGGAGCTAGTCTTGTATGGCAGAAGTATGTCTCCTTAAAGAGGCAACCAGGGGGAAGATAAGGGCGGCACCCTCCATTAGGGAGCTGATAATTGTCTTAAGACGCAAATGTCATGGGGCTTTATTTTCGTAAGAAAATTTAGGCTTGTCATATTTGTGTGGCAATCCTGAATAGGCAATAATACAAAAGAAAAAGATAAGACGATATCAATGGGTCACTACATTAAAGTGTAAGGACGTCATGCGATTTCGTCGCAAGACGGAAATATCATGGGGCTTTAGTTTCACAAGAAAATTTAGGCCTGTCATATTATCGCAGCAAAAATGACAAAAGAACAAAAAGTTAGGGCAAGATCAATGGATTTCTGCATGAAAGTGCAGAGACGTCCTGCGATTTTGTCACAATGACAAAATGTGGCAAAATAAGACCTTTACTTAGGAAGGCAAAATAAGACCACATCAGAATACAAGCAAGAATGCAATCTTAAAATATGTGATTGTGAGATTACGCATAAATAATTGCGAGATTGTCGCAATAATCTTACTGAACAAAGGTAACTTACTCAATTTCTCATCTGAATACAAACAACAAAGGAAAGTAGGGGAATGCATAGAATGAGGAAATGTTATTTGTCTCCACATGATAAATTTACACATAAGATGAAAAATTAATTGTATATTGATTAATCATATTGCAAAAGAGAATAGTTTTTCTAACACATTCAGGAAGAAGCAAAAGAAATAGAACTTTATTGTGGATTGGAGAAATTCGCAGTGATAGACTACAAATGTACAAGAATAGAAGATCAAAGAGCAAGTATACAAGTTTTACAAAAAGTTGAACAAGGAAGCACAAGGAAGCAAAAGATACTTCTTGCTTGATTCTTCATTATCATCATCAGATTCTTCACCAGAGTTTTCTCCTTTATCTTCATCAGATTTCTCTTCTTCATCTTCATCAGACTCTATTTCTTCATCAGCATCACTATCAGAGATAACCAGGTCAGGAACATTCTCTGGAACTTTGTCTGAGAGGCAAGGATTTGTAGAATGAGGAATGCCATTATCATCACAAATTGCTTTATAGTTTCGTTGCGGAAAAGAATAGCATCATTCTTGAAGTTCGCAATAGTGATCTTTAGTTGGTTCTTCAGCCTAGAAAATTTCTCAATGCGAGAAGAAAAATCCTTTGCGAGCTTCGCTTTCTCAATCTCAATCTCTTCAATTCTCTTGCTATATCTATCTTCATCTTCTGCGAAAATATAACAATAAATCAACAATCTGATGGTAGTTTATGAAAAACAAACAATTAAATAAGGAAGAACAGTTAACAACCTTCTCTGTTAGAAATCATATCTCTAATCAAGGCCGTTTGCTCAGCTTGAAGACTAACATTTACACCTAAGTTATTTCTGGCGTTATCTAGAACTTTCGCAGCCCAAGCGAATTCATCGTCATTTTGTATTAGAAGACATGAGGGAACTTGACCCTCTCTTTCGCTAAGTATAGAATTTTGGCGAATAACTTCATCTCGTTCAATTTGAACCTCAAGAAGAGTTACATGAAATTTCGCTAAAGTTTGAGCACCTTGGAGAGCAATACGATCTTTTTCATCTATGAGATCACTACTTGGTCCTTAAACTATTTATCTCCTATTTATAACTATGAAAGGAACGTTTAAATTTATTGGCTAAACCCAATCTGGATCTATGTTCAATTTCTAAGAGGCGAAGTTTGGATATGAGTTCATCGACAGGAAGGGATTTAATTTTGTCATTTGAAAAACTATTCAAAGAGTTATTAAGATGATCAAGAAGGGAGTCATCTTCCATATGATGGGAAAATGAGTGAAGAAGAATAGCTTCGTCAGAAAGACCATAAACGTATGCGAAATGGTAAATTGTATAAGAAAAGATAATGAGAAAACGAAATGAAGAAAAGAAAGAAAAAGTTTTATAGCATAAAGTTGCTTATTGGCATTTTGAAGACTAGAGATTTTATTATTTTGAACGGCAGTCTCAGATTCCAATTGTTTGCTCCTTTCGCAAAGGCTAACAACTTCAGCCTCCAGTTTTTCATTCTTCTTGCGAAGATCAAGATTTTCTTTTCAAGAACCGCACGCCTTCTTTCCAAATCTGAAGTAACAGAGAAAGAAGCTTTCCCAGCCTGCGAAATAATGCAACGAATTTTAAGAATAAATTATGAATTCAAGGCAAAAATAAAAATAAGAAAAATATAAGTATGAAAATTTACCAAGCTATTAAGCGAATGTAAGAAACTTGGAGATGCAGATCTTGAAACCCCGCGAAGAGACTCATTATTCTCTAAGAGGGGAGCATCACAGATAGCAGCTATGGACTTGCAGGAATTAGTAAGATGATCATCTCCAATCCCTTGCATAGAGTCAGAAAAGATACTAGAAAATTATGTCATAGAAGATTCAGCTGAAGAATTTCCTTTTGTGGCAGAATTGTCAGCATTATCATCACCAAAACTTTCGCCAGAATGAGAACTTGAAGGAGAGGGAGATTGAATTTTTCGTTTCTTTGAAGGAGGGGCGGCAGATTTCTCCTTGAGAATAACACCTTTATCTTTGCCTTTAGTTTTCGTAGCTGGGTCAGGATCTTCAATTTCTTCTTCTACAACACCAATTTTCACACACAGATAAAGATAAGAAATAGAGGCAACAATAAATTGTTAAAATCTATAAAGAGAATATTTCTTACTCATCAGTAATCGAATGCAAAGCCGCTAAGATACTTGGTTTCTTAGTATTGTTGTAGTTTCTCCTCAACCTCTCAATCTAATAATTTTGGAAGGATATGAAGGAAATGGTGTAAGAATGTTTAGTGAAATCACATATAAGAATATAAATAATTATAAGTAATGCAAAATTTGCAAATATACCTCTGCTTTTTCTTCAGGCCAGTTGAATACCCACGGCTGATATGTGCCGAGATTCGCAGGTAAAACATGAGAGCTGGAGATGTACGGACCCTCTAGAGTTAAGGGGAATATACACCACCTATCATACTTAAAATGACTTGGGGTTGTATTATTGCCAGGGTGCCAATCGATGTCTTGCATAAGTATTTTATCATCGTCGATATTGTCCTTCTTCCTCAACCGAACGCCCCAGCAAGTACTGTTTCTCTTCATGGGAATTATCTCGTAATTTTCAAAGAAATTCTCTACAGTATACTTTGAAGGAACAATTGCAACACTAGAGAATATAGGATCTTTAACTTCTGAGGGATAAAAATATCCCTTACCAGTGCCACGATTAGCAAACTCAAGCATTAGGCGAATACAGTCTCAACTCAATTGATAAACTGCTCGCGGGAATTTCGCATGAGAGAGTATTTCGTAAAACAAATGAAGTTCAGGATCATATAGAGGAATGGGAAGACCAGCTTGAAGCTAACCTAGCGAAACTATGATTGTTCCATGATCGCAGGGATGATTAGAAAATAATTTGGCAGAAATTTCATATTTAAGGTTTTGACCAGGAATAGGAGATAAAGTGAAATCTCTGGTTAGAAATTCCTTTCGGGTTTCTTCGAAGGAACCTTCATTTTTACGACCAACTGAAGGCATTTTCAGCAGGGGAATGAAGAAAAAGTGAAGATTAAAAGAAGAAGAAGAAGAAAATTCACAGTAGCAGAAGCGGAATTTACGGAAGAACAGTAAAAGAAAAAATTGCAGAGAAGATGAAAAAGAAAGTAAAAAGAAGAGAAGACAAGAATGAGAAGATTATATATAAGAGAGTATAAATTCCCGAGAAGATAAGTGCATTCAATGTGAAGAATAAACATGAACGGTTAAGAAGCATCGGTTGAAAAAGACGTGTCAAGAGATGAATAGAATAAGAGATACGTGTAATTAAGTTCGCGTAAAGTACGGAACCATGACAATACAGAAATTCAGGGAAAGATAAGTAGTTGCGGCATTTTGAAGTACAAATTCTCATGACATTCTCTCATTCACAGAGAAGACATGAGAAGAGGCGAGATGTAGGATCAGAATATCGCAACAAGGATACACTTGCGAAATCTTCACCAACAACACATTGCGAATGTCGCAGGATGATTTGAGAAATGACGTAGCAGAAAACGACAGCGAAAACATGAGAAAGATGTGAAGATCTAGTGAGATTTAGGACATTTGCGAAATTTTACATTTGTAAGCTTGCGAAATACCGCAAGCCAGATCCTAAAAAAAAGACAGATTAGCTGTCATCCACTATGTAATTCCCTATATAAAGTGTCGAGCAGGATTAAGAAAGAGAGAACATTTTTCGAGTATTGAGCAAGTCATTAAGAGAGAGAAAGTCCAGAGCAGTAGTTAATTTCTTAATTTCATTTATTTCCTTTCTGGTAGAATTTTTGAGATTAATCAATAAAGATTGTGATTGTTCATCCTAAAATGACTTGACTGTATGAATTCTTGTGAGGGGTGTAGTGTGGGATTTCCTGCAACTACAGTGAGAAAGGAGGAAAAAACTGGCCTGAAATCGCCAGAACTAGGCGCGAGAAAATCATGAGAGAGAGAAAAAAACTCGCAAATTAACCTAACAAAAAAAAACCAAATCAATCAGCAACGGATGGAGAGGCTCGGTATTTAAATTTTTCCATATGAGGGTGTGTCGGACTATTACAGCTGTCTACGGAGGACGGTCACCTCTTTTCTTATTTTTCCCAAAGGGACCAGTGGTTTTGGCTGATAGCTCATGTAGGTCTATTCAAATGAGCATCCAGTACATTGAAAATTGGCAAATATCGTTCGCATGAGCGAAGTTTTGCTCGCTCATTCGAGCAAAATTGAGAGTTTCAGTCAAGATCAAACTCTTCTGAAAATCCAAAATATTGCTCAAATGCTCACTAGAAAATACCAAAACTCTCAGGACTGAGGAAAGGACATCATGGTGACACAGGGGTGCTAGCCCTAAGGATTGCAATGAGCCGGTACCACACATCTTCATAATTTCGACCTAATTTTCTATCAATTATTCGTATTGGGTCCAAACTCTCTCCAACCAACTTGGGATTTGCACAATCAATCATCGGTTGGTCCCACAACCACCAAGGGCCGGTCCTATGACCCCTTGGTCGGTCCCTCATCTCTCCATGACTAGGTTTTACTACCTAACGCTCACACAAGCACTATTTTAATAAATGATTAAACCAACGTTTGATCATCCTTTCACCAACTACAAAGGACTTTGGTGCATGCTCACTCAGGCACTACATGATTAACCATCATCCCATGTAGCCGGTCACTCCTTTACTAAGTGATCCATTCTCAGTAAATCATCAATTGATTAGCAATTTATCAAAATTAGGGTTTCGAACAAAAGCTCTAAAAATCATAATTCTGAGCGGGGTTCAAACACTAATAATTTTATGTTGATCCAGCAATCATATGGGTTAAAATATAATATTCGGTTAGGATACCAATATTTTAATTAATATTTTATTGGGTCACATTACCAATAATTCATCGAATGAGCAACACTTTCTCAGTTGCTCGAATATTAATCCAACTATCAATATTTAGTAATTTATCGAATGAACAATACTTGATCAGCAGTTCGAATATTGATCCAACTATTAGTGTTCACTAATTTAACGAATACTTGCTCAAATGCTAGAATATTGATCCATCTATCAATATTCAGAAATCTACTAATGCTCGAACATTGATTCAACTATCAATATTCGACGATTCATCAGACAATATTTGCTCAGACGAGCAATATCAATATTATTCATTCGAGAACTATACGTCCCAGTAGACATGTTCAATTTATGAATCCTAGAGCATGCAACAATCATGCTCGACTAAACAATACATAGACCAATCGTCTAATCAAGTCAACGACTGACAAATCAAATACATGTCTTCTTTGCAGACTCCAGGTTCGTGAGACATCAATCATGTCACACGGGGGATATTAATTAGGGTTTTGGTCTGGTGGCTTACAACATGTGTGTTCACCAATGATGAGAAATGTGAGTAAGTCGTGCAAGCAGTTGAGGGAGTTAGCAAAGTAGTGGGTGGATAATTAACCAAGTCTTTGCACGACCTGGAACTGGTTAAACCACGATTTCCCACTTTCCCACTCTTTCACTTGAGCAACCATCACACTTACTGGAGATAAATGTGTCTACTATTCTGGAAATATAAATAAGTCTCTGAATCCACGATTAAACAACAAGATAATTTTTCGAGCAATCACTCTCAAGAATTCAATCAATTGACCAGAACTTATTTGAACTCAACAGTTCACAGAAAAATTGCAGAAAACCACAACATATTCACAATCCTAGATCACAATTAATCTAACACACTTCTTAGTTTCCCTCCTACATATCAACCTTCTTCCCTCTTTGTGACCGAATTGACTCTGGAATGGCCGTTGTCTTGGTTTAGGCTGGAGTCCTACATATTGATCTCTCGAACTCAAAGCACTCCCGTGCAGTACATATGTTTGAGGTTAGGCAGTTCGCTCGGTTGAGGAGCCTCCGTTACACGTTCGTCTCTCCATTCCCTAAAAACTAGCGAATCATTTTCCCCCATCAACAGATTGGCGACCATAGTGTGAGATTAATCTCTCGGTTGCAATCTCAAACTTTCACAAAATGGTTGATCTTAGGTCAGGTTCAGTTACCAATCCTAACACAAACAACGTCGACACTAGCAACAACGGTGGTACTCCAGAAACTATTTTTGCTTCCAACAACGGTGCTGGTTATACCACTCCTCCTCAAACCAATATCGAAAACCATCCTCTCTTCGACCGGTCTCCTGAGGAAATAAGAGAAAATCTTCCTACCATGGCTGATCTCATGAAGGTGCAAGAAACTCTCTCCAAAAACCAGACTGATATGGCTACCACTTAGAAGGAGTTATGCACTTATCTCAAAACTCTCACAAAAAATATGTCAGAGAAAGCTCGGGAGAAAGAAAAAGCCAAAGAAACATCTCCGGCTGCTGATCCCGAAATCTCTCCGGTCCACGCGGTAGATGATGAAGTCCATAAAGTTTTGAATGATCCATCAGCAAAGGAATCTCCAGGTTTCATCACTCTTGTAGACCTATAGCGCTTTCTAGAGTCTCGAGGAAAATACAATACACCATATAGTCCACCATCCCCAACCTCCATATCATGCTACTACATAGAGGATTACTCTTATGGAAGGCTATACTTCTCCAAAGTTCACACTCTACAATGGAATAGAGAATGCACGAGAACATGTTTCTCGATTACTGGAAGCATTAGGAGAACATGAACACAACCATGTCGTCCGT
The DNA here is from genome assembly GCA_023529315.1 of Papaver bracteatum. Classification (NCBI taxonomy): domain Eukaryota; kingdom Viridiplantae; phylum Streptophyta; class Magnoliopsida; order Ranunculales; family Papaveraceae; genus Papaver; species Papaver bracteatum. The sequence goes on along the minus strand of JAJJWX010000474.1, from coordinate 368,526 downwards.
TTGAAGGAGTTCTCAAAGCCTCTAACAGGTCAAACATATACTTGGTACAACAACATCGTGTTAGGGAGCATCACTAGTTGACGAGAAATGGTTAATTATTTTTACCGGAAATATTTCTTCGTATCAGAGCAGATTACTTTCTTTGATTTAGGAAGAATGTCTCAGAAGAACAATGAACATCCGAACGGCTATGCAAAGAGGTTCAGAACCCAGGCCCTGGATTGTCATGACCTGAATGTCACAGAGAAACAATTGGTGGAATTGTACATCAACGAAATGATCCCGGTCTATGGAGCCTTGCTGAAAAATCTCTGGTTGCATACTTTCTCAGAACTTCATGAAGTAGCCAAACGATCAGCGACTATTGCTCTGGCCTCACTGGAAAGAACAAGAACTACAAAAGTCCAACAATCGCGAGAAACTCGAGGTAGTGCCAGACGCCTGATCAAAAAGCAGTATAATATCCAACCTTCAACAAACGTTGTTGCTGAAAGGAATGAAAGGAAGGTCGAGACACAACATCAGAACGCTTCTCCAACATCCCAGGCTCCTCCAAAAGCGCAAAAAAAAGAGATAACCGATCCTGAAATGCATAAACCTCGACCCGTCATCAACGGACGGGGAAATGATCAGACATACTTAAACTTACCTCTTCTCATGAAGGAGTGATCGAGTTACTGGAAGTCTGGGTTCAAAATGGTGCAATCAAATTGTCATTCATCAGGAGAGAGCCAACTGAAGAAGAAACGGAAAATCCAAGGTATTGTTGCCTTCATAGGTTCATCAATCATTCAACAAGTGACTGCAATATTTTCAAGAACCTCTTCAAAGAGAAAGTTGAGACACGATAGCTTCAACTGGGGACTAAAAGAGTGCACAGGGACCCTCTCCTAATCAGGACATCTCTGAACGACCTTTTAAAGAAGAAGTTCAATCCTTGGTCAAACATATATGTGAATTTCTCTATCTATCTATGGAAAAAAAAGGGGTACATGTTCACAGTACTAAATCACATCGTATCATGAAGTCCATTGTGGAAATACTTCCTGCTGGGGACTGCATACCATAGTCAATCTCAGAAGAAACGAATTTGGAAGAATATTGATCGATGCTGACACCTCCATAGACAATATTCCACTGAAAACCCTCAGAGCCACAAGCATCACCTGAAAAGAAGCTACTCGTGATGCCATCTCAATCAGAAACCTTGAAGGAATGCTCGAAAATACTTATGGCTACATCACTCTCAAAGTAAACATAAGTTCAACCTGGACAAAAACTAAGTTTCACATAATCAGGAAGATCCAGGATGTGACATGATCTTCAGACGAGCGTGGATACATGATGAAAAAGATGGCTACTGACAATGCATCTTTGGTTGCACATTTATCCAATGAAGATAGTTTTGATCCAAAAGATTTGGCGGACATTCCGCATCAGAGCACTTGGAAGAATTTCAAACTTCGACGAGGTTGAAACAAGAACCTCCAAAAGATGCATAGACATTCATCAAGAGGTTCCGCACTCAGGAAAGTCTCATCCCTCCCATGTCTATGTCATTTATTTCCTCACATGTTATTCTAGCATTGGAACTCAATTCTGCTAGTAACTTTGCTATTGCAAGATCTTTATGAATGAGTAGCTTCACCACATTAATATTTTACCAAGTGGTTGAATCTGAAATTTCTCCAAATCGAGCATCACACTGAGACATTTTGATAGACACATTTTGTGTCTGAATTGTCCTCAATATCTCTATTGTTAGTGCTTGATTTTGTACTTATTATGGTATTTTTATGATTATGTAGGTGTTTTTGGAGAAATACACTTGTGCGGAAAAAGTTGCTCAAAAGTGCTATTTGGACCCCCCCCCCCCCCGAATAAAATTACTAAAGGCACCCTCATGTTGGTTAAGGGGCACCTCAGGGCACTCCAACTGTTAAAGGCTCCCGTGTTTTGGATCAGGGCACTTCATCCTCTACATTTCAAATTTCAAAAATTGGCGGGAAATCTGTGTTCATTAATGACAGATTAGGGTTGGAATTTTGGGCATGCTAGAAGGAGATTCAATGACTGATATTCATTGGGATGACTTGATTGATCGTAACAGGAGTGGTATGGTTGATTGTTTCGGTTAAAATTGGCTAGATAACTCGCGAGAAGAAATCAGGGAAACATGTACATGGGAGGAGATGTTCACGGGATTGTACGTGTCGATGGGATTCCGAGTGAGGCATAGCGTGTTTAACATAATCTGGGACATCTATTCAACAAGTTCGACTCATTTGGAAAGCTACAGACGTGTGCAAGAGAATAATAAGGAAATATTTTCTTAAAATGGGAGTGAAGAATATTCCGAGTTATGGCGAGATTACATGGAGTTATGAGGGCTTATTCTCGGTGGAATTGAGTATTTAAGGGCTTAGGGGAGTCAGGAACAAGGTTATGGAGATTTATGGTACGAAATAGGGGTAAGAAATCAAAGCTGCAGAGATGAACCAGTTCTGCTAGTGAAGAAGAACACGAAGAACATTAGACCACAGAACACAGTCATATTGCTACAGTGAAAACGACACTTCATATTTATCGTCCTCTGTAACTGTTCGGTTTTTAACAAATATAATTGTTGCAAACCGGTTTTAATTGTTTATCTCCTATTTCATTATTGTGATCACCCTTTGAGCAATAAAAATGAATTTTGAGTGTGTTTCCAACCTAATGAGCTAAACCCCAACACTGGGACGACGGGGGAAGACGAATTTCATACATGGGTAAAATTATTTAATTCTTTTTAAGACTTTTGCATTAATTTTAATTGAAATATGATTTTGATTAATTAGTTGTCATTTCATTAGATGGGTCATGCTTGCTTAGATGTTTTGATGTCCCATGCTTAAGATATACAATTGATATTTTGAGAATCTACCTTGGCAAAAATAAGAGTCTAAGTTTTTATTTGTTGAGCTATAATTGTTAAAAGAATTAATATTTGAACCTTTTGTTATGAGTTTGGCGGAATCCTGAGTCCCAGCACCTTTCTTCATCCTGTGACAATATTTTGTATATATTTTTCTTTTATTTTAGTTTATTAAATCCTAAAATCTATTTCAAAAAGTTCGAGTGAACGGCAACTCTACCTACCACTATATAAAATCACATCACATTCATTACTGAGATGATGTCCAAGCATGACAAAGAACACTTTGGGCGTTTCTCCATATCCTCGCAGGAGTGTTCATGTGTTCTACAAAATCAGAAAGCTTTGTTGTCTTCACAGGTGTTGAATCCCACTACCGCAACGAAAGTAATGTTGAATCAACATAAGATAGTCGGTGCCGAGATGATCAAGCCTAAAACATTCGACGCTCAAGGGATATGACGCTTTAATGCTCAAGCATCTAAGAATCCTTCAAATTGTACTCCCAATTAAAGATTACACCTTCGATAATGGCACCTCTGGTTTCAGCACAAATATCTCGACACCAAGACGACCAAAGTGTAACTGAACTACAACCAATAAGTCTTTACTATCCCATGATAAGACTTCTGAAGCACATGCAACATCATTCATTAATGGATGCTACAAACTCCTATAACTCTGCTAAAGTGAATGAGGGATGCACTGGGGACTTGATCTTATTAGAAAGATCAATTCAATATATTTCAATAAATGTTATCTACATAACAAGTCATTGCAACCTGATGTGATTCCATGAAACGTCATCAAACATGACCTCTCTATATCACAAACCCATGCACGACTGAGGACCTTCCTCTCTTCACCGATCACATCCAGAATGAATATTGTTGTTGCCGTAAGTCGATTCACTGACGAAGCCAGTTCATAGTAATGTCATACTATTCAGGAGAATTCGGGTTGAACTCCCAGTACACCTTCATCTTAGGAATGCTCAACCCAACAACTAGTTCTTGAATGTAAAGGCTCACTGGATGGAAGAGCAAAGACTATGTCAATAATCATGGTTATATCCTTTTAGGTCTCAGGAGCAACATCCTCATGACAGGGCTTCATCAACTAACCATTCTCCAAAGTGTTACTCGATGAAGCGGACTTCTCCAATCACTAATGATTCATATAAATTTGTGTATACATGAAAACATGTTCACATGAAAGTCTTCCCAAAGCTTGCACGATGGGTGGGTACAAGCCAAAGTCTTCTACAAGATGTTCTCATCATCCCTACAAATGAGATACAACACACTTCAGGCCATGGGTTTACAAAAATGTACCAATGGGTAAGTAATGGGACAATACTTCCTTAATGAAATGTGTCGTCTATGTATTTTCTACAACATACCAAAAGGGAGAATCAATCGGACATACGATATGAAACATATGGCCTTTACTGTCAGGTTTATGAAATTTGAAAATTGTGTACGAGATTACAAATTACAAATGTGCACGCTTAGTTGGGTGACCTACACAACTCCAAATTGAGTGATTCTTTTCTCATATGATAACTCAGTCTCTTAGCTTCAAAAGTTTGGGTAAAGCACCGAATTTCGACGTCGTATTAGGTTCCTACAACTTCTAGAGCATACACCATGCAATCAGCAATTCTTAGAAGGGATTCATTACCTTCACAGTCAATCGATGTCCACCAGGTCTTTTCAATAAGTCCTCCATCAAGGTACCTCCAACTTCGACCACCTAGGTATTTACATCGTGTTTTACTACCTGGGTCCTCTATCTAGGTCTTACCAGAAGATAAAAAAACGAAAAGGAGATTTAACTAAATACTCGGGATTGACGATCCACTGATTATGACGATCAGTTTCACAGTCCAAGAGTCGTGACTGGCACCAGGATCTCCTATGTTAATCCTTCGTCATAAACGAATGCTATAACCGGGACATACAACCATGGTCATTACATCATCCCCTCTTGAGACCAACCTCGGTTATGGTCCCGTCACCAGGGTTTCAGAAGTGATGTTTCTACGACTGACAAAAATAAAAAATGATACTGCAAGCACCAGGATCATGTGTCAAATGAGGGCTTCAGGTTGCAAATTAATCAATTGAATTGAAATCCTTCATCAAGCATTCAATACACAAGCAAATGGTATAAAGACACAAAAGAGACGTTTTATAGCAAGCCTGTCTGAAGTGATTTTTTCACTTCCCTGTACAAGTGATGATCTGGGACAAAATGGTAAATAATCTAAGGTTGAGTCATATGTCATTCTCTTTGTATGGATATCCTCTACAACATATCAAAATTCACGGCAATTGGATAAACGAACAAAAAGATGTGGCCAAATCTTTGGACTACATGATAGCTGAAAATTTTCTGAAAAACCTCTTGGAAATTTATTGTTTCATCAATTTCGGCCCTTAAACATGCTCGAAAGCCGAAAATATTCTTAGCTAAAGTTTGGAAATTTCCTGAGGATAAAGAAACATGGGTATATCACAAAAATCCGACATCGGACGAAGATTACGAAGACCTAACTTCTGAATTTTTTGATGACGAAATTCTTCGTTCATCCACATCTGAATCAGGATCTACACCATCAATACAAGGCCGAACTTCATCTTTAACCGATAGTCTCACTGGCAAGTCGCCGATCCTTCTGCTTATGAGATGTGAGATTTTCATCTTTAGCTCTTTTCTTCTGTGATATTTCATCTCGTCTCTGCTTTCCCTCCGCATCTGCTAAGACCAAGAAAGAATGTATCTTAGCATGAACCACTCTCAGATGATCAAGACACATGCCATGTATCAGCTTTCCAGCATCTCTGAAAGGTTGATTTACCTTGGCATGAACATCTATAGAAGTCTTCATCTTTGACTTGATATTTCTGGAGCGTTCCCCGGAAGAGCCAGAAGGGTGTTTATAACTGGAAGTCACCATTATATGAGGCGAAATGCATGGAGTCATGGACATACCAATAACAAACACACAACAAAAATGGTAACACTCTAACTCTTAACTGTTTACAATTTCACCAACAATGGTGAACTTAGAACAAAAGTTTTAAGAACTTGCCCGTTTCTTCAAACCTACAAAGACGGGAAAAGTCCATCATTTAAAAATCATAAATTGATTTTCATAAAACCATGAACAACCCATGTAAATTTTTACTGTGTTAACATCTACTGATTTTTTCAAAAATAGAACAGACGTCGACGTCCATTCTATAATTGTGAAAACTCATATACAAACATTATTGCACCATGTATAATTATCTACTTTCAACAGTTGTTCAAAATAAAAACATTGATTTTACAAAAATATGTTTTAACGTGAAACTCACGTAAATTTGAAATATATATATCCGTCTTTGAAACGAGAGTATATTTTCAAAAACTTTTGAAAGCTTACATATCGAAAATAAAAAAATTCATGAAAGCTCATAGACAAATGTTTATTACTAACAGACGCACGCCTATTCAGAAAAAAAAAAAACCTTTTCTCTCGTACAAGCATCCACCTTTGAAATGAGAGTTTATTAAAATCTCACATATTTAAAAATCTCTCTTATACTAGAGATCATTATTTGTTTCTTAAACTAACGAACAAACGAATGTCTGTTCCTAAAACAAGGATCTCCTTTTTGGCTCGGACCCATAAGTGCTAAACGGACCAAAAATGGACATCCGACCATCCAAATCAGCAGTGCCTCATCTTTTCGTACTCATGAGATGACACTTTATCATACTGACTGGATCCTTATCTGAGAATTTGCTCGTACATGACATCATTGGAGCAAATCGGGGATTCTAAAAATGCCTTTATACGACTAAGAACTACTTATCTTGTCTACTGGAAAATCACCATCTAATGCTTATTGTGGAACATGACTGTCCCTCACTAAGAAGGGGACTAAATGTTGATGGTGGATTTTCAGCAAGGGATAAAATCGTAAAATCACGATACTTCATGTTTCTGACCAGGCTTCAGGAACGCATGTGACGATTCATATTTTACGATCTGTGAACCGTTTCACGATCTCTGACTAAGCGAACATTCCTCTCAGAGCTATGATGAATATGTTTCTCGAAAGGCCTCCCCGGCTGAGCGGTCGATGCTTCACACATTTCATCATCACCTCTATGTAGAATCTTAATGATTGGGCGGTTCCCTAGACATAATATTTGTTAGAGAGGTTAACGCCTTCAGGACGTCACGCTGCACGTTGTTCCCTGACTACATAGAGAGACCCACCTCTACATATAATCTTAATGATTGGTTCCCTAGACATAATTTTTGTTAGGGAGCTTAGCGCCTTCAGGACGTCACGATGTTCGTTGTTCCCATACTATGTAGAGAGATCGTGTATATTATCTCTTGATGATTGGGGTGGTTCTCTAGAAATAATGTTTGTTAGAAAGCTTAACGACTTCAGGACATCACGCCGATCGTTGGTCCCTGACTATACACCCCTCATAACGAATATGATGCTTCAATTATCTCATATCTCGATTCTGCAAATAGATTAATTCTAACTTGACATTCATCCATTGAATTCCTAGAAAATAATCTATTATATATCATTATTCCATTCCCTGAACTCCCCCCCCGACTGGATTCATGGATTAGTAATGGATACTCAACTCATTTTATTACTCCTTTTCATGAATCTTTCTCAACCAAATTTCATGAATTGGTAATAATTATTCATGAGCGAAGTTTTGCTCGCTTATTTGATCAAAATTGAGAGTTTCAGTCAAGATCAAACTCTTCTGAAAATTCAAAATATTGCTCAAACGCACATTAGAAAATACCAAAACTCTCATGACTGAGACACGGACATCATGGTGACACGAGCATGCTACCTTGACCGACCAAGGCCAGCCCTAAGGGTTGCAATGAGCCGGTCCCACAAATCTTCATAATTTCAACCTAATTTGCTATCATTTATTCGGATTCGGTCCAAACTCTCTCCAACCAACTTGGGATTTTCTCATTCGATCATCATCTGGTCTCAAGACCATCAAGGTCTAGTCCCATGACCCCTTTGTCGGTCCCTAATCTCTCTATGACTAGGTTTTACTACCTAACGCTCACACGAGCACTATTTTAATAAATGATTAAACCTGCTGTTTATGGGTAGAAACTATTTCTGCCGGTTTTGGTAATTTGGGGTGTGTGGATGAGAAATGACTCTAAACCTTAAACAAATGCACTGCATGGGAGTGATTGTAGATTCGAGAAATCAATCCATGCAAATCCGGCCTAAACCAAGAAATGGCCGTTCCAGACTTATTTCGGTCACAAAGTGAAGGAGATGGGGTTGATCTTAGGGAGGGAAGCGAAAAAAGGTGTTGAGAGTGTGAAGGTGTTGTCTATGTATGACTTATATCAGAAAGATGAACTGTATTGCAGGATGTAAGATATCAGTTTCGGTGTTTGAATACGATTGTATCAACACTTGCCTCTGTTGTTTTGTCTTGCCTTGTTCCTGTTTTTGAAAAATAGGGAGGAGAACCTATTTATACAAGTATTTAAGCCTAACCCTCATATCTCGTGAGAAGTGGAGAAAGTGGAGTGATGGAGTAGTGGAGTCATGTGTTAGTGTCACACGCCAGTCTTGCCCACTTCTACCATCATCACTAACAGTCCATGACTTCCTAACACATTCTTGTGATGGCGCATTGTGCACTGCATGTTGTAAACCGCCATACCAATACCCCAGTATGTATCCCCTAGTTTGTGACATGATTGATGTCTCGAGTGTGTGGATCGTGGAACCCACAAAAAGTAGCATGTAATGCTAGATTAAATAACTAAGTTATTTAGGTAGTCGATACTTGTGAAATATCGTGTGTATTATATGCAGGTACTGCAAAGAGGATATTCAGCATGTATAAAGCATCGATGCTTGAGCGTCTCAAAATAGCCTCATGTCCAGCCTACTTCATGTGATGGTTTGGAGATTGCGCAAGCAAGTCCTCCCATGGACGACCACATGGTGTGGTAGAGTGACGGGTGGTGATCACCATGACGCCTCACTGACCAATTAACTCCTGACCAAGGTTGTATAACCAAGCTGGTGAAGTTGGACGGATGAGATGATCTTTGAGACACTCATCTGTGACTGTTAGTGGAATTAATGTTTTTGAAGAGGTGCGCAAGCACCACTTTTCAGCTTGGTCGAATCCAAGCTTGGGACACGATTTTGGCATGGACGATCGGGCATGCGTGTAGATGACATGCCGGTATACATGCCCATACCTCATTTTCCCGTGAAAGTGTGATCTGGACCGCTCAATTTGTACGACAAAGAGAATAGGTCAGGATTGATTTACAACAGAAGTTTGGTGTCGCAAATGCCGCGCGTAATGCTTTCTTTAGGCGCGCGTTTCGGGACAACCAAGCTTGGTCGGTCCCGGACAATTAGTTTGGCGTATAGGTGGCAGGATGGTGTACATGCCTATACCTTACTTTCCCATAGGAACGTGATCTAAGCCACTCAATTCGTTCGGCGGAGTTGAGTGGTCGAGATCAGTTTGTGATTGGGAAGTGTGACCACGCTAGTTTGGGCGTGCGAATTGGAACGACCAGGCATGTTATACCTTGGAAGATCGGGTGTGGAGATATATGGGTCCACGGTGATCATGTTGATACTCGCTGGACCTGCTCAGTCGACTCCTAAACCCTCCATTCGATCAGGAGAAAACAGACGTTTGCGATCAATGCAAAACCCTAATTAGGGTTTTGCCGGCCGTGCGGCATGCCCACTTTGGGCGCACGATATGGAATGACCAGCCATGGTTAGTCCTGACCGATCAGTCATGTGTGTAAGCGGGCTTACAATGAGCGTGTTGACATGCTTTAGGCCCTTTGAATTTACATCTACACCCTCCATCTACGCCTGCGAAAATGGATGGTTGAGACTGTTTTGCGACACATGTAATGTGCCGCAAACCCTAATTTATGGTTTTTCGTTCATACTGATTTGGCTTGGACGGTTTGGCAAGCTATGCCACCCTTTTAGGGAGGCCGAACATGTGGGGCCCGAGTTAGGTCAGTAGTGAATATTCCAATACCTGCTTGGGGTCATGGATTCGATCTAAGCCATCTAACCATGCTTGGTGAAGTTGGATGGTCGTGATCGTTTTTGAGACTAATATGGACATTCTAGATTCAAATATGCTCAATCGGGCTAGTATAACACACCGAGATATGTAGGCTCAATCGGGCTAGTTTAACACACCGAGAGTTGCATCCTGTAAGGGTATTTCATACATGCTTCATTATTAATGCTTGGAGGTTCGTGTTGCTCTGCTGAGAACAACACTCAGTCGTCATGCCGCACCGATAATGAGTACAAGAAATACAAGGCTGGTCATGCATTAATTAATAATGCTGTAAATTCACAGGGTATATGGGATTGTTGCTACATGCTCCAACTTGGATGAATTTCGTGTATTTAATTCATAGAATACTGAGATTGTTGCCACATGCTCCATTCTAGGTGAATTAGTAAAGTGAAGAAGTATTCATCACTTATTAAAGGCTTTATCTTTTGCAAGATGTTAGCGCATAATTTTGGCTTTTACAATTTTAGCCTTAAATAAAAATCCACCATCAACACCTGCGTTTGATCATCCTTTCACCAACTGGTCAACAAAGGACTTTGGTGCATGCTCACTCGATCACTCAAGCGCTACATGGTCAACCATCATCCCATGTAGCCGGTCACTCCTTCACTCAGTGATCTATTTCTCAGTAAATCATCAATTGATCAAAATTAGGGTTTCGAACAAATGCTCTAAAAATCATAATTCTGAGCGGGTTCAAACACTAATAATTTTATGTTGATCCAGCAATCATCTGGGTTAAAATATAATATTCGGTCAGGCTATAAATGCTTGAATAATGATCCAACTATCAATATTCATTAATCTACTGATTATCAAACATTGATTCAACTATCAATATTCGACGATCCATCAGACAATATTTGCTCATACGAGCAATATCAACATCATTCATTCGAGAACTATACGTCCCTGCAGACATGTTCAGTTCACGAATCCTAGAGCATTCATCAATCATGCTCGGTTGAACAATACTTAGACTCATAGTCTAATCAAGTCAATGACTGACTAATCAAATACATGTCTGCTTTACGTCACATGGGCGTGAGACATCAATCACGTCACATGGGTGATTTTGATTAGGATTTTGGTCTGGCGGCCTACATCACATGTGTTCATCCACGATGATAAATGTGAGTAAGTCATGCAAGCAGTTGAGGGGGTTAGAAAAGTAGTGGGTGGACGATCAACCAAGTCTCAGCATAACCTGGAACTGGTTAAACCACGATTTTCCACTCTCCCACTCTTTCACTCGAGGAACCGTCACACATACTGAAGATTAATGTGTCTACTATTCTGGATATATAAATAAGTCTCTAAATCCAGGATTGAACAACAAGATAATTTTTCGAGCAATCGCTCTCAAGAATTCAATCAATCGACCAGAGCTTATTCGAACTCAACAGTTCATATCAAACTTGCAGAAAACCACAACATATTCACAATCCTAGATCACCATTGATCTCACACATTTCTCAGCTTCCCTCCTATAGATCAACCCTCTTCCCACTTTGTGACCTAATTGATTCTGGAACAACCATTGTCTTGGTTTATGCCAGAGTCCTATAGATTGATCTCTCGAACTTAAAGCACTCTCGTGTAGTGTATCTTTTTGAGGTTATGCAGTGCGCTCGGTTGAGGAGCCTCTGTCACACGATCATCTCTCCATTTCCTAAAAAACCAGTGAATCATTTTCCCCTATAAACAAGCGCGTGTGAAATAGGGCTCATTTGTTTTGTGAACAACTGTTGATTTAAGTAGAAATAGGAATTGGAAAAAGGCTCAACAATACTATTTAGTGATTCACAAGAACAACACTTTGTACACCATGGCACCAAGAGAGAGTTTCTTTCCAGCAGCTCTTACAACTTCCAGTATTGAGAGAACCCCAAGGAATTATTTTTACATGTTTTTCAAAGAGCTTAAATGGGTCAAAAAATAACTTGCGTTCTTGATTTCTTCTTTTCCAACTTATATCACACAGTTTCTGCAGTTAATGTTCAGTACTACAGAGAAAAACTATTTCGATAAAAAAGGACATCCTGACTTTCTCATAAGCGAGGGAAGTATTATTATCTCGAGAAGGTACATCAGGGTTTGACTGATGAACATAGTTAAGTTCAGAGATTGAACTATAGCTAATAGATGAGGTTTAGATGCTTCTTGCATCATATCCAAATTATATGAGACAGAGGAGATAGGGGGATAACTCTTACTGACAATAAGATCAATATCAACCTCAACATGAACATCGTTCATCATAACTTGATTTGGCCTCTCAAGAGATTCTTGCTCTTTCTGGAGATATAACTCAACATCAAGAGATAATCTCTCAAGTCTTTTTTCAATCCCTAAAAACGCTTCTAGGGATTTTAAACCTGATGGAGGTTTAGATAGAATTTCTTCTACTGATTTTACTAAATCAGTCATGGAAGAGAATTCAGAAATCCCTGGATTGGTGGTGCATTTATTAATATAACACTTATGTCCATTATTCAGATCGCTGTAAACACATACTTATGAGGTCTTAAATGTGTTTTCCTTCTCTGGTACCAATTGAAAAAGCGGGGGTACAACAACCACACCTAATATTTCGTTCGGAAATCTGAATAGAAAAACTCCAATATACTTTCAAGAGAATCAACTAGTCAGTCAGACTCAATCTAGAGAAAAATATATCAAAGAGTTTATATCTCTATTTATTAATTCAATCTGCAATCAAACAAATAAGAATTTGCGATCCCGATTGAATATAATAGAAATAACTTGAACGGTACCAAAGACCAATGTTCAAGTGTCATTCAATTTATATCAACAACCAAAGGTTGGATTATCTAATTGATTGATCTTAACACACAACCAGTGATATTTCAATTATATAACAAAATATAATGCGGAAAAGAAATAACACGGACACTAGAAGTTTTGTTAACGAGGAAACCGTAAATGCAGAAAAACCCTGGGACCTAGTCCAGTTTTGAACACAACACTGTATTAAGCCGCTACGGACACTAGCCTACTGTCAATGAACTTCGGACTGGAATTTAGTTGAGCCCTAATCAATCTCACGCTGATCAAGGTATAGTTGCGCTCCTTACATCTCTAAACCCCAGCAAGATTCTACGCACTTGATTCCCATAAATGATCTCACCCACAACCAAGAGTTGGTAGAATCACAAACGATGAGACGAAGATGTTTGTGACTACTTTTAATCTTACCTATTGGTGATAAATCTCAAGAAAATCGTAACAAAGATACTACTCAATCACGGTAGAACAAGTAAGATGAGAACACACAACTACAGAGAAAATAGTTGGGTATGGCTTCGTAATCCCAATGAAGTCTTTAAGTCGTTAACCTATAGGGTTTCTTGAAAAACCTAAGGTTAAAGGAGAATCGACTCTAGTCGCAACTAGTATCACACATGACGTGTGGGGATTAGGTTTCCCAGTTGCTAGAGTTATCCTTTATATAGTTTTCAAATCAGGGTTTGCAATCTAAGTTACCTTGGTAACAAAGTATTCAATATTCATTGTTAGATGAAAACCTAATTAGATACAAGCTAATATCTTTCAACCGTTAGATCAAACTTAGCTTGTTATACACAAATGAAATGTACCTTCATTTAGGTTTAAGAAACCGTACCTAAATGTGTACATTATATTGGCTCAACAGTAGTTAACCGAGGTTATCTATATGAACACTCTCATATCAACCTTATTCATCTTAACCATAACTAGTTCAAATGACTCAAATAAAACTAATGAAAGAGTTGTTCAATTGATATATTCTCATATAATTATACAAGAACACAATCGAAGAAAAATCGGTTTGATTCACTCTAGAATCAATTCATGAACATTATAGCCACGGTTTGCAAATAATGTATTCCTTATTATATAAATGTATTTGTTCATGTTACAACCGATTTTAGAACTTTAACAACTCAAGTATGCTAACGGGTACGCATACTTGAATAGCCGGACCACGTTTGATTTTCGCAAGTATGCGAATGGGTACGCATATCTCCAAACCCAGCATAATTTTCCGGACATGAACCTTAAGCCAATATGCGTACGGGTATGCGTACTTAGGTTCCCGGACTTCTCAAACCAACAAGTACGCATACGGGTATGCATACTATGTTTCTCGGACATGGATCACATATATGCAAGAGTGCATAACATGTTTATAATCCAATGTTGGTTAAGTGTTCTAAACTCTATCTAAATCATTGAAAATTTCTTAGAGGATGACAATAGCCGTTTTCACACACTATCAGCATTAAAGCAATTTTCAAGTTATTAAAATAATCATAATTAAACATTCCAAGGCTACACCAAATGATTGTATCATACAAACCATGTAAGATGTTACTCGACGATTTTCACATGATCATTAATTGACTTTTGTCAAGAATATAAGATGAACTTGGTTGAAGCAAAAGCTTACCAACACATATTTCGAGAAATATGTAAGCGAGTTAAACTCAGCTCGAAATCTCAAATGTGCATAATCGAAAACTATAGTAATACGACTTTTGTCTCAATATAGGAAATAGAGTAAAAATAAACTTTCCAAGTGATAGATGAGTTTTAGTCTCCATATACCTTTTGTTGATGAAGTTCCACAAGATCTCCTTAGTAGTTCTTCGTCTTCAATTGATGAACGCCGTGAAGTCTAATGCTCAACTACACAATATATCCTAGTCTGAGACATTACTATAAGTATATTAGAAATCAAGACTTCTAGTTTTGATCACTAACATTGACAAACAAGATTGCGATAACAAGGCTTGCGAGTTCGACCGAACAATGCTATAACACTTGGTTTTTTTTTGAAAACCATCATGTAAACGTTTTTAATTGGAATGAAACACTTTTGGTTTGACTATCAAAAAAAATAATACATATATGTAGCATTTCCAACAATGTTTGGGTAGGATTTCAGAGATACTTTCCATAAAAGTTCTCCATGGTAGTTAGATGGTCAAACTTCTTTCTGATTTGGAAACTTAAGTTTGGATGAGGGTATTAGAGAGAGGAAAAAGGAAAGTTAGTGAGAAGAATTCATATAACATCTTTTTTTTTTGTCCGAAAGTTGATAAAAGAGAAACCAAATCCCAATGAGGACTTGGTTTCTCCATATTTATAGGGTATTAAATAAAAGATGAGAAGCAAGTACACCGTCTAATAGGAAAAAGAAATTTCAATTGAAAAACCAACGAAATTTTTTAATGAAAGAAAAACGATGGACGTGGGAAACAATGTTCCTTCAATGAAACTATTTCCCTTCTTCTCCATTAAGCTTGAATTTCAGCATCCACTTAATATGTACTATCTACTCGACATGTAGGATTTTAAAGGGAAAAAATCGTTCATGCTTTGGTCTGAATGAAACTGTTAACATTTTTATTTATATTACAAATCCATCTCAGTGAAAACACAAACATTGAATCAAAATAAAAAATCTCTAGACTTTCCATTTTGTTTTCTTAATGAGCCAATTTACTGATTTATTTCCCAGTTGATTGATATTCTTACAAGAAAAACAAAATATACTTCAACCACATAAGTAAAAATAAATAATGAAAAAATTAGTCTATTTGGAATATAAAACTAGCAAATTAGACTTTCCATTTTGTTTTCTTAATGAGCCAATTTATTGATTTATTTCCCAGTTGATTGATATTCTTACAAGAAAAACAAAATATACTTCAAACCACATAAGTAAAAATAAATAATGAAAAAATTAGTCTATTTGGAATATAAAACTAGCAAAATAGATAACGTTACCGCCTTGTCCTGGAACCGCTCTCAAGACTAGCTAGATCTTGGTCCTTCACAACAGCCAACGTAAAAAAAAAAGCATAAGCATAAGCATTAGCGTTAGCGTTGCTAAGGTTTAATGAGAGGACAAATGAGATGTTATTCCAGTATTTTTGGATAAAAGGTGATTGCAAAACAATTTTCTTATATGCTCAAAGAATTCTTAGCAAAATCAAATGACAAAATGAAGAAATAATAAGTAATATAAGTTTACCTTATTTGCGAGTTTCAAATTTTACTTTTTTTGGTTTCAATTTCATCAATAAAGGCAACATGACGGCAGACAAACTAGCAAAAGAAGCAAGAAAGAAGGTCCTAAATCAAGATTGTCTCCTCTTCAACAATGCCAAATTATATATTTTGGAATTTCTATTTTCGGACATGATGAATCAAAAAATGTGGATGATGATCAATTATTAGTATTTCCTTTTCCTAGTGTTTTTCTTTATTTTTTAGCTATGATAGGAGCAAGCAATAACATTTAGTTTCTTCTTGGATTTTTGGTTTCTAATATATGGAGGTTAACTTGCACAAAACAAAATAAAAAAACAAAACAAAACAAAACACAAATAGCAATGAGATCACAATTCAATTGTCAGATAGACTGCTCGAATTGTGATTCGTTTGCCAAAATAATCTCTACAGCTTGTATTTTCCGATTCATTCCCTTTCCCCATAGTGCTAATAACAAAGACGAAAGTTGATTTCCGCCTAAAAAGGTTGGATCTCCCTTATTTTGTATTTTTTTTAGTGTAGATTGTGCTAAGGTTTGAACTTATTGAGAAAAAAGGTTTAGCTTAGTGGGGTAATTCCACCGGCAAATATACCATGTCAAAGAATAAGATAGTTGTTTTAGGAGCTGCATAATTTTCCTTGGAGGGCTCACAAGAAGACAAATAGGCCAATTTAATAATAAATAAAATGATTTTAATAAAGTAAACTTGATAATTTTGGTAATGGTCAAACCTCCTTCAATTTGTATTAATGAATTTAATTAGTTTAGCTAATTATATGCTAGTGTTTTATTAGGCCGACCGAGCGAAGCGATGGAGGACTCTATATATGGTGACTTTGTGTCAATGTGAAGCGTGACATTTTTTTCAATTACACAAAAAGGATTGAATTTTGGTCTGGACACCTGGAAAAGACTAAGTTGTTCCTCTAAATCAAATTTTACTTTTTCTCCTTTAGACATTTTCGTAAATAAACCAAAGGGGAAGGGGAATAAGGTATTAGATATTTTCGTAAATAAACCAAAATGGAAGGACACAACAGTAAATGTATTTTTTATATATTTAAAAACCTCGTATATTTCAAACTATAAGTCGTATTTTTATAAATTTTATATATTTGGAAAGCCCTTTAAATTAGCTACGCAATGAGCACAAACAATGATATCAAATTTTTGTTTTTCAATTTTTTTTATTATTCTCCAAATTTTGTATCTTTTCTCCTTAAAAATTAGGCATAGCTTAAAATTAGACATATCTTTAAAAAAATTGAAAAAACTACAAGAAAAATAAAATGATTGACTAAGTATAAAAAACAACTAATTTTAAAATGAAAAGCACAACATATGGTGTTGAATCACCACCAAATTATTTGCAAAGTAAAAATATACCATGGCCTACATGTCTGGAAAAATGATACTTTCGCGTCGTGTTTGGAAAAATTATACCTTCGTGCCGTCTCACGAAAAATAATATTTTCACCCTACGGCGGAACTAAATTGTGAACACAAAATTTAGTTTTACATCAATTTTTTCGGTCGGCCATCCCACCATGGTATCGGTCATCTAGTATTAAATTAATGAATATGATTATAATAGATAGTAGTTAAAAATTAAATTAAAAAATTTCTTTTTGCATTTTACAGTATCCAAATTTGCAGTTGTAACCTATTCTACCGTTGGGAACTCATGAACTCCCAGACGTAAACTAGAACTTACGTCTAGGAGTTTATGATTTCCTAACCATAAAAGATCTACGTCCAAATCGACAACCACCAAAATCCAACCACATCTAGGTTGTTATTCTCCTATGGTTAGGTCAACTAGCAGTATGGTTACTCCTGAGTCATATTCGACTAGCATTCAAAGTAAGTCATTTATTTCTATGGTTAGAAAATTTATGACGAAAATTTACTTATACGACTAGGAAAGTTGTGATAAAATCAAGTTTACAATCTCACAACTGTAATAATAAAACATATCTAACTTACAGCTGGGAGTTTATCAATTCCCATCTGCACTTAATTTATTGTTTACAATTAGGAGTTCGTCAATTCCTAGCCTATGTGATTTGTTGTCCACGGTTAAAAATTCATCTATCCCTAGTCGTAATTTGTTGTTTACAACTAGGATTTCATCAATTCCTAGTCGTAGGTACTTCAAAAATTGAAAAAAATAATTATAATTTGCTAGCCTATTTAAGCAATCAAAAAGCAACACAAAATAATGGGTTTGTCGTTTCTTACCTAATAGAAGTAATGGATAAAAATTATCTGGTTGTTTATGTTAGAGCATTGCTCGGTCCAACTCATAAGTGTTGCTATTTCAAACTTGTTGTCAAATTTAGTTTTCAAAACTATATCTTGATTTCAAGTCTACAATTAATTAAGTCCCGGACTAGGATATAAATGTAGTTGAGAAGCAATGGATCACAGAAGTCATCATTGCCTTTTACCATTTGAAGGCGAAGATCAACCGAAGATTTTAGAGAACTTCATCAACAAAAGGTAAGTGAAGACTAAACCACCTATTTCTCAAGTTATATTCACTTTCTATCATTGAGACTATGTCATAGAACTAATTAGACTATTATGCATATACAAGAATTTCGAATCAAGTTTATCTTGATAATTAATTCTCGAAATATAATGACTAATCTTAATGAACATTTGTTCATACTTGATGAATTTCGATTAAGGAAAATTTATTGTTTTGAATATATCTAGATTCGTCCTCTTCGTAACCCTTTTAGGGTTTAGCAACTACAAAGTTTTCATAGGGATTCGTGAAAACATGTCCAAATATCTTTCCTTGATAACTCGAGTAGCATGATCTTGATCGATCGTTGAGCTGCTCACTCGATCAAGATAGGTAGAAATCATCAAATTTCTCTTCGTCTCAAACTTTGTTGATTCCACAGGTTTTATATTGTGAGGTGAATAATAATATAGGCCGCACTTCAGGTTACATAAGTCCAGATTTTGAGGTTAGCTAGACTTTTTCTATTTCTACCGATTTCCATCACCTTTGATCAAACTATTTGATTGTAAAAGGAAATCATATATAGGATTAATTTGTGGGAGGCAGATTTTTTCAAATTCTTCAATTGAGTTGAAGCAACTATTAGTTGGTGTGACATCAGCTAAGGGAATCAATTGCGCGGAGTCCTGCTGGGATTAAAGAGGCGTAAGGAGCATGACTGTACCTTAATCGATGGGATAACTTTTAGGGCTCAAATACATTCCAATACGAAGTTAATTGGTAGTACTCTAGTGTCGGTAGCGGCTTAATACAGTTTGGTGTTAAATCTGTAGCGGCTTAATACGATTAACAACCAAATCGTGTTCTCTTGCGATTAACGAGAATTTGTGGTTTCCTCGTTAACAAACTTATGGTGTTTGTGATATTTCTTTTTCTATTTATCTTTATAATTGAAATATAACAGGTTGTATGTTAATCAATCATTGTAGATACATCTGACTTAGTTTGTTGGATATGACTTTATTGATTCTTGGACATTGGTCTTTGGTACCGTCCAAGTAACCTCTTTGTGATTAGGTTCACTGATTTGATTCTGTAAACATTCTAATCGCAAAAGAGAGATATATAACTCTAGGTATTATTCTTTTATTGAGTTTAACTCTTAGAGTTATATTGAGTTTGTCTATACATATTGTCTAAGAAAAAAGTGGCGGCGTATTTTGGTACCCCGCGTTTTCAATTGGTATCAGAGTAGGCAAACACGCCAAGACCTAATAAGTCTGTGTTTGAAGCAGTCTGACTACATGGACATGGGTGCAATCTCAATAAACGTACCTCCTGCATTTGATGGCTCAAATTACTAATGGTGGAAAAAAAATGTATACGTTCCTTTTTACAAGCCCATGACTTTGAGACATGGAAACTTGTAGTTATTGGATACGATGCGCCGACAGTTATTAGAGATAGAAACACTATTGCGAAGCCATTAGGATAATATAGTGAATCCGAGATAAGTTCTGCAAAGCATAATTCTAACTGGTTAAATGATATTATCCACGCCATAATATCAGATCTTCATCACCATGTAACTTCGTGTACTAATTATAAAGATGATTGGGATATCATAGAAACTGTATTTGAAGGAGATATCTCAGATAAAGAATTTAGGCTTCAAAACCTAAATTGTGAATGGGAAAATCTTCGTATGTCTGATGAAGATTAGTTTGATGAGTTTAATCAAACTGTGTCTGGAATTGTTAATGCATCTTATGCGTTAGGGAAGACCATTCCCCAAAAGGAAATTGTGATGAAAATTCTCCGATCTTTACCAGCAAAATACGAGTCTAAGAAACATACCATCATGGAAGGGAATAACCTTGAACACTTTCCAGATCAATCTCGTTAGAAAGTTATAGATCTTTGATCATGAGCATAGTATGGATAAAGATAGCACTTCTGCACTCAAATCCACAACCAATACAAGTATGACTTCTTCGTAGGAAAACATGTCTTGGGATGACGATTCAAAGATGTACCCAGGAATTACATACAATCTGGAAAGCGGCGCTCGCGAACCAAGTTTCAAGATGATTCAATTATTCAAGACGGAAATTATCTTTAAAAAAATAATGTTCTCATTATTTCACTTGATAACTCTACTGAGATCACTTCTGATCATCTAACAAAAAATTCTTCCCCTTATGCAAAAATATCTATTGATTCTGATTCAGCTCTGATTCAGAGTCAGAAAAGGATATTTCGGAATTCTTGAATAAAATCTCATCGAGAAATCTTATGTTTGAAGAACACTTTGGAAAAACTCGAATCACCTCTTAAAGTGAAAAATCTTGAGCTAGAGAAACTTAATGAGAAGTTCACTGAAATCTTGTCTGTCAAAGATAATGAGATCGATACCCTCAAGTGTGATCTACAAAGGTTCTCAAGAAGCTCAGACAAGATCTCATTTATATTGTTTGGGCAAAAGTTCTTCGCTAACACTAATGGTATTGGGTTCTCCAACAAGACCTCTATCACCAATAACTGTTTCATTCTTGCTGGTTGGTACAAAAAGGAAACAGTTGTTTGTGATAAAAAGGTAGCCGAACCTTCTAAAATTGAGCTCTCAATGCATTGTTCCTTTTTTGGATGCAAGGGACATGTTCAGGAAAAATGTCAGAAATTCAAGAAGAATAACTCAAGAATTGTTAAACTTCAGAATGACATGCATAAAATGAGTCAACTATTAAAGAATAATCCGAGAACTTAAAAACCGAGGAGATAATGGAGTAAAACAACAAGAAAAGGTAAGATTCATGAATGCACAAAGGGCCTTGAAAAGTCACATAGTGACGCAAGCGGTGAATGTTTCACTCTACCCATCACTACTTAATTGTAGTAATGAATGCAGCCTCAATATTTTAGATTGAGAAAATGAGGTCGCACAAAATCTCATCAAATTACCTTTTGTGATGACAAGGCTGCTCAAGTATGAATTAACCACTTTTTTATTGTTGTGTGACTTACCTCATAGAATTTTTGGTATGGATAGTTTTGTCGAGCCAGCTCCAAAATCTAAAATACTTAACTGTATTGCATAACCAATCAATGGTCCGTAAGTATTGTTTAAATATATCTTGTGCTCTAAACCTTATGTATTCGAGCTAAGAAGATGTTTAAATCTTATGAGATAAAATATGATATAACCCATGAGATTAAGTAACCAAAATGTGTATATTAAAAAGTTAGTCAAAGTTTGTGTATTATCTTTTGGGCTCACAAACAGCAATATATATGTTATGTCTACTGGTTCATGGTCCATGTTCAAAAAGGTCAGTTTTCCTCTTTTAATTAAGGATTAAATGCATACTTTTATCTCCTTAAGATCGGTTACATGGCTCCTGTAACAAGAGGAATCACCAATAAGGATATAGTAGAAAATGTCAAAGTTTATATTCACGAAGTAATCAAATCATCAAGGAACCGAAAGAAGATATCAGCCATATATGAACAAGGTTCTTCTTCAACTTGTCTTTTATTTATTTGTCAACTGGATAATGATTTTAGGTCTAAGGTGAAGAACTTTGTATCCAAGAGGAATGATTTGAAATGTCGAATCAACATCTCTTAAAATGAGATAACTTACTATGAACACTCGTTGGCTCAGTCAAAAAATACCCTGACTAAACTAAGGGCAGAACTTAGTGAATTAACATATATCTCTGAAGACCTAAAAAAACTAAATGAACCTATTATCTTTGAGTTTTTCAACAATGAGAAGAAATTCTATCCTCAGGTAATCAAAAACCTTATGCATTTCTAGGAAGCTTCTCGTGAGAAATTATTCTTACTTTTGAAGGATAACCAGGGTTTGGTATAGAAAAAATTATGATTACACAAGCTATTTCCAATTTTTTTCATCTTGCATGTTTTTAGATTTATTTATATTATTCTAGAGTTGTTGGAAGATGAACTTGCACTATGTAATCATTATTGGTTTACTTATTGCAAAAATCTTGTGAAATATATGTGCCTTCATGCTTTCGTGAATTGAGATGATATTTTATATATGCTTAGAAGTTAAATATATTGTGTTTTTTATAAACGGAAAATATAACAAACTCTTTGAGAATTTTCTCGGAGTATTGATCTACTCGTGATCACACTTTTGTGTTTTTACTGCACACTCCGTAAGATTTTCTTATGTTGAGTCATACCAATTAAAATTATCTTTTGTCCGTAACTGTCGTAGAGATTATTTTACATCGATTTTCGGATACAAATCCACGTGATTTGTTAATGTCCAACAAAATCTTTCTTTTTCGTAAAACAAGGTCATTCATGTTGTTCTAGAACATGCAATTGGGAGATATGGGAATTAATTGGGGGATATTAAATAGTTTGTTACCGGCATGGTTTTTCAAGGACAAATTCTGTTTTCGACCATGCCAGTATGAACAGTAACCCGTACTATTCATATCCCCCAATTAATTGTTCTTGTTCTATTGAAAATAATATCAAATGGGGGAGAGTTCTTAAATGAACTTGTGCTTAATTGCTATATCTTTATGGGGTATGTGGCTATCGAATTGAAAGGGGATGCTTGTATCTTCAATCTCCTGGATGAGAGCTAAGTAATTCTTACTATGTGATATCATCTAAAAAAAGTTGATTTGAGGAGTTGCATTTTAACTATGTTATAATGTGGACTCTAAAAACTTCCTTAAAACTTGACATATCTTTTGGTTGTATGCATTACGATCTCGCGGTTCTTACCTTTGTAAATTTTATTGACAAAAATGGGGAGAATTATTTAGTAGTTTCATTCTACATACATATGGTTTACGGATCATCATGTAAGGGGGAGTGAATCAATAATCTATAGGTTTTACCTATTATGCAAAAGATGTAACTATTGATTAAGGGGGAGAAACATATCACCGTAGTATAACTTCAGAATTGGGATACAATTGAACTTTGGAAAAGGAATATTACCATGTTTCTGTATAACGACAATTGAGAATGTTTGTTTTCATAAGTTTTTATCGCTATGGAATCGGTTCTTCAACAACACCGATGCTGATTTGAATACGTTAAGAATCATTGCAGCTTGAAATTACGAAGAGTTCAAGGATTTAAAGATTCCAAGGAAATCAAGACATGTGGATTCAAGAAAACTTCGACACTTTATTTTTTATCCATATGCATTAATAGTTTTGTCACTAAAATTTGTAAAGGGGGAGATTGTTAGAGCATTGCTCGGTCGAACTCACAAGTGTTGCTATCTCAAGCTTGTTGTCAAATTTAGTTTTCAAAACTATATCTTGATTTTTAGTTTACAATTAGTTAAGTATCAGACTAGGATAGAAATGTATTTGAGAAACAGTGGATCACGGTAGTCATCATTGTGTTATACTATTTGAAGGCGAAGATCAACCGAAGGTTTTGGATAACTTCATCAACAAAAGGTAAGTGAAGACTGAACCACCTATTTCTCAAGTTATATTCACTTTTATATCATTGAGACGATGTCGCATAACTAATTAGACTATTATGCATAGACAAGAATTTCGAATAAAGTTTATCTTGCTTACTTCTCAAAATATAATGACTAATCTTAATGAACAGTTGTTCATACTTGATGAATTTCGTTTAAGGACAATTTATTATTTTGAATCAAAATCATGATTCAAGTTTTATCATTTGAAAATAGCCTGGAAGAGTGAACGTGTCATTGATGTTATTCGGGAATGTTTTGAATCGATTTAGAGAGAAATATAGAACTACTAAATATTCGGATACAAGACAGGGTTATCATTCTCACAAACTGGGAAAAATGTTATAAGTCTTAACTCGTATTACATGTACTCGTACACGTATGGAAGTAGCTATATATATATTGACTTGCAGATTTGTGGTACGCATATTCTTATGTATATCATTGTTGATGGTGGATTTTAGTTCAGGGCTAAAATTGTAAAACCAAATTTAATGCGCTGACATCCTGCAAAGGGTAAAGCCGTTTGATAAGTGATGAGTACCTCTTCACTTTATTTACTCGAAGCAATTCAATAAATACACAAAATTCACCCAGAATGGTGCGTGCAATAACAATCCCAAATATTCTGTGAATTTTTTAGAATTATTATATTAATTAATGCATGATTTGCCTAGTATTTCCTGTGATGTTCTCAGCCAAACTCTCATTATTAGCATGAGATGATGATTGAGTGTTCACTCTCAGCAGAGTAACATGAATCTCCAAGTGCCAATTTTGAGATGTGCATGAAATACCCGTACAGGCTACATCACTCTTTAAAGAGAGTCTCGCATCGACGCGCTTTGGTTAGCCGATCGAGCATGCTTAATTTCCTTAAGGGAAATCTGAACTGTCCATGTCAGTGTTAGAAACGATCACGGCCACACAAGTAGGCCGTAAAATTTAATAAGCCTAGCCAAACCCTGGAAAAAATAGGCAATTGTTGTGATGACCACCGGCGGGCCCACTTATGCCCTAGCCGGTTGAAAAATCACCATACTCCCCCAGCACCATCAAACACCAACCCAAAGTTGAGTGGCCGCGCTGTTTTGGGAGAAGATCGACGAGCATAGACTGTTCAGGGCAGTCTTAAAACCATCACAACCGTCCAACTTCACCAGCCTGGTTGGACGGTTAGATCATCCCATGAATGATCAGGGAAGCACTAACGCACACATTGGGGGGCCCACTTATCCTTCACCCGATCGGTTTTCTCACGGCGATGTCATGGAGCAAAACGATTGCTTAAACCATGGAAGCCGTGATGTTTCTAAGGGTTGCGGAATCCCACTAGTGTCTTAAAATCGATCACAACCATTCAACTTAGCCAGCCTATTTGGATGACTTAGATCGTATTTAGGACCATCAGGAATGTGCACATACGTTCACCGTCAGCCCAACATGGGCCCCATGAGATCGATCTCTCCAAAATAGGATCACGGCGTGCCAAACCGTTTGGCTAAAGTCACGCGTGCGTAACTGATTCAAAACCCTAATTAGGGTTTGCGGCAATGCACATCTGTCGTAGTTTGATCGTGACCATTCATCTTCGCCAGCTTAAATGGAGGGTGTAGATATAGACTCAAGAGGTCCCAAGGATGTCAACGTGATCACCGTGGGTCCACATTTGTGTGTGACCGGTCGGCCTATGCATACTAGGGCCCGACACCTCGAAATGCACGCCCAAAGGTGGCATGCCACACGGCTTTTAAACCTTTGCGGAAATGTATTTCTGTCGCAAATCGATCACGACCAATCGTCTTTGCCGGTCAAATTGAGTGGCCTAGATCGAATCTTTATGGGACTGAGAGGTGTAGGCATGCACGCCGGCAGGCCGACTCCACGCATGCCTGGTCGGTCCCACCAAAATTAGCGCCCATGCTTGGATTCGATCAAGGCAAAGAGGGGATGTTGCGCATCTCTAAAAACCCTAAAATCCATTAACGACAACAAATATGTGTCATAAATCATCTCGTCCGTCCAACTTTTCCAGCTTGGTCGGACGGCTTGGATTAAAATTTAGGCGATCAATAAAGCGCCTCAATGATTATCGTCCGCCATTCTGTCACAAGAAGCGATCGACCAAATGATGGCCCGCCTACGCGGCCTCCAAACGATCACTCGAAGATGGTTGGACGTGATGTCATTTTAAGACGCTTAATCCGCGACTTACTCGATCAAGCTTTAAAACAGCGATGCTTTATCCATATCGATTGTTTTGAGATGCTTGCTTTCAAACGATGCATTACATGCATCGAGCATGCACGATATTTCACGAATATCAAATCCTTAAGTAATTTAGTTATTTAACCTAATAGCACCGTATGCTATTTCTTGTGGGGGTTCCACGACTCGACCCACTCATTCGAGACATCAAACATGTCACAAACAGGGGATACTTACTGGGGTATTGGTCTGGCGGTTTACAGCGTGCGGCGTGCAACGCGCCCATTATGAGAACGTGTCAGGAATCATGGATGGTTAACAATGATGAGGGAAGTGGGCAAAGGAGTGATCATGTGACAATCACCTACACGACCCCACTACTCCATCACTCAACTTCCTCCACTTTCTACGAGGTGAGGATTGCACTCAAATGACTTGTATAAATAGGTTCTTCGACCTATCTTCAAACAACACAGAAAATACCAAATGTTGTCACGTATCCAGAAAATACCCAGATCTGATAGCTTACATTGTGCAAGCCAGTTCAACATTCTGATACAAGTCATAAATATCTAACCCCTTCATAATCTCAACACCTTCTTCGCTTCCCTCCCTAAGATCAACCCCTTTTCCTTCACTTTGTGACCGAAGCAAGTCTGGAATAGTCATTTCTTGGTTTAGGCCAGAATTGTATAGATTGATCTCTCGAATCAAAAGCACTCCCATGCAGTGCATTTGTTTAGGGTTTAAATTCGTTTCTCATCCACACACACCCAAATTTATCAAAAACCGCAGAAACAGTTTTCACCCATAAACAATCATATGAAAAATATATTCAACTCGTGAACCAAATCGTTTTGGATTAGTGGTTACGGAACCGGGATTAGCATCCAAACCGGTATGCAAACCAAAATAGTTTTATGTTCCCTAACTCTTTTTAGTACCCATACCAGTACGCAAACTATAATAGTTATGTGAACTATGGAACTGGTCATAGTCTTAATAATTTCCAAACCTGTATGCATACCTAAATAGTTATGTCAACTTCGGAACTTGGTTTGGCTAAATGTTTACAAACCGGTACACGTACTCTGAATGGATATGGTATTTGTACTTTGTGCATTTACTAACCAAGTCAATTATTCTTAAGTGCGATTAAATTCTTTTTACAAGATAATTAATATTTGATTGAATCTCTAAAACACTAGACATATTTGATCACATGATTGTGACTCAGAGTTAATGTCTTATGTGTTCATGAAAATGAGTATTAAGATTTTAAGTTCAAATCGGCTAGTTTCGACTAACCACATTGAACATAGTCTTTATACACATTTAGGTTACGGTTTCATCTAACCAGAGTGTATATCTTGTTTATATAAATTAGATTCAAAGATTCATCTAACGATGAATATTGTTCCAAAGCTATCTTAGCTTAAACCTAAAGTAACATATGCATTGAATGTCTATAAAAAGGAAACTTCAAGCAACTGGGATATTTGAATCATGACACCACTTTTTGGTATGCCCTAGTTGTATATAGAGTCGTCCTCTTCCTAACCCTTTTAGGGTTTAGCAACTACAATATCTTCATAGGATTCGTGAATCCAGGTCCAGTTATCTTTCCTTGATAACTCGAGTATCCTGGTCTTGATCGATCATTGAGCTTCTCAATCGATCAAGATTGGTATAAATAATCAAATTTCTCTTTGTCTCAAACTTTGTTGATTCCACATGTTTTATACATGTGAGGTGGATAATAATCTAGGTTGTACTTCGGGTTACATAAGCCCGGATTTTTAGGTTAGATAGACTTTGTCTATTGCTATCGATTTACATCACCTTTGATCAAACTATTTGATTGTAAAAGGAAATCATATATAGGATTAATCTTTGGGAGGCTACATAAGCCCAGATTTTGAGGTTAGATAGACTTTGTCTATTGCTATCGATTTACATCACCTTTGATCAAACTATTTGATTGTAAAAGGAAATCATATATAGGATTAATCTTTGGGAGGCATATTGGTTCAAAGTCTTAAATTGAGTTGAATTAACTCTTAGTTGGTGTGAATTCAGTTAAGGGAATCAATTGAGCGAAGTCCTGCTGGGATTCAAGAGATGTAAGGAGCGCGATTGTACCTTAATCGGTAGGATACCTTTTAGGGATCAACTACATTCCAGTCTGAAGTTAATTGGTAGTAGGCTAGTGTCTGTAGCGGCTTAGTACAGTTTGGTGTTCAATCTAGACTAGGTCTCTGGACTTTTCTGTATTTGCGGTTTCCTAGTTAACAAATCTTCTGGTGTATATGTTATTTGTTTTTCGGCATTATATTTTTTATCTTTATAATTGAAATATCACAGGTTGTGTGTTAAATCAATATAGTAGTTACATCCAACCTAGTTAGTTGGATATGACTTGATTGATTCTTGGACATTGGTGTTTGGTACCGTCCAAGTAATCTCTTTGTGATTAGGTTCACGGATTTGATTCTGTAAACATTTTAATCGCAAGATATATATATATATATATATAACTCCAGATACTATTCCTTGATTGAGTTTAACTCTCGGAGTTGTATGGAGTTTGTCAATACAAATTTCCTAAGAAAACAATGGTGGTGTATTTTGGTACCCAAGTATTCAGTTTAGATATTTCAACTTCTTGATTTATCAATTAATAATCATTTTCTTCTTGGATATAGTTATGAAGGAAGGGTAATATTAACATTTAATATGCACTTGGAAGCCTTATATTCACAATACAGACATTTGAATCAATCTGCAGTCCCATAAACAACTTTCAAAAATGAACCCCGTTTTGAGCGTACGCAAATCTTTAGTTTTCTGCTGAATAAGTTAAAATAAGGTCACTGAATAGTAAAAGGACAAAGCTCCATTCCACTAAATTTTTATAATGATAGAACTGTCCTTATCCATCTTTTTTTATAATAAGGGACCCCAAAAATGCCACATGTCGCCACTACAATTGCTCTTGAATTTGATGAAGCCACATCAGCACTATTTTCCCATGTCATCTCATTTCAACGCCGTAAAAATCTTCGGGACTAACAAATGCCTGTTTACATCTTTAGTTCTCACATCGAAACCTTTCGAGAAAATATTCTGAAAGATACCTTTCCATTTCCACTACCAGGAATATTACGTCACTTCCCAAGCGACATCTTTTTTTTGGAGTATAAAACAACGTTGAACTTTGCCAACCTTTTCATTTCACTCTATCAGTTTCGCCAAAGGTGGAAATCGTAAGGGAGTTATCATGCAGGATTATTTGCACGCAGATCACATCAATGAACAAACGAAGGATTGATTAATATTCTTGGCGCTGGGTGTTCCAACAGTACATGGTCGGCGTTAATGCACATGATTTAGAGTCCAGATAGAGATGGGTTAGAATTCCTCAAAACACCATCTGATCTAAGTTTACGTAATGAACCGAAGGATATTATGATTTCTGGAAATAATTATGATCACATAGAAGAAGGTGATTTTAATTTTAGACGATAAAGATCCAGATACAAAAGGATATGATGTTCGAGTACAAAATATGATGCACAAGGCCATTCATGCGGAGAACTAATGAGTGATACACAGTGCAAGCAAAGAATAAAATCACAAAGCATTTTCTAAAATTGCCAATCAAACAATGGTTGATGCTAGCGATCTCTTAGTTTACAACAAGATGGCAGAGCTAAATACAAGGGTACTATGAGGGCATTACACTGGATCCTATATGAGAATCTTCAAGCGTACTTGGTTTCTGAATCATTTGTTCAAAGATAAATAAAAGAACAGATAAATTCAACGATATAATTTTTGAACACTTCAAGTAAATTAAGATGCAAGAATTCTGTATATTCAGAAAACTTCAAACAAAAAAGAAATAGGGAGAAGAACTTGAACAGAGAGAGAATATGTGGAAAAAGGGGAAACGCATAGTATATGAATAACGAATTTAAATGGTTGTACATAATCATGGCATTGTTGTTAATTCTCGAGAAATAAACTTGGATACAAGGGGGAAATTTTCGTGAAAGATGTTCTTAAGTATTATGCCATTTTGCATGCATAGGGGAAAAACCGAATAACCTACCAATGGTATTTGAAGAGTTCTGCATATGTTAGTTATCACTTTTTGTTTTTCTGAGTGACGGTAAAACTATTTGACCTAATTGTTCATACGAAAAATAGAAAAAGATATCTTATGTTGATGAGACAAAAGGACGCAAGCATTTCAATTACTCATATAAATGCACCAACCTGAAATATCCGAAATGAAACAATTGACAATTTAGTGAACGGTAAACGATTTGGATGACCTGAAAGTTAAACTAAATTTTACAATAGAATAAGATTTGTCTCCGCATATAGTTTGGTTATGCCGGTGCGTATGCAGCGGGTTAGACGCTTGTTATTTTAATTATATTATTTTTTTTAAAAGAAAATATTTACAACACATAAGGTTTGGCTATATCGTAAAAATAAAAACCAGCCAAACCTGGGGAAATAAAATAAAACTAGCCGAACCTCAATGTTATTTTTTGTTTATGAACAATGTATTGATAGATTAAGTTTAAATTGAAAAAACAAGGATTTTACGACAGTTACAAAGTGAAATTCGGCTGACAATTGAAACGAATTATCAACCGAACTGCTCATTGTTCTTCATTATGAAGGTTCTGATGAACAATTTGACTGATAATCAAACACGAAAATGATATCCAAACTTCACTTTATGAAGAACAACATTGTGTTCAGTTTTCATAGGCACAAAATGTCTGCTACTTAGACAACTGACTCTTGCTAACTTAGCCAAAATGTCTGCTACTTTACTTTTTATTTAGGCACAAAACTATAGTGCCAAGAATTGTTATCATTGAAAATTGTTTTGATATCTAGAATCATGTTACGAATCCTCCAGTCATCATTAAAACTGTCTTTGTTTACTGCATCCGCTACTATTTACAAGTCCGGCTCAAATTGTACTCTTTCTAGGTGCATTTCTTCTGCCACTGCACTGCCTCCCGAAAGCCTCTGCGTTCCACTTGTCAGCCGAGCTTATGTCTGACGGTTACAGAGTGAAGTTCGGCTGATAACTTGTCACCCAAACCTAAATATGTTTTCTTTAAAAAAAAAATAGGTTCATCTGATTACTTGTCAGCCGAACCTCTGGCTTTTTTTTTATATATGAAAAACTCTGAATAACTAAAAAATCAAAAAAAAAAAAAGTAAAAAAATATAAAGTAAAAAATATAATAAGTAAATAAATAAACTAACTACGTAATTTACCTAGCTATAGCCCCACCCTAATCACCATTCCTAGATAAGATGATTCTCAATTTGTGAAACACAGAAGCTTTGTGTTTGCCCCAAACCTAGATATATTTCCTTTAAGAAAAATATAGGTTAATCTGATTACTTGTCAGCCGAACCTCTGGCTATTATTTATATATGAAAAACTCTGAATAACTAAAAAATCAAAAAAAAAGTATAAAGTATAAAGTAAAATATATAATAAGTAAATAAATAAACTAACTAGGTAATTTACCTATCTATAGCACACCCTAATCACCATTCCTAAGATAAGATGATTATCAAAAAAAAATCCCCAAAACGCGGTCCTTCTAAAATCTTACTCCCTCAATCCCTCTATCCCAAATTAGATGAGCTAGTTGGTTTTAAATTTTGTCTCATAAATAGATGAGCTATCTCACTATTCAAGGGGTATTTCTAAAACTTCCATTTTAATTGATTATTGTTACTATAAGAAATATGTATAATTTGCTAGCCATGTTTATATTCGTTGCGTATGTGTTTTAAAATGTTTTTCAACGGTATAAAATTTACGAAAAACCGTGGTGTAGTTTAAGAGATAAATCATTTCTAAATTTTACTAGTTATTATCCATAAGGGTATAAATGTAAAAAAATGTTTAAACATACTCATCTTTCCTCTTTGCCTTAAGAATTGTGCAAACT
Source organism: Papaver bracteatum (assembly GCA_023529315.1). Taxonomy (NCBI): domain Eukaryota; kingdom Viridiplantae; phylum Streptophyta; class Magnoliopsida; order Ranunculales; family Papaveraceae; genus Papaver; species Papaver bracteatum. Next base: position 336,213 of record JAJJWX010000474.1, on the reverse strand, counting down.
ACAACTATCTCGTCTAATTTGGGACGGAGGGAGTACATGTTTGTGTGAATGATGTTCTAAGTTTCAGTAAATATAAAAGCCCAATAGTGCAAGAAGCCTGGAAGGTGGCAGCTTTCAGTGCTATGAAGGAGACTTGGTTTTTGAGGAATAGGGTTGTGTTTGGTGATATTATTCCCTCTGTTCCTAAATTGAAGCAAGGAATTTTAGAGCTGGTGCTTGGTAGTAGTTGTTGAATGCATGGATGTATGTGGAATTCCAACTTATGACCTGCAAATAAGTCAGTATTTTGCACTGAATGTACAAAGGTTAGGTTGATTAAAGCAATAGCTTGTATGGTATGTTGTGATGGGTCTCTGAGGGAGATCCAGACTTGGCAGTTTATGGATTCGCTGAGAAAATATGATGTCTAGTTGCCAAGTATAGGGTCTGGACTCTGGGAATTGTTCTGTTCCCAAGGTTTTTCAATCTGGTGTGCTTCCTACAACATAGATGTAAGTTTGTTATTGAAGAAGGCTATTATTGGGGCGTCACACTCCAATAGAGGGGCTTCATTTGGATTCTTAATGTCTAAAAAAGTGGTTATGGGATATCCTAGCACAAATACAAAATGTCTAGATTACCCTTTAACTAAAATAAAAACTTAAAAACCTAATTTTTCTATTATAATTCAACAACAACTGATTCAAGCAACCGAAGAATCAGAATTTCAAACTCCTCAACAACAACCCATGGTGTATGTTAGGTAATAATCGAACAAACCCATCTTTTTTTTACTTGTTTTTGTGCTTAAAATAGGTTAGATTGAATGAAATAGGTTAGATTGAATGAAATTGAAGTAAAATTAGGGTTACAGTACGTTTCTGCTAGTGTTACGTCTAGGTTCGGTATTGCTTTTCTAGCCGTAATTTTAGTTTATGAAGAACTTACGACCATGTTTGGATTAATTCCAACCGTAAATTTTGATTTGCATGTAGTTTTACGTCCAGATTTGGATTAATTCCCACCGTAGAAATTGATTTTTCCACTTATTCATGTTACGGTTCGGTTGAAGCTTCGTTCCCAACCGTAATCTGTACTTACGGGCAGGTTTGGATTAATTCCAACCGTAGAAATTGATTTTACGTCCAGGTTTGGATTGATTCCAACCGTAAAAATTGGTTTTACGTCTAGGTTTGGATTGATTCCAACCGTAGAAATTGAAAGTAAAAAATTTTACTTTACAAAAAAGAATTTACGTCCGGGTTCCTTTTAGTTTACAAAGACAGAACTTTTAGTTTTGTAATTTACATCCAGGTTTTTGTAAAATGGATCAGGTTTTTGTAATTTACGTCAACTAATTTACGTCCAGGATCCTTTTAGTAAAATGGGTTTACGTCCAGGTTCTATTAAAGTAAAATGGGTTTACGTCCAGGTTCCTTTTAGTCCCAACCGTAAACATTGAATTTACGTCCAGGTTTGGATTGATTCCAACTGTAGAAACAAGTTTTACGTCCAGGTTTGGGTTGGAATCCAACCGTAAAAATCAATTATTATTATCTAATTGAAGATTTTATTATTTAATATTATTACATGAAACTAGTTGGAAGTCTAACAAGCTAGGCTCCAACGACATACTACTACATTAATTAAACAGGTTGTTGTGCTAGCCTACCAGCGAGCCTCATGGGTAACCTTGCCAAGGGGAGCCGAAGCGGTAGGAGGGGCGAGATTGTGTCACAAGGGGGGCAAACTAACACTACCTTCCATGTTAATTCCTGCAATATTACGCCATTGGGGACTTGAACCTGGGACCTCCTGGAACACATGAAACTTCGGGGAACGGGGATGACTAGCTGAGCTAGGGCCCGTTCTTAAATTAAAATTAACGAAAGGATTGATTGTTCGGTCATTACAAAATTATTTGAAATAAGGGGTTTTTGGTATTACTTCTGAGTGAACCGTTTTTGTCCTATTAGGTGACGCCCCTCTAAAAGAATATGGCGCCCCAATAATAGACACGGGTTCTTCATTTTCGACCTTGGTAAGGATCAAATCGTTAGATGTCATTCTCGTTCTGGGTAGTGTAGTATACCTTTTTAGTATTTCGCGTGGTTGTAATCTTCCGCAGTGGACGAGAGAAGAACGAAAAAAAAAAAAAAAAAATTTACCACAATTTTTGGCATAGATATCAGATATGTTAAAAGTTTGTTACAAAGAGCTTTTCATAGGAATAAAACCAATCCTAAATGGGGCTTATAAGACGGCTACGCTGCATCCACCAAAACTTTGTACTAATTCCTTTTCTTGTGGAGTCATTGTCGAGATACAAATACCACAGACTCCCACTCTAGACTACAAACTACATCCTGCGTCCACCAAAACTTTGTATTAGTTCAACTTCACATTAGATGGATGCAAAAAGGACTTTTAGAACAGAAACAAAGAAAATAATCTGAAACTTACAGATGGATTTTGGAGGTCGATGTCAAAACTGTTGATTGAAGAAGTCTCACCCAAAACCTCAACCTGTTTTCCACCTGCAACGTCAAAGAACCATTTATTCACTCCAGAACAAATTATCAATATTTGGTGGTGATACAAATGGATCAAGTAGACTACTACTGAACTGAAAACACTACATCTACATCTATACCTCAACCTCATTCAAGGACGACATACTAGCCCAGAAAATATTAGGTGTGGTCACTAGTTGATATTAGGCTACTACGAGTGTGTGTTTTATTTCAAGGAAACAAGAAGACCCATTGATATTAAGGAAAACGTACAAAGAGGACTAGAACCATATGCATCAAGATTACAATAGCATAAACATGACACTACACTTATACTGCCAGTGTTTTCTCTTTGACTTATTTGATTATAGTCAAAATAGCGGGATCTCCCCATAGCTCATACTTAAGGATCAATAACCAACAAAACTGTAAACTCGGAGTCTCTTTCTTCGGGACAAAAATCACCCACATGAACTTCGCTACTGGTACAAAAATAAAAATTAATGCAGATACAGATCCAACATGTACCTTGTTCAATTGAAGCGAGAATCCCATCTTCTGAGCACATCATGACAGGTAGAACCCGTGTTGATGAAGTGTTGCTAACATTCTGAGACTGCATGTAAGAATCATATTGAACCTCCCAGACCTCACTCTCAGAGGGTGAATTTACTCCTCCAACTTGTGCATCAACCCCTGAAAGAAGGATTGGCTGTTGTTGCCACCGCAAGTCCCATGCAAATATAGTACCTGATGAGCCTCCAGCCTGAAAATAAATAAAAAATAATAAGCTTTCTTGTTAAGGACAAGTTGCCAGTTCCTAGTCGCAATAAAATCCCATCATGCATGAGCGGTCAGATTCTAGAATTTAGAAACCCATTGGGCAAGAATAACCGTGCATCTTTCTTTCTCCCCACTAAGTCATACTGACAGCAAAACGCCATCATGTTATGTATGGTTCAATAGATGAACACATCCTAAGATAACATTGTCTAACAAGTTCATGAAGTTACTGTAAGGAAGTAAGAGAGGTGGAAAAGGCATCTTACCACACAGACATGCTTTCGTGAAGGATGAATGTCAATTGAGTGTACAGTCCCAGATTTACTTCTATGAGCCCTGCAATGAAAAATAACACAAAAGTGACATAAGTATGAATACATTCATCCGATAATAAGTTTCTAGTACAGTGAAATACATACTCCATTCAACAAAATAAAATGTAATAGAACTTCTCGCTAACATTCTTCCATTCACATTTCACAGCACTAAGGTACTAAAGGAGTAAAGGTAGAGGTAGTATTGCCCGAAATTCAAGTTTATTTTCCCCTTTTCTTCCTAACACCTTGAAGAATAATGAACAAACATCTCACATACTATATCGAACCCAAGTTGCTAAACAATATCTATGAAATCAAATGGGTTTGATATTGTCAAAACAAGTGATAATTGTTTATAGATTAAGGATAACACATCAATATCCACAAACTTTCTACTTCTCAAGTATTCAAAAGACTTCCATATAAATGCAAAATCTTAATGAGCTTACTTCTAGTCCTATATATTCAAATTGACTAATAGAGCACTCTCACTAAACAAAATCATGCATAACTGAAAAACCCCATGAATATGAAGTTCTAATCTTACCAATCACCCTTGAGCTGAGAAATAGCACCACCTGGTTTTCTCTGATCCCACCATTGAAGACTAAACCCTAACCCACCAGTAGCAAACTCATAAGGTGAAGCCCATTTAACTGCAGCATACGATACCAATCCATGACTATCAAAAACCCTTTTATAACCCAGACTAGATTCACCAACATTAACCAAATTAACCCTCCCATCTTCACCAACAGTAACACATTCAGATCCACCACCATTCAAATCAATCCCAGAAATAGGTCCAACATGAAAATCTTTATCAGAAATTGAATTCTCAGATTCAATAACAACACTGAGTGGGTTAGTAAGTAACAAATTTAGAGAACCATCAAACGACGATGCAGCAATTAGGGTTTTTGATGGAGTTTGTGAAACTTTAAGAGATGAAATTCTTGAAGAAGAAGTCCAAGATGATTCAAGGTGAAGAGTTGGGTTTTGGTTTGTTAATGAATGGATTTCAAGGGAAGAAGAATCAGTATCTGGGTCATGGAGTGCTAATGAGATGAACCTATCAAATGCTGAAGATGGAGATGGAATCCAACGAAGTGCGTCAATGTATTTTGATTGTGGGAATCTGTAGATTTTTGGAGACTCTTTTTCGAATTCCATTTCCATTTCCATTTCTATTGCCATTTTTGGACTGAATGAATTCTGCTGCGAGGGTTTATAAGAAGGTAAAGCTTCGGGGTTTTATCGGCTCTTAGGATTGAAAGAAGAAAGAAAAAAGAAAAGAGAAAAGTAGTCAGACTAGTTCATGACCTGTACGACGGACAAAAAAAAAAAAACCGCATGGCTGGGTTTGCAATGAAATTGTCTCGAACAGTAATGTTAAATAAACAATCTTGCTAAAGGTGCGACATGTTTTGGTAGAGGGCGGCATGTGTGATACCAATGTCCCTCATATTGGTTAGGGGGTGTCTATAGAGGTGTAGATTGACTAGTTTACCCTTTTTACCTCAAATGGTCTAATTTATCCTTGTTTTTTGATTGAAAAGACTGAATTGTCCTCCATCCTATAAACCTAATTATGTGAAGAATCAAAATCAGTTTTTTTTTTTGTTTCATCTTCTCCACTTCCATTGTAACCGTAAGCACCACCTCCATTAAAGTTTGAAAATTCATCGTCTTCGATTAATCGGCGATTCGCAAAATTGATAATCGTTGATTGAAGTCTACATTATAGATGACGAATAAGAAGAAAGTTGACGAAGATTGTAGCGATTCCAATCAAGCAAATGTTCTATTAGGTGAAGAACAAAAATCTCAACTCCAAACCCCTCCACCGATTCCAATGACGTACATGAGGTATGTTTTGCGGAACCCATTTAGGGTTTAGTTTAATTTGTTCATTTTTATTTCAATTTCTATCAAATATTAGGGTTTTAGGTGAAAATCAAGTTTTCATAACCTGGGTTTTGGTTAGATACGGTTGAAATTAGTTAATTTTTTAAACCGTATGAAGCTCATACGGTTGGTAATAATTGAACATTTAAGACATACGAACCGTATGTTCTTGAGTTTCAGGAATTTTCACCAGATACGGTTGGTAATGTCACTGAGTTACCAACCGCTTATCTCTCCGCATGTTAAAAATGTTAACCTACGGTGCTTATTGTAAGATAGTTACCAACCGTATTTCATTCTGGTGCAAATGTAAAAGAATTCCTACGTTTCTTAATACAATGTTAGTTACCAACCGTGTATTTCCTACGGTGCCATGAAGTATGTTAGTTACCAACCGTATGTTATCCTGTGGTTTGAAAATTGTTGGTGCGGTTTATGTACGGTTGATAACGATGATATAGTTGCCAACCGTTTTGATATACGACGTGTTTAGTTGTTATTTTTCGAACCGTATCAATTATACGGTTTGACACGATTATAGAGTTACAAACCGTATATCATTTTGTTCACATTGTTGTTGGTTAGTTTGTAACACCTTGTTTGTTCAACCCTTAGGAATTCATTTAAATTATTACTTGTGTAGGAATCCTGATAGGGTGAAGAAAAAGAGAGGGAATAACTTAACCCCGATTGATCATCCACCCACCCCTCGTGGTGACAAGAATTTAGGGGTAGATCATAGAGGTGTCCCCAAGAATGCGGAGAAGAAGAAGAATCAATTTGAGATTAGGCTTAGAGAACCATCTGTCAGTAACTTTGATGTTGAATTAGAAGGAGCTGAACCTAATGATCAAGAAATTGAAGAGGTAGGAGTTGAAAAGAACCTTGAGGATGAAGAAGGAAATGGTGAAGATGAGGAAGAGGAAGGAGGTAATGAAGATGAGGAAGAGGAACCAAATGATGACGATGAGGAAGAGGAAGCAAATGATGATGAAGGAGTACAAAACAAGGGGAAAGAAATTGTTGTAGCTACAACTCCAGCTCCAGCTAAACCAAGGAAATAAAAGAAGCCGAGAAAGGAACCTGCACCAAAAGGGTTGCATATTCCTAAAGGAAAAGACTTGTTGTTGCCAAAGAAGAAAAATAAAAGACCTTGGGGCGAGGCACCAGATAAGTCCTCAATATTATTTGGTTATACCAATTCATGGGTCGCAAAAGTGTGTGAGACTAGGGTATGTTTCTCTTAACACATTGTTTTGTTTTAAGTTATTTTTATTTATTTATTTATATTTCATTAATCTCAGTTTAACCAAATATGTTTGTATGTTTTTAAGGATCATGAAATGGAAAACAAATTGGTCAAGCATCAAAGATCTAGTCATTGGCCTTTAGGTGTGGAATGTGGTGATGTTCGTACTCTAGTGACAAGTTCAGGATTAGGGCCTGGAATTCTGAATACCCAATCGGAGTATGATAGTATAACGGTATCTGCCTTCAGGGAACGATATTGGCCAGAAACCGATACTTTTCACTTCCCATTTGGAGAGATGACAATAATACCGGACGATGTGAAGCAAATTCTTGACTTGGAAGTTGAAGGAAAATCTTTGTATGAAGGTTTTGATAACAACATGTCTTGGACTGATCTTTACAGCCTTGTTGAAGAAACACTTGGGTGGGGTAAAGACGAGACTGAGATGGATTTTATGTTGGCTGGTGGTTATGACCCTTCGGAACCAAACAAGATTAACAAGGTAAAGAAGATGTTGTTGAAAAATTTGAGGACGAAGTTTGGAGACACCCTCAAAAAGCAATTGGCAGGTGAGGTGATAGATGACACAAGGGCTAGGCGTACAGCCACAACATATTTGTTGTATTCTATTGGGACTGTATTCATGCCCGATAACTAGGGAAATATGGTGAATGTCCATTACCTACAATTGTTGAAGAATTTGAAGGATACCAGAGAGTATTCGTGGGGCAATGCCACACTTGCATATCTACTTGAAAGTTTAAGAAAGGCCTCAAGGGCTGGAGCTACTGAAATCGCTGGAAATGTTGCGCTTCTAATGGTAAGTTTGGTTTCATTTTTTTTATTTTATGATTGTTTGTTATATTTATCTTTTGTATTCATGTCCCAACTGCTTAAATTGTTTTATATTTTTCTAGGCATGGGTGTATGACCACTTTCCGAGCTTGAGACCTCCTACTGAATGGGAAGAAGATGATGAGAGACGTACATGAAAGAATTTTATGTTCACTGGTAGACAAAAAAGGAACAAAGAAAAGAGGCTCATTCAAGTGAGGCAGGAAATAGATGCTTTCAGTGTTGAAGATGTTATCTTTGACCCTTATTTGAGGATTCAAAATGGAGTTTATGTTCGTGAGTTCACACATGTCTCAGGCTATAATGGACCATTGTATCATGCCACACAAGTCTTCGTCAAACGGTATTCTTGTTGGTGCAAATGTAGTGCGCATGTCTCTGGAGATTAAATGAATGACGCAATTGAATGCGTTGGCTAGTAGTTGGCCACATATAGGCATGCGCATCCAATATTGTCTTGTCAAACATATATTACCGGTTAACCGGCTTTCCATTTCCTTGAAGCTCTCATTTAACACCTCATCGGTTTCGTTTCTTTCAACTCTCATCATCGGCATATAGAAGTCGCGGTGAGCACGTAGTTCCATTAATCATTTTTGCCTTATGTAAGTAACTTGGTCACAACCCCACCCTATCACGTCTTCAAAGGGTCCAAGTTGATCCACGAAGACGTGGTAACCACAATTCCCATCACCATCAACATCCTCCGTAGCCTTGATATAACCACGAATATAGTCGGGGAAAAAACGAAGGTAATATTCATAGAGAATGTATTGGTTCCGGCTATATCGACCATTCTTGTCTCTATGTGGTAGTTTAGGCACTACTTTTAGATGAATCGTCTCCTTCTCCTTATCCTTTTCAACTATCAGACTCTTTCCATTGTTCCTTGCTAATTGTTTAACACCAACTTTACCAATAAGTCTTTTTATTGAACTATCTTGGGAGGAAACCTCGAGTCCGACATAGGAACCTTGACCTTTAACTCCATCATCCTTTTTTCCACTCTCTTTACGACCATTTCCTTGAACAACAAATTTGCTTCTTTTTTGTAGTTTAGAGCGAAATACCGGACCTTTTCCTTTAACATCAATTTTGCTTGTTGCACTTTATTGAGTAGGAACATTGATACATTTTTGTTCTACATTTAGACAGATTGGTTCTCCTTTATCCGCTTGACCTCTTTTTCATTTGTTTCTACCTTGAACATCATCCTCTTCGATCTCATCCTCCGCTTCATATTCCTTTCTCACCCATTCATAACCACAAGGATCTCTTTTCTTTGATTCTTCCGCCAATTCTCTTGCTTTTTTATTTCCTACGTACCTCTTTTTTTTTGGTAGGAGGCCTCCCCTTACCCTTCCCCTTTGGTGGTTCCTTGATATCATACCTAAATTGTGGATATACGAATTCTCTCAAGTTACTCAACCATATTTTCCTTTGGCCTTGGCTTAGTGTAGCATATTTCTCGGCTAGAGCTTGTCCAATCTCGGTATTGGAAAACGTTCCTCCAAATTGTGGATCAAAAATTATTTCACGGAATGTTAATTGTTTCCAAAAGGGATCAACATCTTGAATCGGGATCACTTTGTCTTGATATGTGGTGATAACATGCCGACATGGGAGTCCCAAACTTGTCATGTTTGGACAAACACACTCTTCTTCATAATCCCCCAATTCATAATGTTGTACTTCATACATTATCTTCTCAATTGCTTTGTGCGAAACTTGATGTGTAATTCCCCTTAGCCACTCATTGTTTATCCATTTAATGTGATGTTTACTTCGGATTTTTTCAAAAGACTCTGTAACTCTATCGTGATCACGGAGGAAATACGAATGCATTGCTTCAAATAACGTAACTAACCCACCATTACAACTATGAAGTTTTTTCTTCAACCGGTTGTGAGAGGACTCCGCCGTACTTGTAGCTTGGTTGTCATAGTGCCTATATTGGTTAGTGAACGCCGATACGAACTTCTCTTTGTGAGGATCCAACCAATTATCAAACAAATACTTCACAACACTTGGATAACCTCTTTTCCAATGAGCAACTAACATACGAGCTCTATCCTCATATTCATCCACGGTGATAGAATAGGTCAAGGCTCTCCACTCCATTTTGAAACTTTCCCATTTTGGTTCCGCCAACTTGTCATCATTCTTAAATTTCTCTTTGGCCTCATCTTTTTTATGTAATGGTAGTTCCTTTATTCTATCCATTTCGCTTTTTCGGGTTGGACGGACAAGGCGCATGCACTTAGTTTCAATACTTTTCCACAAGTGGAACGTGCAAAGAAGGTTATGAGCTTCCGGTAAAACCCTCCTTATTGCATTCAACAAAGCTTGCTCCTTGTCAGTAATAATCACCTTTGGAGTATATCCCTCTACGTAGAATAACTTCACTTGTTCTAGTTCCCACACATAGCTCTCTTCGAGCTCATCTTTCAAGAAGCAAAAACCAACACTAAAAGGAGAATTGGTAGAAGTTTGCCCGACAATGTTCAACAACGGCATCTCAAACTTGTTGGTTTTGTATGTGCAATCCATTAGAAGCACTTGATGAGAGCACCATGCCAACTTCACAAACTCATGATTAGCCAATAAAAGATGTCTTATTCGTCCATTCTCGTCATCATCGTGGAAAATCGAGTAATTATGCAACTCCCCCAAATTCCTTAATTGTTGCATTTCATTTCTTTGTTCCCATTTCTTAGCCTTCCATTTTTTTCTTGCATTGTAGATGTTATCCAAAGTAGAAGCATTTTTTGGGTTTCTTTCATTTAAGTGAGCAAGGATATCAACAGGCTTCATACGAATTTGTGAAAGTGATTCTACGATCTTCTCTTCTTCTTGGGTAAGGCGTCCAACATAAGCGTGTGATAGCAAACTCTCCGGTATAGGGTGGTTATGACTACCACATACAACTTTCTCCAAAAACCACCTAGCTGCCGCATTATTTTTAAACTGAAGCTTGAAGGGACATCGGGTCTTCTTACTGAAAGTAGTATTCTTCCTCTTTTTCTTTGCTACTTGCAAGGTATCCTTTTTTGCGTGACTTCTATGTTGTCCACTACACTCGCAAAACATTTGAAAGGCAATATCACTAGTGGTACCATTACAAACTATGATACACATAATCAACTTTCCTCGTTCTCTAGCCCACTTCTTTGCATCGTCTTTCACCTTCCATGTCTCCTCGGTTAAATAGTGAGAGCTAGAATCTGGTGTGAGAAGTTATTTTGCTAAAGGTTGGTCATCCATTATAGGAGGTAAATAAACGACCTGGACAAAAATAATAGTCAATCTTTGGTTAGTCTAAACGAGGCAATAAAACGAAAACATATATGAATATACGGTTGGTAAATAAATAAAATAAACAAACCGTAAAAGAGTTACGGTTGGTAACTGTCATCCCAAAACATACCGTAAATACATCAAAAAGACTAGTGAAACACACAGTTAAATATACGGTTGGTAACTAAAAGTCAACAACGCAACGTATTCTAGAGTCGGTTGGTATCGATTAGTATATTAGTAACCGTAACTATTGCATTGAAACACAGTAAATATTCGCATGCACAAGATAACTTACGGTTGGTAAGTGTGGCACGTACTTAGCAACCGTAACTACAATACGGTTGGTAATCCAAATTTAACCAACCGTAACTGGTATAATTTCTGGGTTTTCCCCAAAATTCAAGAAATTACGGTTGGTAACTATATATTTTTGTACCGTAACATGTAGTTACGGTTGGTATTGTGCTCAATTCCAACCGTATGTTGAACTGAAAGTTTTAAAACAATGACATTTTTACGTGATTTAGAGAATTTTAAGCAACAAAAAGCTAATGAGAACTAGTTTAGAAGTATACCTGGTTATTTTCAGTGCTGGGTGCTTCACTTTGTTGGCTAATTTCTTCAATTGGTTGAGATTGACATTCACTTTGGTCTAAAACATCTCTACCATCTAAAAAATACTCCATATCAGGATCTCCATCAAGAGGTATGTAGTACTTGTTTTATTTATCATATAGAGATTCACCCACCTCAAAATTGCCACTGGAATCACTCATTTTGGTGGAGAGAATCAAAATCTAGGGTTTCACAAATATCACATAAGTTTTCTTCTCCTCAAAATTTTTTTTTTTTATAACTCTAAAAATCTGATTTTAGAGTTATAATACACTAATCTTGATTATCAACACTAATCAAGATAATCAACACTAATCTTGATTATCATTACTAATCTTGATTATTAATAATAAGGGTTAATTAGTCATTTACACATTTTCATTGATAAGGGGAACTTGATTTTACTTCTAATGACCTTTTTTGTCTTATTAGATTGCCGCCCCTCTACCAAAACATGCCGCCCCTTTACCAAGCAACCGGAAAATAATCCCATGGATTCTTCCGAGAGAAAAATGTGGTGGATCCCACCATAAAACTTCCCCTGTTAATTCTCTGATGGGCTTCACCCAAAATTTCTCTTTACCGGGAGAATCCACGGGATTATCTCTCGGTATGTGTCGTCTCGAGGGCTCGCACGACACAAGGGCGGTTCCTATGAAACTTATTAAATAAAAATTTGTATTCGGCCCGGTGGATAAGTAAATTGGAATTTTCACAATGGTAAAAATGTTTAGCGACTTATCAAGAAGCACGCGGACTGAAAAAAACAGTTGCCTTTCTTTGTTATCATGCACGGATCAAGATAAACAGTTAGCGGGTGATTATAAGCCGCAAGCGGTCTTAGTGAATCTGCCAATGACCATTTTTCCATAATAAAAAGTAACTGTCGTATTTTTACTATTACCACTAACTTCAAACACTCCACTCACACCAACATTCATTCCTCTTGAATTTGCTCCACGTATCTCTTCTAATTTCTATTCTAATGTTTTAAATTTCATAAGTGAAATGTCTCAAAAAACTATTACACTTTTTTGTGATTCAAAACTTGAAGTTGTTGTTTCGAAGATATATGGTAGTTTTAAAAAGATTGAAAATAGTAAAAGGGAAGTGCAAGTTTTAGAAGTTGATCCAAGAAAATCTTCTGCTAAAAGAATTAAAAAAAACCCCAGTTTTCAAAGTAAACAACCAAAGTTACAAAAACAAATGAGAAACAGTTCACGAGCACTTGAATGCAAGATATGTCAAATGAAAAACAAACCAGGAGGCCAAAGATTATACCAGATTATTATTCAAGTCATTATTTAAGTTCTTATTATTGTCTAAGCTTATATCTTGTAAAATAAGTGACGATAATATTATTGTCTAAGCTTATATCAATGAAAATATTTAGACCTTAAACTAGACTTCCATTTTATATTAAGTGATACTTATGGCATTTAGACTTCCATATCAAGTAATTTGATATCATAAAAATAACGTCAAAGTACATCAAATCCAAATGTGATTGAGATGGACCATCTTTAAGGTTGTTGAAACAAACTCGTAAATAAAAGGTCTGTCGTGAGTTTCCTGCCATTCTTCTGAGCTATTTGGATCATGAAAACGTGGGGGGTACAACAACCTCACCCAATAATTCGCTTAGTAATATTTATAGACTAACTACAATATACTTTTAAGAGAATCAACTAGACAGTCAGACTTAATTTCAATAAAAAGTATATCAAAGAGTTATATCTCAATTTCTCGATTCAATCCTTACTCAAGCAAATAGAAATCTGCGAGTCTAATTGAATACAAGAGAAATTAACTTGAACGGTACCAAAGACTAATGTTCAAGTATCAATCAATTTCAATCAACAACCACAGGTCGGATTTCCCAATTGATTGATACAACGCACAATCTGTGATATTTCAATTATATAACAAAATATAATGCAGAAAAGAAATAACACAGACACCAGAAGTTTTGTTAACGAGGAAACCGCAAATGCAGAAAAATCCCCGGGACCTAGTCCATATTGAATACACATTGTATTAAGCCACTACAGACATTATCCTACTACAAACTAACTTCAGTATGGACTGTAGTTGAACCTCAATCAATCTCACACTGATCTAGGGTACAGTTGCGATCCTTATATCTCTGATCCTAACAGGATACTACGCACTTGATTCCCTTAGCTGATCTCACCCATAACTAAGAGTTGATACGACTCAAAGTCGGAGACTTTAATAAACAAATCTGTATCACACAGAAAAGTCTACAGTAATAGATAAATCCGTCTCCTACATAAATACCTACAAGTTTTCTTTCGTCTTTTGATAAATCAGAACCAATCGATAACCCGGACTTATATTCCAGAAGAACATATTAGAATTATCAATCACCTCACAATAATCTTAATCGACTAGCGAAACAAGATATTGTGGAATCACAAACGATGAGACAAAGATGTTTGTGATTACTTTTCTATCTTTCCTATCAGAGAAATTAATCTCAAGCCAATCTTACGATTGTACTCAAATACGATAGAAACAACAAGATCATATCACGCAACTACAGAAAAAATAGTCAGGTCTGGCTTTACAATCCCAATGAAGTCTTCAAGTCGTTAACCTACAGGGTATCGATTGAAACCTAAGGTCAAACGAAAATCGACTCTAGCTTATAAAACTAGTATCACACATGAGGTGTGGGGATTAACTTTCCCAGTTGATAGAGTTCTCTTTTATATAGTCTCCAAATCAGGGTTTGCAATCTAAGTTACCTTGGTAACAAAGCATTCAATATTCACCGTTAGATGAAAACCTAATAAGATTCAAGCTAATATCTTTCAACCATTAGATCGAACTTAGCTTGTTATACACAGATGAAATATACATCATATAGGTTTGTGTAACCATACCTAAACGTGTACAAGTCATTGGTTCAACAGTAGTTAACCAAATGGTTATCCATATGAGCACTTTCATATCAACCTTATTCATCTTCACCTTAAGTAGTTCCAATGACTAAAAAGAACTAGTTAGAGAGTTGTTTAATTGCTTAGATCTCATAGAAGTATACAAGACACAATCGAAGCAAAATTGGTTTTTGATTCACTCGAATCGATTCATGAACTTTATAGCCACGGTTTGCAAATATGCATTCCTTAGTTTATATATATTTAAGTTCACGAATAAACAAATTTAGAAAGTAACACACTTAAGTATGCGTACTTTAGCAATCGGATTTGATTTTTTTTTGGTTTCCAAACTCAGCAGAAATTCACGGACGTGAACTCTCTGCCAGTATGCGTATGGGTACGCATACTTAGGTAACCAGATTGAGTTGGTTTTGATTTCCAAACTCAGCAGAAATTCACGGACGTGTATTTACGCCAATATGCGTAAGGGTACGCATACTTACCCAGTCTCCATCAACCATTTAGTACACACACAAGTATGTACACATTTGGTTCCCAGTTTTGGACTTATATACTAATACACGAACACATTATATGCTTATATCCAAGGATGGTTACATGATCTAAACTCTCATTTCAATCATTGATGCATTTTTGGAGGATGTTAAATAGAGGTTACTCACACACTATTTTTCATCAAAGCAATTTTCAAGATATTTAAATAACCAACATGACTTTTGTCACTTGTAAAGATGAACTTGGCCAAAGAGAAAGCTTACCAACACATATTTCAAGAAAAACATAAGTGAGATAAACTTGTAGCAAATGTGTATAATCGAAGTCTATATAGAAATACGACTTTTATCTCAAGATAAGAGATAGAGTAGATAGACTTTTTGAGTGATGGATAAGTTCAAGTCTCCACATACCTTTTAGTCGATGAAGTTCCACCAGTTCCTTGAGTAGTTCTTCGTCTTTGTATGATGAACGTTGTGGAGTCTAGAGCTCAACTACACTTTCTATCCTAGTCCGAGACTCATCTATAAGTAGACTAGAAATTAAGACTTATAGTTTTGGAAACTAAACTTGACAACAAGCTTGAGATAGAATCGCTTGCGAGTTCGACCGAGCAGTGCTCTAACGTCGTGGATAAGTTCAAGTCTCCACATACCTTTTAGTCGATGAAGTTCCACCAGTTCCTTGAGTAGTTCTTCGTCTTTGTATGATGAACGTCGTGGAATCTAGAGCTCAACTACACTTTCTATCCTAGTCCGAGACTCATCTATAAGTAGACTAGAAATCAAGACTTATAGTTTTGGAAAATAAACTTGACAACAAGCTTGAGATAGAAACACTTGCGAGTTCGACCGAGCAGTGCTCTAACAATGTTAGTATTCCAAGAAGGTTATACTCCTTATGTTAATTATGGATAAGTATCAAGCATTGATGAATGCAATAAAACGTGTTTTTTTTCCGGCGCACATCATATTTTTTGCACGTTCCATATGTGAAACAATGTTCAAACTAATTGCAAGACCGTGATCCCACCACTAAAGAAAATTGAGGTGGAGAGGTTTAAGAAACTACCATTAGAGAAACTAAAAGAAGAGAAAGATAAATGTGAATAATATGACAAAGTAGCCAAGGTGAAATGGGATAAATTTATCTTGGAGTGGTGTGCGTTGACATGATCTCTCATGGAATAAATGTATGAGAAAAATAGCGTTTGTTATTGGCGCATTGGGATAGCTTCCCGGAGGTTTCAAGGTACTTGAAGAAACAATTGTTGGATCCCCACAAAGAAAAGTTAATTAGTGCGTGGGTAAACAAACATAAAGATTATGACAACGAAACGACAAGCATGGTAGAGTGATATCATTATCGATTCAAAAAAAATTGTAATGGGTGGGATGGTGGATTTGTTGTGGTTTTCCAAACTTTGGAAAAATACTTGAGAACCCGTTTTGGAGACTATTTTTCATAGAGGAACCCACTAGGATTATAATGTTTAGAATGTGGATTGGGGAGAACAAATACCTAATAAATGTCCAAATTACTCTTCTACCCTAACTAGACCTAAATCTAATAACTATTCATTTCAAAAAAAATAAAATTATTACTTTTTTCCTTCTCTTCTTCGTAATTCACCACCAACTGATGAAGAGGATGAGCTCCAAGGATAAATTGTTGACTTGATAAATCAGGAAATTGAAACACCTCAACAACCTGATAATCTTCTAGCCATGGCTTATATTAGGAAAGAATCGACAAAAACATTATTCTTTATTTATTTATTTTTTGCTTCGGATTGCTTAAAAAACTAGTTTTCATGATGTTAGAGCATTGCTCGGTAAAACTCGCATGCGTTGCTATCTCAAGCATGTTTGTCAATCTTAGTGATCAAAACTATATAGTCTTGATTTCTAGTCTACTGTAGCTAAGGTCTCGGACTAGGATAAAAAGTGTAGTTGAACTCAAGAACTCCATGGCGATGAAGGACTACTCAAGGAACCAGTGGATCTTCATCGACTAAAAGGTATGTGGAGACTTGAACTTATCTATCACTCAAAAGTCTATCTACTCTATCTCCTATCTTGAGACAAAAGTCGTTTTACTATATAGATTAAGAATATGCACATGTGACATTTCGAGCTGAGTATATCTCGCTTATATATTTATCGAAATGTGTGTTGGTAAAGCTTTTGATTTATCCAAGTTCATCTTTGCCTAGTGACAAAAGTCATGTTATGTTTCAATCACTTTGAAAATCGCTCTGACGAAAACTAGTTCGTGAAAACAACTATATGACGTCCTCTGAGAATGTTTCAATGATTGAAATGAGAGTTTAGACTATATAACCATTGGGGGATATAAATATTGTTGTGGCAACACATATATGTATAAGTTCTTAACACTTGAACCGAAGTTTGCGAATTATGTTGATCAAGTGGAACCAGAACGTGAGCAGCAACTCAGTTAGCAAACTCAGTCCGCGAACCCAGTCCGCGAACCCGCGTAAGTTCTCGAACCTGAGAATATCTGCTGAAGTTGAAGCTCAAGTGTAGTCCGCGAACACAGTCCACGAACTGACGGAATTATCATCCAGAGAAATTATGATAGATTTTATTAACTTCAACTGGTAAGCTTGAGTCCATGAACTCAAGAGGTTATGTCTGAAAATGTTGTTTATGAACTTATTCTTAAATTACTAAGGGATTCTTTTGCAAACCGTGGATTCATAGTTCATGATTAATGATTCAAGTGAATCACATCGTTTTTGATTCAATTATGTCTCTTGTAGTACTTGAGATCTCATAGAAATTGAACAACTCTCTAACTAGTTAATTTGAATCATTTGGACTAGTTATGGTAAAGAAGAATATGGTTGATATGAAAGTTATCATTTGGCTAACCATTTGGTTGACTAATATTAAACCAACCATTGTATATGTTTGGGTACGGTTACACAAACCCAAAACGTCAAGTACGTGTGTGTATGTCAAGATAAGTTTTAGATCTAATGGTTGAGAGATATTAGCTTGTATCTAATCATGTTTTCATCTAACGGTGAATATTGAATGCTTTGTTAGCATGCTAACATTGATTGCAAACCCTGATTTGAAAGACTATATATGGGGAACTCTAGCTATTGGAAAAACTAATCCCCACACACATTTCTTGTGTGATACTAGTTTTCTATAAGCTAGAGTCGGTCTCCATTAACCATTGAGTTTTCTCTCTAAATTCGGGTTAACGACTTAAAGACTTCATTGGGATTGTGAATCCAGACCGATACTACTTATCTTGTAGTTGTGTGATATGATCTTGCTATTTCTATCGTACGAGTACAATTGTAATAATTGTCTTGAGATTTGTATCTCCGATAGGAAAGATAAAAGTAGTCACAAACATCTTCGTCTCATTGTTTGTGATTCCTCAATAATCTTCTTCGATGTGTCGATTAAGTTTATTGTGAGGTTATTGATGAAACTGAGCTGTTCTTTGGGAATGTAAGTCTGGTTTTATCGATTGGTTCCTGTTCACCTTGATTTATCAAAATACGGAACAAAACTCATAGGTTTATTCGTGGGAGACGAATTTATCTATTACCTGTAGACTTTTCTGTGTGAGACAGATTTATTTGCTAAAGTCTTCGACTTTGGGTTGTAGGAACTCTTGGTTGTGGGTGAGATCAGCTAAGGGAATCAAGTGCGCAGTATCCTGCTGGGATCATAGGCGTAGGAGCATAACTGTACCTTGGATCAGTGTGAGATTAGTTGGGGTTCAACTACAGTCCAAACCGAAGTTAATTTGGAGTAGGCTAGTGTTTGTAGTGGCTTAATACAGTGTATGTTTAATATGGACTAGGTCCCGGGGTTTTTCTGCATTTGCGGTTTCCTCGTTAACAAAATTTTGGTGTCTGTGTTATTTGTTTTCCGCATTATATTTTTATATAATTGAAATAATACAGGTTGTGCATTGTTCAACCGATTAGAATATCCGACCTTATTGGTTGTTGATTTAAATCGATTGACACTTGGATATTAGTTTTTGGTACCATCCAAGTTATCTCTCTTTGATTAGACTCGCGAATCTTATTTGCTTGAGTAAATCAAATCAAGAGATTGAGATAATAACTCCTTGAGTATTTTCTATTAATTGAGTCTTGTTGATTCTCTAGAAAACAACTCGGATTTGTCCATACAGATTTCTAATTGAAATATTTGGTGAGATTGTTAGACCCCCGCATTTTTAATTGGTATCAGAGAAGGCAAACACGTTAAAGACCTTACAAGTCTGTGTTTGTGGAAATCTGAGTCTGTGGACGGAATCTCTGTGCGCATACCAAAATGTCTCCTAAATCTTTTGAACATGTCAAGTGTCTTGGAAACACCTCAAAGGATTATTACTTAGTTGATTCTTCCGAATCCCGAGGTAGAAAGAATGTTCAATGTGATAATGACATTTCTCCCTCTCATGAGGCATGTGACACTGTGGCATAAGATGAAAAGGAACTCACCAGAATTTCAAAACATACAGCTGAAGATATTGATTTTAATAATCATGATCAGCTCATTGATGAATTTTAAAAGTCTCTTAATAGAGAACGTGATCTCTATCATATCATAAAGTCCTTCTCTAAGAATATTGAGAAACTTATACAAGAAACTACTCTACAATAGGAAAAGATTAGTACTCTTGAGGAAGTTGTTAAAGAGGACTCTATTAGAGAAAAACGTTTGATCGAGACTCATTCATCAGATCTCAACAGACTTCGTGCTGAAAAATAGAAACTTTGTGCATCTCTTACTCTAGCCCATGAACAATGTAAATCCTTGGAAAAGGAAAACTCTATCCTAAGGAGAAATTCTTCTGTGACTAATTCTCAGGAATCACCATTTACGAAGAAATGTTCTCCAGAAGAAGATTGTATCAAGAAAAGTTTGCATAACTTCCAATATTCTTATATGGCTGTGAAGTTTAAACAGGTGCCAGTTCTTGTTTCTCCTCTACGAACCTGTACTTTTTGTGGGAAACAGAATCACTATGTTATTCATTGTTTTGCAAGAAGGAAACAAATTTCTAAGATTCGTAATTTGCTTCTCTTCACTGTCAATGGAACAGAAAGTCAGCCGACTAAAGCAGTGAATCGTATTCCCACAAGAAATTAGAAACCTTATGAGAATGATCTCTACTCTAGATATCATCACAGGAATAAAATTCTTTCTAACAATCCTGTTTGCTGCATTAATAAGAACAATTCCTGTACTTATAAGGATGTTTCTGATAAATCTAAATCTAGAAAATGGATCCCTATATATTAAGATCCTCTTGAGACTGTTGCTAGAGGTCCTAGATTTAGTCCTTCTGATAAGAAAGATAATCGATCAGTATTTTTTCTCACTAGAAAGAGCACATGTCAGAGATAGAAGGATAGAAATGAACAATATTCATTTGGTGAGCTTAAGGCTCATACTTGTGTAAATTAATCACAAGGCTGAATATCTCACATACAAAAAGCCTAGTTGTGAGAAAAGTGGATAGGTATACTCCATAACTATGTTTCTCTAATTATCTAGTTAATCTCTTATCGTTTTTAGAAAGATAATCGTTTAAACACTGGTTAGTGAGTATTTTTCTTTGTTCAAGTGTTTCCTTTTTTCCATGTAGATCTTTGTGAAAAACCATCCTATGGGTTCACGTACGGTTCAAGTTTTCCCTTAAACCTATCCCGTAACCCTAAATCTCTCGAGTTTTTCTTTATATACCTATCCTATTGAGTTACTCTTTTACTCTAGGTTTTATGTTATCAATGGATTCTTCTTTGTGCTCTTCGGACTGGACTAATGATGTCATTGATAAGGCGGTATATTGCGAACTCGATAAAGAAAAGGAATCTCTTATTAAAATCGAAGGTTCCCTTCCTCAATACTCTAATTCACTCTCGGATATAAAAGAGATTGAAGAGATTTCATCGAATGTAGTTCTTGACTTCCTAATGGAATTTAAGAAGGCTAAGCAACTACTTGTTGATACAATGAAGTGTCTTGATGTGGTAAGAACCGAGTTGAAAAAGGTTAAGTTTGATCTTGTTCTCATGAAAAACCATGTTAAAGAGCTTCCCAATAAGGATATCACAAGTACATAAGATGTTGCTATTCACAAGCTTCAAGATCTTAAGGATCAAGAAGGTCCCGAACTGTCGATTTGAACCTAGTTAAGTATGACATGGAAGTTTTTCTGTTTGGTTCTTTTTATCTAGTAAATCTTCTATGTTTTCTGTTTTATTTAGAAGAATAACTAGTGTTTTGGAATAGCAAAGATTGTGATTACACATAGCTATATCCAATGATTTCATCTTCTTGTTTTTAGATTTATTGGTTTTAATTCTAAACTGGTTTGGAAGATGATGGTTGCAGTATTAATCTTTTTGATTTTATATATTGCAATATTTTGATGGGATTTGTATGTTCATCCGTGAACTTGATTATCCCATATTTTGTCAAAAGTAAAGTCATTCGTGAATTGATATGCAAATATTGATAAAGGAATGAATGGACTTTTGGCAAAACACAAAAGTTAAGCCTATATAGTCAATTGTTGATGTAAGATAGGTTAAAATCTTTTGTGATTCAAGGATAAAGTCTATTATGTCACCTAGTGATGGAAAGATAGAATAAATCCTTGTTCTTGTTATCCATGATATAGAGATTAATTGTTCCATATTATTATGTATTACCGTGAAGGCTCCATTGTGTATCTCATGTTGAGCACGATACAACTAAGTCGATTGTTATTGGCATGGTTGGTTGTTCCATGATATGTTATATGTTGAGCATTAAGAACTAAATTAATCAACCTGTGTGTTTATTTAGTTTGTATTCCACGAGTTCTCTCATGTTGAGTACATAAACGGTTAAGGTTGTCATTTTCCATGATAATCTTAGTCGGGGTTCCATAATCTCTTATGTTGAGCCCAAATGAACTAAATCAATCATCTTGTGTGATTATTTAGTTAGCACTCCATAGATTTTTCTCATGTTGAGTGTGGACAATTGAATTGATTACTTTGTGATTAGTTTAATTGTGTAATCCGGTTAGAATATTTATGGGTTTACTTGTGAATAATCTAATCGATGAATTAAGTCTCCATAAGTTTACTTGTGTTGAGCATATTTAGTCAAATTAATCTTGGTTCGCTTTGGTTAATATGATTGAATATTTTGGATTCCAAATTCATACTTGTATGCAATTTGTTGAGTCTAAAGAAATCCTTCTTTTCTCTTGAAAATAAGGTCGCTCTTGTTGTTCCTTTGGGAATGACATCTTATGGGGGAGAGTTCTTTTGAACTTGCGCTTAATTTCCATATCTTTGTGGGGAGTGCGGCTGTGGAATTTTTAGGGGTTATCTTGTATCTTTATAAACTCCTTGATGAATGCATTTAGCCTCGGCTTTATGATTGCATCTAAACAAGATGATAGAACATCTACCTTTGGTCATGAAATGTCTCTTACAGAAATTTCATTAGGATCCCGTTCTTGTACCTTTGCCAATTTTATTGACAAAAAGGGGGAGAATTAATTGTAGTTCACACTACAAATACATATGGTTTTCGGATCATTATGTAAGGGGGGGTGGTTTCCATGTGAGATGGAGTATTTACTAAGGGGGGAGTGAAGTATCACCATAGTATTGTTGTTGAAGTTGTGATGCAATTGGACTTTGACGCTGTGTAATAATACTTTGACACTGTATAACAATGATTGAGAACCAATGCTTTTCTCATTGTTATAGCTACGGATTTTCAACAACGATGATACTAAACTTACAACCTTTGGATCATTGGACTACATGGAAGTGACGAAGATTTCGAGTATTGTTGAAGATTAGGCATGTGGAATAGGAGCTACAAAGTTTATTTATATAATTTTTGTATTCCATATGTATTAATAGTTTTACCACTAAAATTGACAAAAGGGGAGATTGTTAGAGCACTGCTCGGTCAAACTCGCATGCGTTGCTATCTCAAGCATGTTTGTCAATATTAGTGATCAAAACTATATAGTCTTGATTTCTAGTCTACTATAGCTAAGGTCTCGGACTAGGATAGAAAATGTAGTTGATCTCAAGAACTCCATGGCGATCATCATACAATACGAATGACTACTCAAGGAACCAGTGGATCTTCATCGACTAAAAGGTATGTGGAGACTTGAACTTATCTATCACTCAAAAGTCTATCTACTCTATATCCTATCTTGAGACAAAAGTTGTTTTACTATATAGACTAAGAATATGCACATGTGACATTTCGAGATGAGTATATCTCGCTTATATATTTCTCGAAATGTGTGTTGGTAAATCTTTCGCTTTAGCCATGTTCATCTTTGCCTAGTGACAAAAGTCATGTTATATTTTAATCACTTTGAAAATCACCCTGACGAAAACTAGTTCGTGAAAACAACTATATGACGTCCTCTGAGAATGTTTCAATGATTGAAATGAGAGTATAGACTATATAACCATTGGGGGATATAAAAATTGTTGTGGCAACATATATATCTATAAGTCCTTAACACTTGAACCGAAGTTTGCGAACTTTGTTGATCAAGTGGAACCGGAACGTGAGACGAAACTATGTCCACGAACCCAGTCCGCAAACTGGCATAAGTTCTCAAACCCGAGAATATCTGCTGAAGTTGAAGCTCAAGTGCAGTCCGCGAACTGACGGAAGTTCTCATCCCGAGAAATTATGCTGGAGTTTATTAACTTTAACCGGTTAGCTTGAGTCCGCGAACTCAAGAGGTTATGTCTGAAAACGTTGTTTATGAACTTATTCTTAAATTACTAAGGGATGCTTTTTCAAACCGTGGATTTATAGTTCATGATTAATGATTCGAGTGAACCACATCGTTTTGATTCAATTGTGTTTCTTGTAGTACTTGAGATCTCATAGCAATTGAACAACTCTCTAACTAGTTCATTTGAGTCATTTGGACTATTATGGTGAAGAAGAATATGGTTGATATGAAAGTTATCATTTGGCTAACCATTTGGTTAACTAATATTGAACCAACCATTGAACACGTTTGGGTACAGTTACACAAACCCAAAACGTAAAGTATGTGTGTGTATGGCAAGCTAAGTTTTTGATCTAACGGTCAAGAGATATTAGCTTGCATCTAATCATGTTTTCATCTAACGGTGAATATTGAATGCTTTGTTAGCAAGCAAACATTGATTGCAAACACTGATTTGAAAAACTATATAAGGGGAACTCTAGCTATTGGAAAAACTAATCCCCACACACCTTTCTTGTGTGATACTATTTTTCTCTAAGCTAGAGTCGATCTCCATTAACCCTTGAGTTTTCTTTCTAAATTCCGGTTAACGACTTAAAGACTTCATTGGGATTGTGAAGCCAGACCGATACTACTTATCTTGTAGTTTTGTGATCTGATCTTGTTATTTCTATCGTATGAGTACAATTATAATAACTGGCTTGAGATTTTTATCTCCGATAGGCAAGATAAAATTAGTCACAAACATCTTCGTCTCATTGTTTGTGATTCCCCAATAATCTTCTTCGCTGCGTCGATTAAGTTTATTGTGAGGTGATTGATGAAACTGAGCTGTTCTTTGGGAATATAAGTCTGGTTTTATCGATTGGTTCCTGTTCACCTTGATTTATCAAAATACGGAACAAAACTCACACGTTTGTTCGTGGGAGAAGAATTTATCTATTATATGTAGACTTTTTTGTGTGAGACAGATTTGTTTGCTAAAGTCTTCGACTTTGGGTCGTAGAAACTCTTGGTTGTGGGTGAGATCAGCTAAGGGAATCAAGTGCGCAGTATCCTGCTTGGATCAGAGGCGTAGGAGCATAACTGTACCTTGGATCAGTATGAGGTTGGTTGGGGTTCAACTACAGTCCAGACCAAAATTAATTTGGAGTAGGATAGTGTCTGTAGCGGCTTAATACAGTGTATGTTTAATCTGGACTAGGTCCGGGGTTTTTCTGCATTTGCGGTTTCTTCGTTAACAAAATTTTGGTGTCTGTGTTATTTGTTTTCCGCATTATATTTTTATATAATTGAAATAATACAGGTTGTGCGTTGTTCAATCGATTAAAATATCCGACCTTATTGGTTGTTGATTTAAATCGATTGACACTTGGATATTGGTTTTTGGTACCATCCAAGTTATCTCTCTTTGATTAGACTCGCGAATCTTATTTGCTTGAGTAAATCAAATCAAGAGATTGAGATAATAACTCCTTGAGTATTTTCTATTGATTGAGTCTTGTTGATTCTCTAGAAAACAACTCGGAGTTGTCCATACAGATTGCTAATCGAAATATTGGGTGAGGTTGTTAGACCCCCGCATTTTCACATGAAATATGAACTCAATTTCAGTTTCTGAAATATCTACGTCTAGGGACAAATGAAATCCTAACCGTAAACACTGTCTACCGTCAGGTGTTCATCAGTTCCTAACCGTAAGTAGTTGATTTAAGACTAGATATTCATAATTTACCAATTATGAACTAGTAATATTTTATTTTGTTATGAATCCCTAGCCATAAATGACTTTTGAAAATGCCGAATTTTCTCGATACAATTCCTAACCGTAAACATTGTTTTTCTAACCGAACATATCTAGTGAAGCCAAACTCTAAGGCTAAAATCTAGCATATATGAGTAAATTTCTAGGCTTAGGGTATTTTACGTATAGGTCAGATGCTTGGTTCCTAGCCGTGGTGCATTTTGAATTCCAGAAATTCCCAAGTTGTTGCATTACAGCTAGGTCTAAGTCGAATTTCCTAGCCGTGAGTCTTATATACGGCTAGGTCGTAGTTGAAATTCCTACTCGCAAATGAGTTTTTATAATTTCTAAGGCCATCAAATGATGAACTCCTAGCTATGGGATGCCCTGAAACTGAAAAATGAGGAAGTGTACACCCTTTATTGATTCTAAAAGTTAACTTAAATTCATTAATCTAATCGTACCACTAAACTTAATTAGCTAAACTAAATTACATCACTAACACAAATTAACCGAGGTTAATTTAGTCATTATCGAAAATATAAAGGGGTTATTCACTTTACTATTCAATTACCCCATTTTGTCTTATTGTGCGCTTTCCTTAAGACAAAAAAAATGCCAAAAACAAGTTCCTTATTTTTTTACATGACATCACTGAGCTCAACTCCCCCGAACATACTTGTCTGTGGAACTAGCCCACTTTGTTTAACCTGTTATTATCAAAAATTTCAAACCTCAATTCTATATACATAGAAAAGCTGGAAAATATAGGAATCTAACTTTTTCTAGTGGGAATCAGCTCTCTTATTTTCCCCTCGCACCATGGACGAAAAGAGATGAATCAGAAAATACAAATTTAAAAATAATATTGGTAAACGAATCAAAATATAAATAGTTTATCTGGAAATTGAACTGCCATCTCATAATTCTCTTTTTCCTTTTGTGAATTAACCACCATATATTAAAAACAAGAAGAAATTAAATGTTGGTGGCTTCTATCGTATTTGCATATGCTAGTGTATGAATAGCCCCTAACAAGTTAGATTCTCTTGATATGAAATTTGAAAAGCAGTTGGGAAAGGAAATATAGATATTTGATCATCACTTACATTTTTTTTATTTGTTATGTCAGAAAATAGAAATTTCAGAAAATAATTTGGCACTCTTGAAGAAGAGGATTAATCGTGATTCGGGTCATGTTTTCTTGCTTCTTTTGCTAATCTGTATCCAACCATGTTTCCTTTATATTGATGAACTCGAAACCTAAAAAAGTGGAATTTGCAACTGTTGATAATATAAACTTTACATGTCTTATAATTTTTTATTTTGTCATCTGATTGTGATGAAATTTCCTTGAACATATAAAACAAGTCTTTTGGAATCAACTTTTATTCAAAAATAGTGCAATAATAACTCTAAAAATAAGTCCTTGCTGATGCTAATGCTTCTTCTGTAGTGGTTCTTTTGAAGGATCAAAAGCTAATTTTGGGAGGTTTTCCAAGACAAGGTGGTAACACTATTTATTTTTCATGTTTTTATGCCAAATACCCTACTTTCTTGCACTATTTATTTTTACTTTTATGGTTCGAAATATAGTTTGTTTTTGTTTAGAATATCAATCCAGTTGGGAAATAAATTAGTCAATATCATGTTCATTTAGAAAATAAAATGAAAAGTTTAGAGATTTTTTATTCCAATTCGGTGTTTTTGTTTTATGGAGATGTGTCATATGGTTTTTTGTTTGTGTTAGAGCATAGCTCGGTTGAACCCAATAAGCGTTGTTATGTCAAGTTTGGTTGTCATATTTTAGTGAGCCAAAACTCATTTAAAGAGTCGCTTGATTATGTACTAGAGTCAACTTCGTATAGGTTAGTGTTTACACCACAATTTCGCACCCTCCATGAAAACATTACTTGTACGCTGCGAAGCCAAATACAAGAGAAATTGGACAATTATTGGATTTTTATAAGCTCTACCCAATCAAGCCCACAAATACTACCCAATCAAACCCACAAGCCCCACTCATTTACCCGTTTCATTATCCATTCAAACCCAAGAGTTCTTGCTATCACATTTAAGAGGAGGAAAATACAAAGTCAATGGCGAAAGAACGGGGTCATTATGAGTTCGTATAAAGAAGTTATGAGCAAAAAAAGAACTCAGAAGACGTTAAGGGGCTACCACTTTTCATCTTCCCTTATCTACACCAAGACTTTAGTTAGTGGGATAATTCGTTTCATACGTATGGAAAATGGAAGAATTTATTCAACAATGGTTAAAGAAAGAAATAATCAAAGGGGACCCACATCACATGGGAGAGTAAGTAAATGTTGGAAGAAAAATCATTTTATTTGGTGGGACCCACATATGTTTTGAAAAAAAACAAAAAAATTCTTTGCAAAGGACATTTTTTTTCTTCTGGCAGGCGCTTTGAATCCGGAGGAATTAAGGGAATGTTGTCGGGGATCCGCTTATATAAATAGGGGTCGAACTCATACTTGAAATATATAACATTTTCTTCTCACGAGAGTTTCTTCTTTGGGGATTAGTTTCCAAGAGAAAGACCACTTCTAAAACACTTCTTCCTTTAATTCTCCTTTCATTATTCCTGCAAAAAACTCTATGTATTTGGTCATTTAATCAAAGAGAAATCAAATTTTCTTCCTACACAATAGTTATCATTGCTTTATACATTTATAGTTTATTTCGAGAAAAACCCAAAAAAATAGGAATATCAAATCAAGTATTGTCTTTAAGTTTTTAAAAGATTAGCATTAAATTGCTAGTACTTTAACTACTTTCAACACACTTAACGGAAGCAGGAAATCGTCATAAGAATCTTTTTCAAATTTCTTTATCATAATTCAGGTATATTAATTGCATATCTCTTTGGTAAATTATGTAGTCATACGGGAACTGAATGGTTTTCCATTTCGTAGTAACACCGTGACTACTCTTCGCGTTACATAAGAAATTTGTGTTTCATTATTAATTTTCCTAGTGGGATAAATCAAAGTGTGGGTATAAAGCGGAATTCCCTCCCACATTAGACCCATTGTCAAAATAATAAGGTTCGCATCAATCATATTCTATTGAGCTAATCTGCTGGTTAATTGTTTAATTTTTGAAATTTCAGCTCGATTTCAAATTTGAACGCGAAATTAATTCTAGTTCTAAAATATGGACCTGAAGTGGTATTAGAATATTCAATAAAGTTTCTCCAAAAAATTCTCATAATGCGACTCTATCGCCGACCTAGAGTTTACATGATCTTTATCATGATTATGATTTCCTTTATTCCTTTACTATCAGATTGACTTGGAGTCGAACTAGATTCTAAAAATTTAGGAGTTGGCCTAAGCCCCCCCTGGGATATAAAAAATATTCGTCAATATGCATCACTATTCACCAGTCACTATGCATCACTAATCACCAATCAATATGCATCACTTTTCATCACTATTTGTTACTATGTATCACTATTTATAAACATTCCCATTTAATCATTTGGTAGAGGCAAATCTTACGATGACGGTTGATGGGTGCCTAACACCTTCCCATCCCGTACCAGAATCTCCTTACCCAGACTCTATGATAGCATACCAAAATATGAAAGCCATAACTAGTTTTGTTTTCCCGAAAGAATTCAAATTAGTTAAAGGGTCCTGACTCTCCTTAGTCAGGTGGTGACTTTAAAACATCTCTCTTTTTCTTGCAGAGTTATATCTCTTATTAACGAACTAGTGAGAAGCTACCTCTGTTCGACCTTGTGCGGTGAACATCCACGAACGGATTCGCACATAGACTTCCCTCTTTGACAAATTAGGGATCATAATAGACCGGATCTCGACCCGTGCCAGGCCTCGATTTCTATAGTGGCGACTTCACTGGGGAAAAACAAGAGATTCGACTTGGAAAATGATTAAAGGGAAATTTTATAATCTTTTCTTTATACTGATATCATATTTCAGATTTTGTGATTTTAGGTACTTATACAAGCGTAAGAAACCATAACGCGATGGGGGACTTACACTCGTACTTGGCATCGGGGAGAGGGAGGATGACTAGTCAAGATGGATGCTTCACAACATGGGAAAGGGGAAACCGACAATTCTGACATCCTCACCTCAAAGATAGAACAAATTATTGAAGAGAAACTCACCAATTTCTTTAAGAAGCTGCAAGATGAGGCTAGAAATGACGGAAAAGGCTCAGATTCTCATCAACACGCAAATGGCTCTGGACCCAAGGACGATCATCAACCAAAATATCAAAACAAAAATGGGGAGTCCGAAAGTACAGGTGACGATAATAAAATCCCAACACCAAACAAAGAGAGCTTGGAATTCGAGCATTTCAAAGAACACGTAATGAAGAGGCTGTCAATAATTGAGGACAACACCTGCGTGGATGGTGAAGTATGGTACACTCCTCCGAATGGATACTTTCCTGAAGGTTTCAAGTTTCCAAAAATGGAAAAATATAATGGCAGGGGACCCCCGGGGTCTCACATTAAGCTGTATCTCAAATACCTAAATGCCCAAGGTTTAACCGACGACTGGATGCTAAAATTTTTCCACCAAAGCTTGACTGGGTTAGCCCTTGATTAGTACCAACATACAGAGAAATCAAAAATCTCAACATGGCTAGTCATGATTAATTCGTTCGTCGAACATTTTGCAAAAAATACAGATCACTCTATGCCCTGAAACACGTCAACCATCCCTAATATTGGACCGTACGACAAAGGAAAAGGTCCAAAAAAGCGAAGCCTCCAGGATTGTTACTGAGAACAAAAGGGAATCGACGAAAGGTGCGCCAGATGCCAATATCCGTATGATGAATAAAAAACCATTTTTCACAATTGCAGGTAGCGGGAAAGTCGTATACTCAGATCGAATACCGGAAAAATGCGAAGAGGTACAACATGAAACAAGGGGAGGGAGACAGTTCAAGCCTCCCATCTTGCGGAATGAAAACCTAAGTGTTCTAGCAAGGGGCAATCCAATTCGGATCAGGCCAAACAATCAACATGAAGCGATAAAGGAAGACAACTGCTCATCGAGCAGTTACGAAGAACAAAGGCGGATATCTCGATTTGGGGATTGTTAGAAGCATCGACCAGTCACCGTCAGGCTCTACAAAAGGCACTAAGATTGATGCATGTTCCCACAAGAATCACTCCCAATGAACTAGTGCACCTAATTGACTAGGCTGCAAGACCAGGTGAAATTACTTTCACAGATGACGACCTGCCACCGGAGGGGAAAGACCACAACAAAGGCATTTACATCACCATTGGTTGGGAAAATATGATCATACCTTCCGTCTTCATGGAAAATGGTGCTGGCGTCAATATATGCACGTTAAAAGCGGCTAAAAAGATGGGGGTCGACATGAGACGTATCACTAAATCCGACGAATCAGCCTTGACGGTCAGAGCATTTAAGAAAACAGGAATCGGTGAACTTACCATTGAAATATGGGTTGGTCCATTAAAGACCTATGCTACTTTCCTTGTAATGGACATCTCCGCAAGCTTCAACCTCCTTCTGGGACGACCATGGATGCACAAGAACGGAATTGGTGCATCTTCTCTCCACCAGAAAGCCAGATTCTGGATGGGAAATGAGCTAATTACTGTACATGTAGATGATAGGGAAAATGAAATAAGGTCCCATCAGATCTCAGTGAACATGATCCCGGAAATTCATAACTACACAGAAGAAATCCGACATGAGAGTAAAGCTGGAGCATCAATTCACCACGTCTCTACGGGTCAATTTAAATACCGAAATCGAAATGTTCCGAAAATTCTACTAGAAAAGCAAGTTCTTTCCAGGAATGGGGCTTGGGCTTCGACAAAAAGGGACCACACAACCAATAACAATACCTGGGAGAAAGGCATTTGATACAAAAGGACTGGGATATCAGTCGACCTACCGGGACTCTCTGATATTCGAGAAAAGGCGAGAAGATCAAGGAATAGATTGGAGCCGTCAACCGTCCTTCCAAAAGTGGTTCATCCGTAAGGGAGATGAAAAGGTTCTGACACCAAGCACACTAGCAAAGATTGCACCCATGGTAACAAGAAGATCTTCTGACCAAGGAAAAGAAACCGATGAACCCGTCTATGAAGGGGTAAGTCATCTTTTTTCATCTCCCACTACCGACGCAGGAGAATCCAGCGGACACAAATGGGAGGATGGACGAGAATTGGTAATTCCTGAACAAAAGGAGAGTACGACAAGCTCAATCCAGGAATGCATGATTATTATAGGCTTAGGGTTGCGATTTCCTAGAAGGAGGAAATCTCCCATCTATAACGGTAAAGGCTCCCCCATCAAACACCTCAAGCCATTCTTATGGTACATGAAGCCATTGAAGATGCACGAAGAGGACTCGAGACAATACTTTAGCAATAGCTTAACCGGGAGTGCGTCAGTATGGTATTCAACCAACGACCATGCTCTGCAAGCAGCGTGGCCATAAACGATCAATGCTTTCATCGAGTATTTTTCAAAGATTCCACCAGCTGATCAATCAAAACATGGAGCAGTATCTCGAAGATACAAGAAAGAGGCTCTGGAGGACCAACGCCAAAAGGAGAGAACAATCATCTGATAGAAGCGTCTTCATGATAATTCCCAACGAAGCAGCAGAGGACGTCGAAATTTCTTCCAACGCCAAAAACAAAAATGACCTGGTAAGAATGGATGATGAAGGTCCACAACTGACGAAGGATGAGCCTCAAGAATCCTCGTGGTCCCCAGAAGACGGTATTTGTATGCTTAATGCACCATTAAATTTAAAAAATCCAAAAAAATCAGAAAAACATGAAAAACAAAAAAATATGGAAAGTATGATTTTAGAGTGTGAGAACCAACATGATGTCTTGGATTTGGAAGATGACATTGCAGGAAATTTTGAATATGAGGATGAAGAAATGATAACATGCCTAAAAGACATTCCGGAAGAGATCCAAAATAACGTTGAAAAACATGAAAAAGAGCCAGAATTCATGGAAGAAGAAACAATCAACTTGAGAACGGAGGAAGAGCCACGAAAATTGAAGATCGGGAGAACATTATCAGCTGAAGAAAGGAAGGAGATGATCGATCTACTCACTAAGTTCGAGGACATATTTGCTTGGTCTTACGAAGACATACCTGGGTTGGATACTGACTTAGTGGTCCATTATTTGCTGACGTATCCTCATGTAAAGCCAGTCAAACAAAAACTCAGAAGACTAAGGTCAGAATGGACCTTAAAAGTCAAAGAAGAAGTGGAGAATAAGCTCAACGCAGGTTTTCTCAAAGCAGTCACTTATACTGAATGGCTGGATAATATTGTACATGTTCCGAAGAAAGACGGAAAGGTGAGGATGTGCATTGATTACCGCAACTTGAACAAAGCAAGCCCAAAAGATGACTTCCCGTTGCCACATATTGATATCTTGGTAAACAAGTCCTCTGGGAAAAGAAGCCTTTCGTTCATGGATGGTTTCTCCGGATACAATCAAATCAGAATGACAGAAGAAGATATGATCAAAACATCCTTCATCACTCCATGGGGAATATTTTTTTACGTAGTTATGCCTTTCGGATTGAAGAATGCCGGATCCACATACCAACGAGCCATGACGACTATCTTCCACGATATGATGCACAAGGAGATAGAGATTTATGTCGGCGACATGGTGGCAAAATCTTCACATAGCAAGGATCATGTAAATGTTCTGAGAAAGGTATTCCAACGTCTTCGAAAATTTCAAATCTAGATCAACCCCAACAAGTGTTTGTTCGGCGCCAAGTCCGGTAAATTACTAGGTTTCATCGTCAGCAATAGAGGGATTGAATGCGACCCATCAAAGGCTAAGGCTATCATCGAGATATCTCCACCAAGAACGGAGAAGGAAATCAGAGGATTTTCAGGTCGACTGCAATACATAAGTCGGTTCATAAATCAACTCACTCCCATCTGCGAGACGATATTCAAGTTGCTAAGAAAGAATGTGCCTACAGTATGGAACCATGAATGTCAAGAAGCATTTGAAAAGATCCAGAAATATTTGGTTAATCCGCCAGTACTTGTTTCCCCCACCCATGGTGTGCCTTTGATTTTATATCTCTCGGTCACCAAAACCTCTATCGGAGCAATGTTGGGACAGTATCATGAAGGCAGCGGCAAAGAGAGGGCAATATACTACATCAGCAAAAATATTTCAGGGTACGAGTCAAAATACACCATGTTAGAAAAGACTTGCTTGGCGCTTTTCCGGGCAACCCAACGTCTTCGACATTACATGTTGTCTCATAAGATTCATCTGCTATCAAGGATGGATCCAATCAAATACTTGTTCGATAAGCCCGTATTTTCCGGAAGAATGACAAAATGGCAATTGTTGCTCTCCGAGTTTGATATTACATACATCACGCATAAATCTGTCAAAGGAAGAGCAATTGCCGATCATCTAGCATCACATCCTATCCTCGATAGCACTGAGCTGAATATTGAGTTCCCAGACGAATGGGTGATGTACGTTGGTATACTTGAAGATAGGCCATGGAAGATGCACTTTGATGGCGCCCGCAACAAACAAGGAAGGGGTGTAGGGGCATTACTAGAGTCCCCAAAAGGTATCCATACACCTATTGTTACCAGGCTATGTTTTCCATGCTCTAATAATGTTGCATAATATGAAGCCTGCATAGCTGGACTGAAAGCTGCTATTGAAATCAATGTCAAGAGCATCATAGTATACGGAGATTCACTATTGATCATCAAGAAAATCCAGAAGGAATGGAGGGATAACGAACAGTTATCCCGATATCATACATACCTTGAAGAGCTAACAAAACAATTCGATCCCATCGAGTTCCACCATATCTACAGAAAAAAAAACTTTGGTGCTAATTCTCTTGCTGTTTTAGCTTCTTGGCTTGCAGTCCCCGAAGGAATAATGGTGAAACCCATCGAAATAGGCCATAGAGATGAACCTACTTTCTGTTACGCCATTCAAATCGCCGCTGAACAATTAGACGACGCTCTTTGGTTTGTTGATATACGAAGATACCTCGAGGATCAGTCTTATCCATAAGATTCAACAAAACAGCAAAGGAGATACATCCGAAGGGTGGCATGTCAGTACATGATCTTTGAAAATGTTCTTTACAAAGTGTCGAGAGACGGAACTTTGTTGCGATGCGTAAACGAACACGGAGCAAGGAAGATCCTGGAGAGAGTACACAGTGGTGTGGTCCTCACATGAATGCACACATGATGAGTAGGAAGATAGCTCATTTGGGATACTACTGGACAACAATGATGTCAGATTGCTGTAACTTCATCATGAGATATCACCAATGTCATATACATGGGAGCCTTATGAATGTACCTCCTTCTCAACTTCATAGTCTATCATCTCCATGGCCATTTTCCACATGGGGAATCGATCTCATAGGAAAAATAAATCCATCTTCCAATGGCCACAAGTACATCTTTGTTGCAATCTACTATTTCACCAAGTGGGTAGGAGTCATTTCAACCAGAAGTTTCAAAGGAAAGCCGACAGTTGATTTCATACGGAACCACATCATCTGCAGATATGCAGTTCCACATGAAATAATATCAGACAATGGGTCAAACTTTATTGGTGAAGAAACCGAAGAATTACTTGGAAAGTACAAGATTAAGCACCATCTAGCCTCACCGTATCGGCCTCAAACCAACGGAGCGGTAGAAGCGGCCAACAAGACACTTGTCAAGATCCTGAATAAGATGACAGATACATATACAGATTGGAGTGAGAAGTTACCATATGCCTTATGGGCATACAGAACCTCAATTCGCACCGCAACCAGGGCTACACCATTCTCGCTCACATATGGTATGGAGGCAATGCATCCTATAGAGGTGGAAATTCCAACTCTAAGAGTCCTAAAGGAAAGTCAGTTACCTGAAGATGAATGGGTAAAAGTAAGAGTCGAACAATTGAATCTTATTGATGAAAAGAGGCTAACAACAGCTTGCCATTCTCAAGCATATCAGAACAGAATTGCACGCAGTTTCAACAAACATGTGCGACCACGTAATTCGACGAAGGAGATCTTGTGCTCAAGGAGATTCGTCCAGTCAAGCATACCGACCCAAGGGGCAAGTTCAAGCCAAAGTGGGAGGGCCCGTTCATTGTCAAAAAGATTTTTCAGGGAATGGCAGTACAATTAATGGACCTAGATGGAGAAGAACATCCAAGGCCCACGAATGCAGATCAACTCAAGAGGTATTATGCCTAATCGAAGGCAACATCCCAGCATAACCAATCCCTACACCTCCTCAAAAGAACAACTGGTTTGTCAAGCACTTATCATTCTTCTCTACTTTATCAACTTTTTTTACTAAAAAAAAAAAGAGTTTAATTAAGTTTCAGTTATTTTTTTTTTCCAAAAAAAAAAAAAAACAAACAAACAAAAAGAAAAAAATAGATTACTAAGGCCTTGTCTCCAAGATAAAAAAAAAACAGCTTTCTAAAGTTTTGTTTTAAAAAAAAAAAAAAAACGGAAAGTTTGTCGATGATGAAAAGCTTAGGATTTGGGTATGGTGTTAAGAGCAACCAGATAGGCAGCTAAGACAAACTCTCCAAATCAAAATTTAAGTATTTTTCAATTATCAAACTTCTAAGGCCTTGTTTCCAAAATAAATAATTAAAAAAAAAACGGAAAGTTTGTCGATGATGAAAAGCTTAGGATTTGGATATGGTGTTATGAGCAACTAGATAGGCAGCTGAGACAAACTCTCCAAATAAAAATTTCAGTATTTTGCAGTTATTAAACTTCTAAGGTTTTGGTTTTCAAAAAAAAAAAAAAAAAACGCTGATGATAAAAGCCTTAGGATGATACTGTGCCTTGCACACAACGAATAGTCAACTGAGGCAAAAGCTTTTGAGTATTATCTTGAGTCTAATTATGCTCTAATCATGCTTTAGTTTTTTAGAACGACGAGTCATTTAAGTTAAGGTCTCTCCACCGGAGTCAACAATCTGCAGAGTCAGTGCAAGTCAAACCAAGAGCTAGCACCACCAGAAAGAAAATATTTCATTCACAAATGAAAGACTTAAAAGATCTTCGTCTACAACAATGAAATCATGAACACTTACTCATCTGAAGGATACATGATCAGATCAAAAAAAAAAAAAAGAACAACAACAACAAGAAACAAAAAAAAGAAAAAAGAAGAACAACAACAAGAAAAAAAAATGATCTGACGACTAACCAAAGAAGAAGAAATAAAAAAACAAATAAGGAATGGGGATGATTTTTATCTGAGTCCAGACTGAGATCCAATTTCTTCACCATTTCTCATTGATCGAAACTAATGTGTGATAGTGGTAAAAGTTCCCATGTGACACACTTGATCTAGATATCTTCATCCCAGGCAGATCATCCATACTTGTCAGAATACATCTAAATATAAATCTGACTTCAACTTTGAAATATGGATTTATATTATATGTATTTCAAAGCTGCATATGGAACGATCTTGCATCTTTCCCTAAATTATCAGATCTTCATCTCCGAGCCGAACATTAGTCTGGATCTCAAGATACACTATCATCAAGCACAGAAAGAAGAGGATTTATACAGATCTATGCTGAGATTCCACCAAAGACATCTCACTTCAGTTAACACTGCTTCAGAGAGTAATTTATTCATCCGCTCAAACTCTATCTTGCACATTCCACCAATAAATGATTACTACGGCGATAAACCAAACAAGCAGAAAGTAGAAGAATATGAAAACGGTGACTAAGAAAAGAAAGATCAAAGTCCAGATCCGGCACATACAAGAAGGATCTGATGAAAATATGGAGGAAAGAGGCGGATGTGCAGAGAAAGGTAGCAGAAGAATAAGAAGAAAGAGAAGCTGATGGTCGAGGAAGAAGAAGACGAAGTATATAAAGCATAGGATTAGGGATCCATCAAACTGCTATTCGGGCAAACCGAAACTAAACCCATGACCCGTTGGGTTTCTCCAACCCATTAGGGTCATTCATCCGATCCGCTATCTCCTTTTCCCTGTGTAAAAGAAATGCAGTCTACCTCGTAAAGAAGCCGAAGAGTGGACAATTCTTCAGAAAGAGTATCAATACGTGCATGCCTCCCCAGGGATTCTCTACTGATTTCATCATATCTCAACATGATCCCGTACATCTCATTCACCACCGACTTCAACTGGCTCTCACGACTATCCACCAAACGGAGCAACTATTCTTGAAGAGGTCTGGAAGCCTGAAACGAGAAATGAGTTAATAAAAGTATTAAGTCATTAAGGCAAGAAGGGCAGAGTAGTAGCGGTTTACCTCGGGAATATCGTCCGATAGAGGTAAACCAATAATGTTTTCACGGTCAACAGGGCCACCTTCAATTGGAACCACATTTGAAGTCCCCAAGATAAGTATTTGAAAGTCCCATGTTGGAAGAAGATGACCGAAACCCATTAATGGAACTTGTTGAGAAGGATAATTTCTTGAAGATCCCATCAATAATGGATGAGGGAAAAACCCGGATCACCCACTACAAGATTCTCTTGGCAAGCTTGGATAGCAAGAGGTGGACCTAAACAAACCGATCTCCAATATGAATCAAAATTCATTCCATAATCAACTGAATCTTCATAGGAACGTGGCGATTGACGTGAAATCTCATCCATATCACTAAACAATGCATAAGGAAAACATGTAACATCGGGAGGAGGAAAACGGGGTGTAGCGTCTGGTTGACTAATTTGTCTCCAAAATTTGTCACCAAGATACCAAGCATGGTAATTTGGGCCTCGTAACAAGTACTGAAGCATGCTAGACGACATGGAATGAATGGCTCTTTGATCACGCCGAATCAGATAATCCTGCCAAGGGTCCCAGCAGGTTCAAGTCCCCAATGACGTAATATTGCAGGAATTAACATGGAAGGCAGTGTTAGTTTGCCCCCATTGTGACACAATCTCAGGCCCCCCTCCCGCCGTTTCGGCTCCCTTGGATTGGTTACCCATGAGGCTCGTTATTAGGTTAGCACAACAACCTGTTCAATTAATGTAGTAGTATATCTTTGGAGCTTAGCTTGTTAGGCTTCCAACTAGTTTCATGTAATAATATTTAATATAAAATTTATTAAAATAATAATAATTATTATTATAATTAACATGGAAGGTAGTGTTAGTTTGCCCCCCTTGTGACACAATCTCAGCCCCCCTCCCGTCGTTTCGGCTCCCTTGGCTAGGTTACCCATGAGGCTCGCTGGTAGGTTAGCACGACAACCTGTTCAATTAATGTAGTAGTATGTCATTGGAGCTTAGCTTGTTAGGCTTCCAACTAGTTTCATGTATAATAATAATAATAATAATAATAATAATAATATTGGCTTAGGCTCCCCTTGGAAAGGTTACCCATGAGGCTCGCTGGTAGGCTAGCACAACAACCTGTTTAATTAATGTAGTAGTATGTCGTTGGAGCCTAGCTTGTTAGACTTCCAACTAGTTTCATGTAATAATATTAAATAATAAAATCTTCTTTATAATAAAAATAAATAAATATTGGCTTGATTATTATAATAATAATAATAATAATAATAATAATAATAACATGCTTAGCTTGTTAGGCTTCCAACTAGTTTCATGTAATAATATTTATCTAATATAATAATAATTATTATTATTATCAAGCAAGCCTGCTGGATTACCTCTTCGGATTTCAACATTAATGATACCGCCCCCCTTTACATGAAGTCTTTGGAGGCTATCTATTTTGGTGCAGTTCGAGATCAGGTACCCTCCACCTTTGCTCTTTCTTCACGTGAGGTTGCTGTTTGGAAGTGTAACAGATCCATCCATGCTATGGACTTCCTCAAGGCAGTACCGATTCCTGGCCTGGGCCAGGCTGTTGGGCCTAGACAGTTTAGCTCAGTGCTTCAGTATCGCTTGGAAATAACCCTCTTTGTTGATGACAGTAAGTGCTCTTGTTGCGGCAAGCTTATGGATATTTTTGGCGATCATGCTATTCATTGTGCAAGCGAGGTTGGGATCAAATTCAGACATGATTTGGTGAAGGATATTTTGGCAGATATGTGTTATCATGCTGGTGTGGTAGCTAGAAAGGAAGTTTCTTTAGGCGTCATCAATGGCAAGGAATTTCGTCCAGCTGATATCATGGCTTATAATTGGTAAGATGGTAGAGATGTTTGCCTTGATATTACTGGAGTTTCCCCTTTCACTAGTGCTCGTACTCGCAACTTCATTCCAGGGCATGCCATTTCTGCAGCTGTTACCCGCAAGAACAATAAATATTTGAGTGTTTGTACTTCACTCGGTTATGGGTTTGGGGTACTAGACTACTAGCCTTTTCCACCTTTGATGAACTTGGTTCGGATTTTGTAATTTTTTTTGAAGTGAATAAGGAATTGCATGGCTCAACATGATGCCAATTTCAAAATGGGCAATTCTCTTTTTCATAGGATAGGGATCCTTATTCAAAAAGGTGTCGGCGCCCAGCTTGTTTCTAGGCTGCCCACCATCTCTTGTAATGTCGATTTTGATATTGAGTTATAATAATATAAATAATATATATTATAGATAATAATAATAATAATAAGTGTTGGTGCCCAGCTTGGAGGTATATATATATATATTCAAAAAAGTGTTGGTGCCCAGCTTGTTGCTAGGCTGCCGTCTATTCCTTGTAATATTGATTTTTATTTATAATTTTTCTTTAAAGTGTTGGTGCTGCTGCTGCGATATCGGAAGAACTTCTTCGTTCCATCATAGGCGTTGTCAATCTATGGCTTGCCGGTACTTGCCCTCTAGCCCTTGGTGAATATATCGCTAGTTCACCGCTAACGCCACTTCTTAAACCTGGAGGAGGCATACGACCAATTGCTGTGGGAACCATATGGCGCCGGTTATGTTCCAAGTTTGCAGCATCAGCAGTGCTCAAGGACATGACAGCATATCTTGGCAATCACCAGTTTGGTGTGGGGATCCCCTGTGGAGGTGAAGGCATTGTGCATTCCGTGAATAGATTGCTAGAGTCGCAAGGTACCAATGATAGCCTGACCATGTTGTTGATTGACTTCAATAATGCCTTTAACATAGTTAATAG
This sequence comes from Papaver bracteatum, assembly GCA_023529315.1. Lineage (NCBI taxonomy): Eukaryota > Viridiplantae > Streptophyta > Magnoliopsida > Ranunculales > Papaveraceae > Papaver > Papaver bracteatum. The sequence continues at coordinate 295,587 of JAJJWX010000474.1, read as the reverse complement.
GACAGTGTTGATCAATGAGTTCCGCGCCAAATTCCCCTGCATCTCGAAGTGGGTAGAGTTTTCCCTCTTGTAAACAAGCTCGCTTCCGAGTGTGCTTTGGACCTTAACGCATGGTACTTAGATGACGGTACACTAATTAGAGACACCCTAGAAGTCGCAAAGGCGTTGCGCATCATACAAGAAGAGGGACCAGGCCGTGGCCTGTGCGTGAATACCCAGAAAACTGAGGTTTTCTGGCCTCAGATCGATCCACGGAGTACGGACCCAGGGGTATTCCCATCTGATATTGCCAGACCTACAGCATGTGTTCGTCTACTTGGAGGTCCAGTGAGCCTTGATGATCAGTTTAGTAGTGCAACAGTTTTGTCCAGAGTCGACAAAATAACCCACCTAATGGACTGTATCAAAAAAATTAAAGGACCCTCAGAGTGAGCTTCTCCTTCTGAGGAATTGTGCAGGTGTCTCCAAGTTATATTTTACCATGAGGACCGTCAGACCCCAGGTTATGCAGGCAGCTCAGGTGCGTTTTGATGAAAGACTCATACAGTACCTGCAATATCTAATTACGGCTGATGGCGCTGGTTTCGGTGAGCTACAACAGCGTATTGATACACTTCCACTTGCAGCAGGTGGTTTAAGGGTATACACAAAGGAGGATACCACCAAATATTGCTACCTAGCTTCGTCCGTGCAAACTGAACATTTACAAAATACGATCCTGCAATGCACCACCGACCCCAGCCCTCATTTCCAGAATGCTCTTGCACAGTACCTACAAGTGTGCGTTTTACCATCTTCGTCCTTCAACATCAGTGACATCGCCCCACAACCCATGCATTTACTGGCGAAATGTTACTTCGATGCAGTCACGAAGACTATTCCCACCATGTATACTATGACAGAACGTGATTCCGTACTCTGGCAATGTAATAGAATCGCCCATGCACAAGATTACCTCAAGGCCGTACCCATTCCAGGTTTAAATCATACCATTGGTCTGCCCCAATTCAGGTCAGTGTTACAATATCGGCTTGGAATACCTCTCTTTGAGGAGGATAGTTGTTGTTCATGTTGTAATCGGATTATGGATAGATTTGGGGACCACGCTATTCACTGTGCTAGTGAGGTTGTCCTGAAATACCGACATGATTTGGTTCGAGATATTCTAGCAGAATTATGCTACAAAGCCGGAGTGGCAGCAAGGAAAGAAGTTTCAATTGGTCATGTACCTGGCGGAGGCACACCTCGCAAACCAGCAGACATTATGGTTTACAATTGGGTGAACGGCAGGGATATATTCTTTGATTTTACCGGCGTCTCGCCATTATCCAAGGGTGGGAACCGTAGTTTCACGCTTGGCCATGCCATTTCTGCTGCAATTGCCCGAAAGAAAACCAAATACGCGGATTTATGTTCAGCACATGGTTACGATTTTGGTGTTTTGGCACTATAGACTTTATGAAGAGATTGAAGAACTGTATGGCTATGCACGATGTCAACAACAACTTAGGAAGTTCTTTATTTCTTAGGCTAGGAATTATTATTCAAAAAGGCATTGGGTCGCAACTTGTTGCGCGTCTCCCTTCCAAATCCTTGTAATTTGACTCTTGGTTTTGCTTTATAAAAGCCTTCTGGCCCCTTTTCATAATAATAATATTAATAAAATTACTTGGATAAATGTACCGAGCTCGGATACGGTTTCAAAGCTTTAGCCTTTTCTACCTTAGGAGAATTGGGAGAGGACTTGATTGTTTTTCTCAAGAGATTAGGATTAATTTCCTAGTTAGCCATGATGCTAACTTTAAAATTGGAAATTCTTTGTTTCATAGACTAGGTATTATTATTCAAAAAGGTGCAGGTGCCCAGATTGTTGCTAGGATGCCTACTACCGCTATGTATTGACTCTTTCTTGTTAATAATAATATTAATTAAAAAAATATATTAATATTATTAATAATAATAATAAAAAAAATGGTTTCTTACAGATTCAACCATCGCTTCCTCCAAACAAAGGAGTGTATATGCAGTTGAGTGGATTCGAAGTGCACCTTTCCATCTAGCCATTCGAGGAAATGTTTGACTATTGGCGAAGCTTGTATCAAAAGGAGGGCGACTAAGGGGAAAATACTCATAACACCAATACTGTTACAAAAAAAAAGTATGGGTGTTAAAAAGGGGGTCCAAGATCGGTCAGCCTGAAGCAAGGAGAAATGTACTCACATTCAAGAAGGACCAGAATCCACATAAGGCTTTTGTTTGAAGGCGTGTTGCTCGGGACAGATAGGTGTAAAGTCGCGCCATCGCATAACTTCCCCACTCGTAAAATTTCACCAAGTCAAGGTCAGAAAATGATGCCAGATAGCCTGATTTTATATAGCCACTAGAAGAGCTAAGGAAGGTATGACCCGCAACAAAAATCAGGAAATCTCTAGTAACCTCAATAACTTTAGCATTATCCTTTGAGGCGTCAGCAGTGAGATCCAGCTTAGGGACCGAGAAATTCGTCTTCATGCCAGATAATCTGACATACCAATTCTTAGGGAAGATATCCCCACAGTGTGTTCCCAACATGTTTCAGACATTCTCCTCTGTCATGTTTACACCTAACGGGACAAGATCTCCTACCCCCACACGGATGCCAGTAATCATATAGAAATCTAGAGGAGTGATCGTTAACTCACAGTGTGGCAAGTGAAATGAATTAGTATCACCCCACCATCGCTCTGCCACGATTAAAGCATTCTCACTATCATGGAACGTTTCCAAATCTTCAATAAAGTCGTACCAACCAATCCATTGTACAAGCTCACGTACACCTTTGCATCGTCTCAACGCCATCCACCATTATACTATGCCAGTGGTCCCTCCACAAAAATGCGCCCAAGCATAATTCTATGAAAGAAAGCAATGGTTGAGAAATAATAAAAGAAAACATGGAAAACGAAGAAGAAAATTTCGATCAACAAGGAAACTTACAGGGTTTTCCCGGATTCTTGCAGAAACGTGATTATCCACGTCATATAAAACCCCAACTCTGCGTATTCTACCAGCGTAGGCAAAGTAAGAGGATCAGGAATAATGATAGCCATCCGCCTAGACGATATATTGAAGAAAATAAAAAGAGTTTCATACCTAAAGAAGGGTCTTCCTCCCTATCTTATAAAGAAAGAATGGGTAATTACTTCCTCAAGAAGTTTTGAAGAAAAAAAATACTTTATCAGAATCGTCTCGTAAAAAAAAAGCAAGTCATGTCAAGACAAAGCGTGGAACAGAAGCCAAGAAGATGCATTTCCAGAAATGATAAAAGAAACTGACAAGCTCAACCGGGACAAACCCGGCCAATGTTAGGCTCTTTCTTCATCAACCTTTTTCAACCATTCAATCGGCTCAAACAAAGGGCAATCCAACTGAATCAACCACAAAGGTTCACAAATATCAGGAAGATGGAACTGACAAGCTCAACTAGGACAAACCCGGCCAACGTCAGGACTTTCTTCATCAACTCATCAAAATAACCTTTTGGAAAAAATAGGGTATGAAACGGCGTTCATGGCTTTGTTCGTTAACCGAAAACGGTTACTCTCAAAGAGGAGAAATTGTTGACACCCCAATTTTGTACCCTCCATGAAAATATTACTTGTACGCTGCGAAGACAAATAGAAGAGAAATTCTTTGTGGAACAATTATTGGATTTTTATAAGCTCTACCCAATCAAGCCCACAAATACTACCCAATCAAACCCATAAGCACCACTCATTTACCCATTTCATTATCCATTAAAACCCAAGAGTTCTTGCTATCACATTTAAGAAGAGGAAAATACAAAGTCAATGGCAAAAGAACGGGGTCATTATGAGTTCGTATAAAGAAGTTATGAGCAAAACAAGAACTCAGAAGACGTTAAGGGGCTACCACTTTTCATCTTCCCTTATCAACACCAAGACTTTAGTTAGTGGGCTAATTCGCTTCATACATATGGAAAATGGAAGAATTTATTCAGCAATGGTTAAAGAAAGAAATAATCAAAGGGGACCCACATCACATGGGAGAGTACGTAAATGTTGGAAGAAAAATCATTTTCTTTGGTGGGACCAACATATGTTTTGAAAAGAAAAAAAAATTCTTTGCAAAGGACATTTTTTTTCTTCTGGCAGGCGCTTTGAATCCGGAGGAATTAAGGGAACGTTGTCGGGGATCCTATATAAATAGGGGTCGAACTCATACTTGAAAGATATAACATTTTTTTCTCACAAGAGTTTCTTCTTTGGGGATTAGTTTCCAAGAGAAGGACCACTTCTAAAACACTTCTTCCTTTAATTCTCCTTTCATTATTCCTACAAGAAACTCTATGTATTTGGTCATTTAATCAAAGAGAAATCAAATTCTGTGACCCTTTAAAGCGTCACGCCAACCATGTTTCGAGCGAGCGTATGCTACTCCAAGGCTAGGATTTGAGAAAGTCGGTCAGGTAGGTTGGAAGTGGGCCCTCCAGGTTTATAACAACACTTGACCGACCGGACATGGGATAATCCATGCCGTCCAATCATGCCGGCGAAGTTGGACGGCCATGGCTGATTTTGAGACTGCAGTTGGAGGTCTTTACTCGTACGAGCCTCCCCCAAGCTGCTTCATACAGGTTTGACTATCCTTTTCCAGGCTGGCGTTTGGTGTCTTTTTTGGAGGCATGATATGTATTCGACCGGATAGGGCAAAAACGGGCCCGCTGGTGGTCATTTTGGTGATAGCCTGCTCCTGCTAGGGTTCGTCTAGGCTGGTTAAATCATGCGGCCAAAATGCGTGGACGTGATCATTTCTGAGACTGACATTGGAAGTCCAGATTTCCCTTATGAAATATGCTCAATCGGGCTAGTATAACACACCGAGACATATATGTTAAATCGGGATAGTATAACACACCGAGAGATGTATCATATACGGGTATTTCGTGCATGCTTCATTAGTGACACTTGGATATTCATGTTGCTCTGCTGAGAGAAACAATCAGTCATCATGTCACACCAATAATGAGAGTCCTGCTGAGAACATCACAGGAAATACAAGGAAATTCATGCATTAATTAATAATGCTAAAAAATCATAGGGTATTTGGGATTGTTGCTACACGCTCCATCCTGGATGAATTTTGTGTATTTAATTCACAAAATATTTGGGATTGTTGCTACATGCTCCATTCTAGGTGAATTAATAAAGTGAAGAAGTATTCATCACTTATCAAATAGCCTTATCCTCTGCAGGATGTCAGCGTATAAAATTTTGCTTTTACAAATTTAGCCCTGAATTAAAAATCCACCATCAAAATTAAGTCCCCTTCCTATCACATAATGGTTGCATTATTGTGGGGTAGGCATGAGATGGTGCCGCATATAACGTAAGAAGATATGATAAGGAAGCTTACCCGGAGGAGTTTTGACCGACCGCTAGTAATTTCCCATGTGAACAAGCCGTGCGAGCATGGAACTTTGGTGGGACCGGTTCCTTCCCTTGGGTATTCTGAGTTAGGAAAGGAATCCTTCTCCGACTAGGATTCTCCAATCATTTATGTATAAAAGGGGGTCGAACCCTTTTCTTCCTTATTGTTATTATTATTATTATTATGAAAAGGGGCCACGAAGGCTTTTATTATAACTCAATATCAAGATCAACATTACAAGCAATGGTAGGCAGCCTAGCAACAAGCTGGGCCCAAATACCCTTTTGAATGATGATCCTTACCCTATGAAAAAGAGAATTTCCCATTTTGAAATTGTCATCATGACGATCCATATAATTCCTTAATCGCTTCAGAAAAATAACGAAATACGACCCCAGCTCCCCAAAAGTGGAAAACGCAAGAACACCAAACCCATATCCAACCGAAGAGCAGACATTGAGGTATTTATTGTTCTTGCGAGAGACAGCTGCAGAAATGACATGGCCAGGGATAAAACTACGTGTCTTGGCACTGGTGAAAGGAGAAACTCCAGTGACATCAAGGCAAACATCCCTACCGTCCTCCCAATTATAAGCCATAATATCCGTCGGCCGAAATTCCTTACCATTGACAATGCCCAAAGAAACCTCTTTTCTAGCAACCACACCCGCCCGGTAGCACATGTCAGCTAAGATGTCCTTCACAAGATCGTGCCTAAATTTAAGCCCAACCTCACTGGCGCAGTGAACGGCATGATCCCCAAAGGTGTCCATAAGCTTGCCACAACAAGAAAATTTGCTACCCTCCTCAAAAAGAGGGATGGCAAGCCGATACTGCAGCACAGAGCTAAACTGCCTTGGTCCCATAGTTTGATCCAAACCGGGTATCGGTATATCTTTAAGTAAATCCAAGGCATGTTCAAATCTATTGCATTGCCAAACGGTCAACTCACGAGGAGATAAAAGAAAGCTAGCAGGTACCTGATCACGAATCGCTCCAAAGTAGATATCCCCCAATGTCTTCATATGATGAGGGGCGGTATCGTTAATGTTGAAATCCGTAGAAGATAACTTACAAGCTCGCACAAACAATTGCAATGCAACATGAAACCCGGGGGAGAGCTCTGCCGCGTCTGGACTCTTCAAAATGGCCTGCTGCAAATGTCGAGTCTGTACTTGAGAGGCAAGATAACAATACGTCATCGTATCTGCCATGGTGAGGATGCCCAAGCCCCCCTCCTTTATGGGTAGTGTGGTTTGGCGCTGTTGAAATAGGCCAAAGAAAGCACCATCACCCACCACCAAACGCCGCAAGTATTGAACCAGTCCACTGTCGAAATGTTCGGACACAACATGAAGCACATCAGGGCGCGTTGTACGCAATGAAAAGTACAACTTGGAGACCCCTGAACAGCTTCTCAGAAGAATGAGTTCACATTGGGGGTCGTTGAGGCCATGTATACTGTCCATGAACTTGAGCGCCTTCTCAACGCGATGCATAACAACGCTGCAACAGAAGTCTGAATTCAGACTTACTGGACCACCGAGGAGTTTCACACCCCCTGAAGGTTTACCGATACTTGCAGGGAAGGCGGTAACAGCATCTCTCCTTGGGTCGAAAGAGGGCCAATACAACTCTGTCTTCGAGATGTTAAGATGCAAACCATAGTCTGGTCCATCTTATTGATGATTTTCAGAGCTTTGGAGACCTCCAACATATCCACAGCAATGGTGCCATCGTCTAGGTACCAGGCGTGGAAGTCGAGAGCATAACTGGCAGCTATTTTCCCGACGAGCGGATGAAGAGCCAAGGCAAAAAGAAGGGGACCGAGAGGGTCTCCCTGCTGCACCCCTTGCGCCGAGAAGAGGGTGTGATCTCGATAATATAACCTTGCAGTTTTAGAGTATCAGAACTCAACCCACCTTGCAATACTCGGACATTGAGTTCGAACTTCCCTGATGATGGTAGACCGATCCACCAGGTTGAAAGCGTTCGAAAAATCGATAAGCAGCATGGTCTTATTGTCATCCGTCCCACATATCTCAAGCAACCTGTTAGCCGAGTTTAAAATCCCTTCGCCTCCACACGGAATCCCAACACCAAACTGATAGTTACCAAGGTAAGCATTCAAATCCTTGCATACTACGTTTGCTGCAAGCTTAGAGCAAAGCCGTCGCCAGATTGTACCCATAGCAATGGTTCTCAAGCCGCCACCTGGTTTGAGCAAGGACGTTAAAGGCGCACTTGAAACAAACTCCCCCAAAATGGCAGGGTATTTGCCTGCTAGACAGAAATTAACTACCCCAGTAATCGAGAGCAACAAGTCTTCGACAATCGCAACACTAGCTCCACTCAAGGCATCAAGCAGATGTTGAGCCCTGAGTCCATCCCTACCACAGGATGTTCCCCTTGGGAATCTCTTGAGGGCGGTAAGCACATCTTTGGCGTCGACTGAAATAGCAGGCGTCGAGATATCCTATGCTGGTATGACAGGCGGAGACGCAGTAGGGTGTTGATGCTGAAGAACATGCAGGGTGTCAGGGGTGTGTGGCGCAACACCGCTAGAAGAGAGGATACGAATGGCTGCGGTGTATATTCCATAACTTAACTTTCTCCGACACGCAACGAGATGCTTGCTGGATTTCTTCCTACCTGGAGCACGCTGTCTAGGAGGTTGTGAAGTTAAGTCTAGCAGCTGTTGAACAAGGTTGAAGCAACCAGAAGGCTCCCTCCAGGTCAGTATTGCTTTTTTGATCGCAGCCGATTGTAGCCTCTTTCGGTTCCCTGAACGTTCTTCATTTGCACTTTGCGGCTCATAAAGGTTCAAATTGCAAATCGGCAATAGGAGCAAGCGTATCCAGGCAGTAATGTTGGATGGATTCGCAATGACAGAATCCAAAGTCGATTTCAAAGTACGTGAGAACAACAATCTACAGTGTGGTGGGATACTAACCGTGGTCTTGATCTGACGCATCAAAAGTTGGTTGAGTAAATCCACCGTGAGACGGGAGACTTCGTCAACACAGGCAGAGTCTTGGGGTGCAGCAGTATCAACTGCAACAGGGACTGCAATCTGTGGTTTCTCCACGCCATGGATTAGAAAATCGACTCCAACACCATTGTAAGGACCTGACACAACCGAGGTATGAGATTTAGCTTTGCAAGCCATTTTCCAGGTGTGCGTAGTCATACATCCGGTGCAAAGCCAGCACTGCATGCCCTGTAAAACCTTCTCCCAGGCAGCAAAGCAAGAAGCGTTGTTCTTGATTATATCTTTACAGATCATCCTCGTGCTCTCGGTTGGAAGGTGCTGGTCCTTCAGATGCCGTGTCCATCCACTCTTGGAATATCCAGAATCTCCATTGTCTTGGCATCCATCAAAACCTGCAAAAGGGCAAGGAAACTTGTCTGATTGCGTCGATGAAGAAGCCATGGAGGAATGAGTATGGTCATTATCTGAAGTGTGGGTGGATCGTCGAGGCCTAGGAATTCGTCAGTTCCAAGTGGAAATAGGGTTTAAGTAAACCCTAAAAGAAGAAAACCCAGAAAAGAAAAACACCTAATGTGCAGTTTAACAATAAACAGTGAGGAAAGGAAGAAGAAGAAGCGTGGAAAACAGGCTGGGGAAGGGATTGAACCTGGTTTTCAATCACCAGAAGCAATCGTCTTCTCCATTGCCAGAGCGTCTCTTTCCTAAATAATGGCTTGCAAAGCTAAATCTCAATTATAATAGAAAGAGTCAATTATACAGAATTTGTTGGTAGTCTAGCCACCAATTGGGAACCAACGCCCTTTTATTATTATTATTGAAATAAAACTTTATTATTGATTATTATTATTATTATTTCTCTCGTTCGGATTCTCCGTTCCACGCTCAAATTACATTACTGCCCGGAATCCGCTGACGCTACTGCCGGACTTCATTATTGTTGCCATTGGACTTCGGTGCTGCTGCCGTTGCACATCCATCAACAACAAGGTAGGTACTTCATCGTCATTCTTTGCTCATAGGAAACCGAGGCAAACCCGAATGAATGTGGGCCCCATCGTGTATGCTTCGATCAATCGTCGGCTCTGCTACGCCTGCTTCACTCGAACATGGGCCCGCCGTGTGCTTTTTTCGTTCGAATTTGGATGCGGGCCCGCCGTGCTCATGTTCTCCCACGGCCAAAAGTAGATATAACCAAGTCCCCAGGATAAAGTCTGGCCCGTTTCTTGGACTAGATGCGTTTCTACCTTTTGCACGACAGTTGCCCTCAAATATTCGATAAATATTCACTGATTGTTATCCCGCACTGTAGCCTTTGTAGACGGCAGGTGAAGAATTCTCTTTTTCCCTGGATCTTGTTAACTTGTGAAATATAAAGAAGACACTGAATCTTCTCCCATTGCATAATTGCTTCTTTCTTTGTCCCCAGGTATTGCTCCACGTTTATTACATAACTTGATCTGATTGATGATGATTTTTTTTGTCAACATAATCATAACCTTTTCTCGCAGAATCTCATGGAGGCGGCCGACAAGGACTACTCTGGTATCTCTCTCGAAAGAAGTTTCAAAGTGAATAAACCTGAGACTGATGATGCGTTCGAGGAGGTGATTGACACAATTGATATTCCGATTCGCGAGGTTGATCGCGCTATACAGGGCATGTAGATCTTGTATCTGTGTATTGCTCGAGAACGCACTCGATATTTGCTGGCTTCAATCGACAGGTTTGAAAAATGAAGGCTTGAGGAAGCGTTGCAACCACCAGTAAGTGCAAGTGCTGAGAGAATCGCTGCACGGCTGAAAAGGCGAAGGGTTGAGCATAAACGACCTTCAGATGAAGATAAGTGTGATTATACAATCCACGATGGTGTGATCATCCTTGATTCTAATACGGACGAGCCCGAACTCCCAAAGGTTGTCAGCACGATCTGCAATGTCGCAGTGGCTCTTAAGGAAGATATGGAAGTTGTCCCTATTGAGGATGTTGTCAAAGCGGAGAACATTGCTGTAGAAATATCCGAAGGGGAAGTCGAGGCAGACCCGAAGGAAAAAGCAGTAGCGACCCACGATGATGATGTTGGATCAGGCTTCGGTGGTGGTGAAGACACAATCGATCTTCTTGATGACTAAATCTTCATGTTCCTTCTATTTTCTTCTTTTCTGAGTATTTTCTCGTAATTTTTAAACATTTTTCTACTTATACTCAGTGGCGACTGAGTTCAAGGTCTTCTTATTTTCTGCTTGCTCGTTTGAACAAGGGCTTTTATTTACGTTATTTTTTTTGAGACAAATATTTCATTAAGATTGTATCTGAGTCTTCTCAGGCGCAGTGGTGTGCCTTCATATGATTGCATGTGATTCTTGTGATAAAAGAAGTAATGCCACAATAAAACACCACGAACCAGCCTGCGCTCTCCTGGTAAGTCTGATTCTGTTGGAGTAGACTGCTCAAGGCGTTTTCCTTTTTTTTTTTTAATTTGCATACATTCTATTCCTCCAATGTTTCCCGAAAGGTGTGAAATATTTGTTTTTAGGGTTCTCTGGTTTAATCTGGTGGGTAATGATGATGACTCAGGCTTGACTCGGGATTTTGTGTCATGCCCGTGGGTAAAGAAATTTATATAAAAAAATTATACTTTGATTAATTGAGAAATTGGAACCCTAATAATTATGAATGCAAGTAGTGTGATTATTTTGGAGGAAATACAAAATTGCAAGGAAAGGGAAATTGTTGGAGGAACCATCACGGAGAACGTTGGAGAAAAAGCACAGCGTTTCTAGGTATTGTAGGATTTAAGCCATCGTGAGTGGATCGTCACACCCTCAAGATTGTCAGCGTTTATGATCTTGCAATAGCCTCCTAGAATGACATCTTCCACCAGGTATGGTTCATCTTCCTTCGCTGTTGGTGAATCAGGTTGAGCCGTCATCTTCACTGCTACGTTTCCAACTTGGAATGTGGTCACCCTTACTACCATATCTCCAATTTGAAACGGGTTTGGACTTGGTACAACTCCTTGATTCTCTGACACGTTGTCTCTGACTGCTTCCAAGCTCTTGGAAAAATGCTTGAAAGGACCAGAACCCCACTCACATCTCTTAGTGGCGGTTAGGTTGTTGATCGAAATAAGTCTCCGAGTCTCAGCAGGAAGAGGCTTTACTGTTTGTAAAAAAGGTTGTTCAATGAGACTTACTTGGGCTCGGAACCTTTTAAGGTATGAGTTCGGGCCTTCTCCAGGAAGTTGCGTCACATTTGCAAGGTGTCGATACTGTAACAAATAATCTTCAGGATTTGACAGTTCATTGGAGACTCTTTCATGTACTGAAATCGGCAAAGAACACACTCTTGGTGATGCCTTGTTGTTGTGTATCCACGGGCATCCTAGGACCATGTCGTAATTAGGATACTCTTTTACTATGTAAAATTTATCCTGTGTTAGAGCATCACCGATTTTAACTTCAAGGTTAATGCATCCATAGGCGTCTCTGAATTCCCCTTCTGAGTCCCTGATCACGGTTGGGCTGCGAATAACTTCCTGTTTCGGAATCTTTGCGGCACTCAGAGTCTTGATAGTGATGATGTTGAATTTGGAGGTTGCGTCAATCAATGTGTTGTCTAACTCGACATCCTTCAAACGAGTGACGGTCAAGAGTCCCCAGTTCCCTTTGCTGGTTGCATCTTTCAAGAAAGACTGAGTTTTCGTTGTTTCCTTTTCTGGATATAAGTGCCTACCTAACACAATGCGGTTGAGGGATGCAAATATGTCTTGACGCTGTGCCTTAGAGAAATACAAGATTTCACACAAATATTCTATCATAGACTGTACAGTCTTGTGAACAGAAACCCCGGAACTACAAGAAAAATGGCTTTTTACAACAGACAATCGACAATGTTTCGCGAGACGTTGTAGAAAAGAGAGTTTTCAACAACACTTTATTTTAATAAACATTGTTGAATGATATGTGTTGTCCATTTATCTATCAGAGGTTATTTCCTAATAGCCATACACGTGAGAAAGGCACTAACTTAAAATCACGGCCCTTAGATCTAGTTTACTTTGTTTTAGAGATTCTAACTCACATTAACCTTCTAACCTATCTATACTCAAGAGAGATACCAGTACTCTTATTATCTCCGCCTCTCACTCTCTTCTTCATATTTTCCCATTTTCACTTCAATTGAGTCCCTGATTTGGTTTTGGTTACAAACCCACATCTTCCTGTAGATCTTCATTTCAACACATACACTCTTCCATCTCTATACTAACTCCAAGAAAAACCATATATAAATTGATTTTCCATTTGGATATTGGAATTAGGGTTTTCGAATTGATTTTAGTTCGATGTAATTGAATCTATTTTTCACTGAGAAGAAGCTTTTGGTACTTATTATTCGTTCTCGTTTTTGTATTTCTGGTGATATTGAGGTAAGAACCAAAATCTGAGTTTCGATAGATCGGGTTTGATTTTCATCTGAAACTCGGATTTCAATTTCAATTAAAACCTTGATTTTCTTTAAGCTTCAGTTTCGGTTGTAAACACTAACCTTTTTTTTTTTTAATTTCAATCTCAGCCACCTTCAATTTCAGATAGGATTTCTGTTTCAGATAGTTGGTTGTTTGTTATTTTAATTTCAATCAACTCTCAATTTAAATTCCAATCTTCTCTCAATTCTATCGCCATTTTTTTGATTTTGAATCGGTGTGTTTCTTAGTTTAATAATTGTTTGTTTGTGATTTTGTTGCAGGTTAGATTTACGGATTTTTAGCTTATGGTAGATAAAAAGGACAAGAAGAAGAATAAGTCTAGAGGTACATCTCATAAGAGGATGCAATACAACATAAGTTTCCTTACTGCTGGTAACATTTCTTCCCATATCTTAATTATTCAATCATTTTTGTTTGTTAAAATGGCTCATCAAATGCCTGACTTATATTTCTTAACCTAATCGAAAGTGTTTGATTTGCTTGGATAGGGAATTGAAGGAGCTATAGAAAGCGCTGGTGATGATGGTAACTAGCTCGCTGATAGTGGTGGTGGTTAGATGGATTGAACTAGTGGTGGTGAATTAGTGTTTGGAGAGGGAGCTGGTGCTGAACTCTTCGACGTGCTATTGATCTAATATCAAACTTGGGAATTTTAATGGTTTGTTTCTTCAACTGCTTATCCATATGACTTGAATTTTTATTTTAGTTATACTCATTTGATGAAAATTCAGAAAATAAAATAAAATAAAATTAGTTGTCATCTTTACACTTCTTTTGTCGATATCAATTGAGCTCTTTTATATAATTATAACCATGTGAATGGTATAAGTAAATGGTATATTGCTGAATAGGTTGATATGTCAACTATTGCGGAATAAGGCAATAAGATGCACTTTGACGATGGATGGCATCTCATGGAACTGGTTTTGTTTCTTACTTCTCATCAAGAATTCTGTGTTATTGTTTTCCAGTGCTTTCCTATAACTATTGATCAATGTGGGCACAAAAAACCAGAAGTTGCAGGACAATGAGTTCTATGTTGGCTCAAGAAAAATAGGACAAATGGACAGGTTAGATAGTTGATTAGAGCCTTGTTTCAACTACAATCTTGTTATGAGTTAGAGAGTGTATTCTCCTTTGTTAATTTAATTCTTCTTCATATCATTCTCTTATTATAGTTTAGCGAAAGAAATTTTGACGGGGATGTGCACTATGGCCGAACCAAGAGAGTTCAGGTACTACATACGCGTTTGATATTTCAGCCTCATATAATAAACAAAACCAATAAAAATTCAAAAAGATAATCGCTGCCTCACCAGATGGTATAATTATTTTATGAGTCTCAATTTTTTGGTAGCTTAATCCATTTGAATCTGTCTAAACAAGTTGTTGGAAAGGTGCAGGTGAAGGGATTAGATCAGTAGGAAGATAGTTGTTGTCATCTCTGTATTTTAAAGTAGGTATTTTCACTCTTTCAGTTTGATTTCTAACGGGAACTTAATTACTGATTTTGAATGGTTTCTATTGTGGAGGAATTTCTGAAGCAGGCGGCTGCTTCTCTGTTCACGACATCCGAAAACTTTCTTTTTAAGAACTTGCTCGTGCCAGATCTCTCCAAGGCTTTTGATGGAGTGGAAAAACTGACATGTTTTTTCCATTTGACCCATGTCTCTTGAAAAACAGGGACAGGTTTGTGTTCTGCAACCAATTAGAAATAATACTCATTTAAGAAGATGAGTTCATATGCTTGCTTTAGGAACAATTTTGCTGAAAACACTTGTCTACCTTTTTGTAGAATTATCAAACCAATCTTTCTTCATTGGTCGAATGTTGTGCATCCTTGTGATGACAAAGAAGATTTTAGTGCCGAGGAGCAACTTGGTGACGAGGTCGATGATCATTTTTCAGACGATGAAGACATGGGAAGGAGCCTGAACGATAAAGATGACTTGTATCCCATTGATATTTAAGAATCCATGATTGAAAAGTTGATTACACCCAGGAGTTCTGTAAACATCAGCATGGGGGGTGACCATATGATGATCGCCAAGTGGATGCCTTCTAGAATCAGACCTTCAGCAAGTCCATGGTGATTATTGTCATTGCTTGCTCTGTTCGATATTTTCTTAGTGATGTGGGAAAAGCTTTGCATTCTTTGTCCGAAGAGTATAGAAGGTAGCTCATAAGCGTCATGCCGGTCATTTCCATTGATATGAAGAGAGGTAAGTGGGGCTCTTTAGAGACTCGGTTTGCATGTTAAGATGGCGTCAAAAGGTTTTAGCCGGTTTTATGGATGTCTTAGAATTTTATTTATTTGGTTTTACTAAGCTATAATTATTTATAAAGTACTAGGTATCTTAGCAGATGTAGTGGAAGATTGATATGCAGGATTGCTCTTGGAGGTATCAAAGGATATATCAATGAACTCGATTTTTGCAGTACATACTTTAAAAGGGTATCCATGAGATTTCAGGATTCTTGCAAATGCCGGCACAAATCAGCAGAGGCTGCTATTAAGAGGCGTATGGAATAGGTCATTGACAAAGTGATGCCAGAGTTTCTGGGCACTAGTGAGTTTCTCAACTTTAAGTGAGCGTAGGCCTTCTTATGTATGTCTGGAAGCTTACTGCTCTCATGAAACACGAGCTCAAACTTAAGTCCATCTTGAAACTTCTGGGGAGTTCGACACCAAGGCCTTAGATAAGGCTCCAAGGTTCCGATTGTCCCTTGCTTGAGTGATCGTCTTCTGAATATTCTTGACCTTGTATTTTTTTTTGTGATCAATTATGAATATTGATTTAATGTAAAGAAGTGAATTACATTTATATATATATATAAATTTCATATTTGATATATTGTTATTTTTTTTTTTTTTTTTTTTTAAATCTAAAAATATTTCGACAACGTTTTGTCATCGTTGTTGAGACAACATCTCACAATGGAACAAAGCTGTTGTTGTTGGGTCATGTATGAAAACTTTTCTTGCAATGGAGAATAACCGTTGTCGAAGTGAAGAAACTTTTAACAACCCCCCCATACAACAACGTCTGGAAAATCGTTGTCGTACAATTTCGACAACGGTTTTTCCGTGTTGTCGAAGGCCGCTTTTCTTGTAGTTACAGCTCCTAATAGGAAGAGGATCCCTGTGAACACCTTTGTTTCCTAACTGGAGCTCTCCTGCTTCCATATTCTCTTGGAAAATGTGTTTCAATTTATGGAAGTCCTTGGTCGGGTGATGGAAGAACCTATGGTAACGACAATATTTGGGATTTTCCATCTCTTCCTCGGTCGGCGGACGTCTGATAGGAGGTAGCTTGATCGCGTCATATTGAATCCACGCTTCCAAGAGTTCTATGACTTCATTCATGGGAAAGGGTAAGTTGGGAACTGCGTCTCTGGACTCTTGCACACGAGCCTTGCCCGTTCCCTTTCGATATGAAGTCGTCGTCTGTGCCGGTGCTGCACGCTTGGGCGATTGTTCTGTTTTTGATGCTTTTCTCTTTCCTCCTTCGCCCACCACACTCAAAAAAGGACCGGTATTATATTTCTTGTTGATGAGACGCCTGCTTCCTCGGCTTTCATGTGTATCTTCATTTCGAACAATTCTGGTTCTTTCCAATAATGTTGGGGCTGTTGTGGCCGATCGCTTAGCGGCTTCATGGAGCTCAGAAAATGTTTGAAAGGCAAAATTCTCCAACAAAACACGGTATATGGGAATAATTCCATTAATGCATAACTCCACCAACTGGCGTTCGGTGACATTCGGATCATGACAATCCAATGCTTGAGCCCTAAACCTATTAATGAAGTCGTTCGGATGTTCATTGCTCCATTGAAAGATCCTTCCCAAGTCTGAAAAGGTGACCTTCTCAGACATGAAGAAATATTTCATGTAGAAGGCACCGACCATCTCACTCCAATTGGATATAATATTAAGTGCGATATTGTTGTATCAAGTGTATGCTCTTCCGGTAAGTGACTTCGAGAACTCTTTCAGGCGGAGAACATGATTGTATTCGTGTTCCCCTAAAGATTCCAAAAATCGATATACATGTTCACGAGCGTTACCAGTACCATCATAAAGGGAGAATTGAGGAGAGGTGTAACCTCTTGGAAGGGGGATCCATTGCACATCTTGAGGGTATAGGGGATGATGCTGATGCATGTATGCTAGATTTCCTTTGCCCCGGTTTTGGAGGAGTCGTTCTAGGTCCTCACGCGTAATAAAGTTAGATGGATGGTCCCTTTCTCTTGGGCGTTCAGGAGTGTCACGAGCTTCTTCATCCATGTGGGCCCACGCCGTTGGAGTGTCTTCTCCGAGTGTATTGAACACGTTCCTTGTTGGCTCCATGGGATGTCGTGACCCTTGTGGAAATCGTTCAGTTAAAGTTTTGAGAAAAGTAAGTACCTCCTTCTGAGACGCAGCCATATATGTTTGGGCTCTAGCAAGAACCTCCTGCCTTTCCATCAGATCCACAATGGTAATAGGGGGTTTTCCTCCTATGGTTCCTCCAGCTCCTCATCCTGATGGAGGAGTAGCAGTTTCCCTGGTCACGACTAGAGGCGTTACACTTGAAGAAATGTCGGGATTTGCGGCTGCTCTGGCTCTGGTGATGGGAGGTGTCACGCCTACTGGAATATTTCCTTCTCCGCTGGTGTTGGTGGTAAAGGAGACGGCTCCACGAGATGTATTGATCACATTTTGCACGACAGCTCCACTGACTGGGACACCAATACCAAGAGTGTTGTGGGCGCTAGTTTCATCGGAATTGATCGTTGATCCTGACCTAAGTTTTACCATCTTGCAATTCTAACAGATTGGAATAAAATTGAAATTTGATCTTATAACCGAGAGATTAATCTCCCACTGTGGTCGCCAATTGTTTATGGGTAAAAACTATTTCTGCTGGTTTTGGTAATTTTGGGTGTGTGGATGAGAAATGAATCTAAACCTTAGACAAATGCACTGCACGGGAGTGCTTTTGATTCGAGAGATCAATCTATACGATTCTGGAATAAACCAAGAAATGGCCGTTCCAGACTTGCTTCGGTCACAAAGTGAAGGAGAATGGGTTGATCTTAGGGAGGGAAGCGAAGAAGGTGTTGAGATTGTGAAGGTGTTGGTTGTTTTATGACTTGTATCAGAATATCGAACTGGCTTGCAATAATGTAAGCAATCAACTCTGATGTTTTTTGGATACGAATGACAACACTTGGTTTTCTGTGCTTGTATGTGTTGTTTGGAAACTAGGTAAAGGACCTATTTATACAAGTCATAGAGCGCAAACCCTCATCTCGTAGGAAGTGGGGGTAGTTGAGTGATAGAGTAGTGGGTCATGTGGGTGATTGCACGATCACGTTATAGCCTACTTATCCCATCATCGCTAACCGTCCATGCTTTCCTGACACGTTCTTGTGATGGCGCATTGCACCCTGCACGCTTTAAACCGCCAGACCAATATCCCAGTAAGTATCCCCTAGTTTGTGACATGCTTGATGTCTCGATTATGTGGATCGTGACGGTGCTAGGTTAAATAACTAAGTTATTTGGGAAATCTATATTTATGAAATATCGTGCGTATTCTATGCATGTAATGCATCGAATATATTCAGCATGTATGAAGCATCGCTGTTTTAAGGCTTAACGGAGTAACTCACGGATAAGCGTCTTAAAATAGCATCATGTCCAACCATCTTCGAGTGATCGTTTGGAGACTGCATGGTCGAGCCATGCTTTGGCCGATCACTCTATGTCGAAGAGTGGCAGACGGCGATCATGGGATGATTCATTAGTCACTTAACGCCTAGCCAGGGTTGACCAACCAAGATGGTAGAGTTAGACGGACGAGATGATCTTGTGACGCTCATCTGCGACCGCTGATAGAGTTTAGGATTTTGAAGAGGTGCGCAAGCATCACTCTTCTGTTTGGTCTAAACCAAGCATGGGAGGTGTTTTAGGCAGGACCGACCGAGCATGCGTGTAGACGTCTTACCGGTGTACACGTCCGTACCTCATTATCCCATGAAGGTGCGATCTAAGCCACTCAATTTGACCGGCAAATAGGAGCGGTTGAGATCAATTTGCAACAGAAATCCCATGCCGCAAAGGAGTTGGAAACCGCAGGACATGCCTATTTCGGGAGCTCATTTCGAGATGTCCGACCATGGTTGTCCTTGGTCGCTCTGTCATGCGTGTAGATAAGCCCACGATGATCATGTTGACATGATCGGGACCTTTTAAGTCTACATATACACCCTCCATCCAAGCTTGCGAAGATGGACGCTCGTGATCAATTAGCGACACATGTAACATGCCACAAACCCTAATTAGGGTTTTGTATGGTTGACGCCCATGCAACTTCAACCGATCGGTTTTGTATGTTATGCTCCTCCCTTGGGGAGGCCAATCATGTGGGGACCTGATGTGTGTCATAGGTGCACAAATTAATTCAATTATATTCTACTTTACTAATGAATAATATAGAAGCAAATAAGATTCGTTCCCACGAAGAGCAGGGAGTTTTAGTTGTCAAAAATGTCACAATGGGGGGATTTTTGTTTTAGATTCAAAATAAAATCAAAGCAATTAAAAATAATTAAGTTGCATGCAATGGAGAGAAATATGATCAGGGAATCCTTCTTCGTTACTAAACCGTCATCAAGTTATTATATTCATCAATTAATACTATTAATCACAGATTATTACCAACCGTGGAATAACATCTAGCTCAGTGATATCCCCTAAATTCCTTATATCACTGAGTACGGAAGCTCTCCAATACCAGATTCTATTCGTTTAAACCAACTAGTAGTAGCTCACTCAAGGTGTAATTTCTCCGAATGCTTTATCATTTTGTGAGTTATAGATTAATCCTAGTAGTTAGACTCTTAGCTCAAGGTCCACTTTCTATTGTTGTCTATACACACAATCGCTACACAGAATCCCTCTGCAAGGTCTTGTGTTCTCTAATTTTGTATGAATTGTTCGACTATTACTTATCTCCTAACTCAATACTAGCATTTGATTGAATCAACAAATAAATTCAGTTGGCCACCTAAACAATCTATCAATCAATCATAAATATTCTAATTAGTATAAACAATCAATAATCATGTGAAGAACTTCAAAATATATTTATATAATAACTCAAATCATGTCTAAAACTTAGAATTCATCCCCAATCACTAAGAAGTTTAGCTACTCATGGGATTAATGAAACCCATGAGATACATATTATAATATGGAAAAGAAATAGTTACGGTAATGAAGAACGCTCCAAAACCCTAGCTTTTCTCCCTTGAGTTCTCCTCTCCAATGGCTTGATTAAAGATTATATGATATCTCTCTTAAAAATATAAGAAGTTCTCTTAAATAGGTATCCAAGTTGTTGTTGTACCCGTGTACCAAATCCCGGTTGAATGGTTGCCAAAACTCGCCAAATATCCCCAAGTACGTCACTGCCAAAGTGTGGCTGTACCCAAGTATCTTGAGAATATCCAAATGGGAACATACAAATGATGAAGGCCCAGCCCATTAAATCTTAGGCATGCATTGTATAACTGTCAGATCCATAGAACCAACAGCATACTCCCAATCTTCCCGCGGACAGACATCACTCCGTGAGCGATAATTTCTGCTGGATTTTCATCTTTACTTCGTCAGACTCTCGGATACTCTCACCTCCGTGAGAATACTTTTTCCCTGGATTTTCAGTTTCGAACAAAGAGAGCCACGGACATTCGACCATTCGTGAGTTTTCTAACTCCCTGAGTTTTCAATTCAAGCCGGTAATTCCCGCGGCAACTCTGGTGATCGTGAAATATAATTTCTTCTGAGTTTCAAACATAAGCCAATAACTCCACATATACCAGGCCCTCCGTGAAAAGATTTACTTTTGAGTTTTCGAAACTCATACTCAACTGCTTCCATATATTCACGGCTCAATTTTCAAACGCTATTCTCATCTCACTGCCATGAATGGATCAAGCTCAACTCCATATCGCTGTCAACTTCCAATGACAGCAGCCATTATTCCATCGTGACTGCGATCTTCATCATCACTCGTATTTGCTTCAACTGAACTCCACCAAAACATCATCCTTCACTGATGACTTTATGAACATCACCATCAACTGTCAGTCTCCAACTTTACCATTAACGGCAGCAGCAAACCAAGCTCTGCAGCTCTCCATCATTAACTCGATAAAACAATGACATCTCTGCCATCATTATTCTTTTCATCCCAAACAGACTCGATCTCAAAGCATTATCGAGCATCACCAGTTTCTCCATAACTCGAGCAACAACATTGCCATGTTCTTACCTGTCCATCACCAATCTCAACTTACCATTCTCATCATCACTGCATTACTGACATTAACAAACTCAAATCCAACAGTCAATCAACAAAGAACTACTCCTCCTATCAATCATTCTGTACAGCACCATATCAGTCAAATGCCAATGGCAGCAACGTACTTCTATAGTCTTCTGCATGGTAACAGCGTCGTTAACCATCTTCCATGTACAACAGTCAACTTGAGCTCCTCTATGTATTCTCATTATCCCTGCTGGTAGTTCTACATCGACAAACCAGCTCAACTCCGATCTTCATTCTTCTCTGAACTCGATCTAGACCACCATCAGCATCATCGTGATTCGCTTCCAATAATTCATCATCACAGCCCATCAACACAGCGTCATCATCATTTCCCTTTTAGTCAATCTCAGCAGCATCACCATCACTGCCATGTTCTTCAATCTCTGGCAATGGCAGTAAAAACTAATGCTCCTCGTGCATGGAAATAAAGAAGATGAAGTGACCGTTCCTCTTCTTCCATGAGTCTTGGCTGCCCTGAGTAAAAAGGACGGATGCCCTTAACAATTCTGTAGCTTCTCTACTTTGCGACATCTTCGGCTTGCTTCAAATGATTCTAGATTCTTCATACAATGTCGGATTGACTATATTCTTTCGCCATTGGCTTCGTCTTTTTGTCCTCTTCGAGATGATAGCAAGAACTTCTAGATTCGGACAAGTTCCACTTAGTCTTTAGCCCTTCTCCATTTGTAGCTAACTTCTTTTAAAGCACAATAAAGTGCAAATTCACTTCTTTTGTATGATTCACCTAGCAATACACAAACAAGAGAAAACAAGCGTAATATACAATAATTTGCAAGAAACTAAGCAATTACATGGATTCGACACTAAATATATGCAAAATATGCACTTAACAAATTCCCCCACACTTGGCTTTTGCTAGTCCTCGAGCAAACTATCTAAAATACAACAACTCCATGTCGCCGAGAAAACGGTTACTCTTAGCATGAATAACAGGCCTTTAAGCCCCTATGTGTCCCTAGTGGACGAGTTATAGTCTCGTGAGGTCTTACGAGACGTATACTCACAAAACCTACTCCAACTTCAAAGCATTCCATCTTCCCAAGCATCCAAAGAGCTATGAGGACATAGAGTTTCTGCATGCTAGTAATAAGAAGTTAGAAATACTAAAGAACATATTCATTCTTAAATCCTGAGTGAGAAATAACCACACCATAATGAGAGAATGCGTGTTTGAGAGCGATCAATAAGAATTTCGCCTCGACTTCTGCCTCGACTTCTGCCTCACTTAAAAGGATTTTATGATAATTGCACTCAATAAGACGGCTTTTTTATGGGTCTCACATGTGTGCAGGTAGGAATGAAGAGAGAATCCTACACACGTTGAATGGTGGGAAGGAAACCTTCCGAATTATTTCTGGAGACTCCACAAAATCGTGGAAAACAAAGATATTTTTTTTCAGATGATCTCTACGAAAGGAAATCAACCATTAAAGCAAGGATGAGAGTACTTACCACATTCACATCCGATTGCAATGATGAAAGCGCCACTCTCACATCATCCAATAGAAACGTCTTCCTTCGGCTCGTCTTCTTCATCTTTTTGGTCTTCGTCTTCGGTATTCAACTGTTAATGATAAACTCTTGAACTTGTAGAACTTCGACAATTTGTACTCTTTTCCTCAATTTTGTTGTTAATGAAACTTCTTTATATATTTTTCTTCCACATGGCCATATTGAACAAATAACAACCTAAATGCAAATCTCTTTGTATATATTTTTTTATTTTATTTTATTTTATTTTCCTTTCTTTCTTTATATATATATATATTTTTCTTTTTTATTTTGTATTTTTTGTATTTTTGTATTTTTTTTAAAGAGATTGCAACTAAAACAATGAAAATGAAATAAAATTAACATGGCCATGAAAGAAGTACTTTACCACTTTAATCTTCACAACTTGTATTGTCTTCGTATCATAAACTTCAATAATTCTCATCTTTTGATTTTCTTCACTCTTGTAAATAAGTCTTCATACTTTGATATAAAATTCCGCTCCTTATGTGTTAAGTCTTCAACATGTATATAAAAGTCTGCTCATTGTATGTTGCTTGTAAACCTCAAACGTCTATAACTTTCCTTGTAGGTTTTGATGTCGTTCCACTTGTTGATGATGATGGTGTTTCTATGGATCTATTGTTGTCGAGAGAGAGAATGGTGCTAACTGCAAATTAAATTACAAGAAGGTGGTTTTCGTCTATAGACGTCACCCTCATGATTGACAAAATTAGCACTCAAGAGATCAAAAATAGTTCTTCTATTGGTGGGAGGTTGGATAGATCATCATTCTACCCAGAATTAACGTACAGTGACACACACTCAAAAGAAAGCTCTTTAGTCAGCTACAAAGAAAATTTGGTTTGGTGCCTCTGTTGATATAAAAATGGGCAGTCTCCACTATTGATTGATCATCAACTCTAATAATTCTCCCTGCTCCTAATTTGCATCACCGGCATGATTAAATCCATTATTTAACACTCCAATTCGTAAGAAATCCGAATGTAGTTCCCTAACACTTCCAAGTTCAGTTATATGGTTCAGAATGTCTATGTAAACATACCTAGAAGTATTCTAGTGACTCTAAATCTCTATAAGTTGGAGGTTTTATTCAAATATATACAAATAAATTGAAAAATCTATATGAAAAATACTCCCCCACACTTAAACTTCACATTGTCCTCAATGTGTAAAACCGAAAGTTCTGAATTCTGACGTAACAGCAGATAAAACGCAAAAACTGTGCAAATTGGTAAGGAATTTGGAAAAACTCCACTTCACAAAAGTTGTTCATATACGTGTTTTCTACAAAGTTTCAGAAGGGCACAGTGTTTCGATAAACGTTATGACAGTTATGGTTTCTGGACTGAACTACGCACAGTCGGAATTTTTCTGACAAAAAGGTATTCGTCATAATTTTCTTCTAAAATAGATTCCGGACTCAATGAAATTAAACATGGGGATGCAAATATGATATGAAAAAAATTTAAAAAAAAAAAGGGTTTAAGATACAAAACCTATGGGTTGCCTCCCATTTAGCGCTTGGTTTAAAGTCGTCAGCCCGACTTGGAATTCTCCTTACTACTCCTCCAGGGGGAGTAAATCTTTAAGCTCCATCTCATCCACATTCACATAAGCGATGTTTCCATAGTATGGCTTCAATCTATGGCCGTTGACCTTAGAAGTAGTCCCATCTCTAAGACTAGTGATATCAACTGCACCATGAGAATAAACATTAGTAACAACATATGGTCCAATCCATCTGGACCTTAGCTTACCAGGAAATAACTTAATATGAGAATGAAATAAGAGAACTTTTTGTCCCACAACAAAATTCTTCCGAGAAATCATCTTGTCATGGAAAAGCTTAGTCTTCTCCTTGTATATACGAGGACTCTCGTAAACATCATTACGTATCTCATCTAGCTCATTGATTTGTAGTTGCCTATGTTTCCCCACTTTATCATACTCCATGTTGCACATCTTTACCGCCCATAAAGCCTTATGCTCAAGTTCAACTGGGAGATGACAAGATTTGCCATAAACCAACCGATATGGAGACATACCAATCGGTGTCTTATATGTTGTTCTATATGCCCAAAGTGCATCGTTGAGTCTATAACTCCAATCCTTCCGTGTAGTGTTAACGGTTTTCTCAAGGATGGACTTAATCTCACGATTTGAAATTTCATCTTGCCCACTAGTTTGTGGTTGATACGGCGTACCAATCTTGTGTGTAATGTTATACTTCTTGAGAAGAGCATGGAAGGATTTCTTGAAGTGCGAGCCTCCATCACTGATAACCACTCTTGGTGTACCATGTCTAGAGAAAATATATTCCTTCACAAACTCACAAACAACTTGAGAATCATTAGTAGGGGTGGATTTAGCTTCCACCCATTTTGAAACATAATCCACAGTAAGAAGTATATAAAATTTTACATTTGAATTAACAAAAGGACCCATAAAATTAATGGCACACGCATCAAAAATCTTGACAATGAGAATAGGATTGAGTGGCATTTGATTTCGAGCACCTAGATTGCCCGTTCGTTGACATCTATCACAAGATTTGCAAAAAGCATATGCATCCCCAAATAGGGTAGGCTAATAAAATCCACTCTCAATGACTTTGAGAGCGGTACGTTTTGCACCAAAGTGACCACCACAAGCATAAGAATGACAAAAAGATAGAATTGACTGAAATTCAGAGTTTGGTATGCACCTGCGGATAATTTGATCAGCACCATATTTCCACAAGTAGGGCTCATCCCACACATACTGCTTGGCTATTTTCTTAAGCTTTAGCTTTTGAAAATTAGACATTGTACTAGGTCCTTGCCTTGTAACCAAATAGATCATTATATCAGCATACCAAGGTGTTGAATCTTCAATTGAGAAAAGTTATTCGTCTGGAAAATGATCCTGTAAGGGGAGTTCTTCTTCGGAAACAATAAGTCTACTAAGATGATCAGCAACTGTATTCTCAACACCTTTATTATCTCTAATTTCCATATTGAATTCTTGCAGCAAAAGAATCCAACATATGAGTCTTGGCTTAGCCTCCTTCTTTTTCAATAGGTACCGTAGTGCTGCATGATCAGAATATACAATCACATTGGCACCTACCAAATAAGCTCTAAATTTTTCCAATGCAAATATTATAGCCAACAACTCTTTCTCAGTAGTATAATAGTTGATTTGAGCTTCCTTTAGGGTCCTTGATGCATAATAAATCACATGTGACGTCTTGTCTACTTTTTCACCCAAAACAGCTCCGACTGCATAATCACTTGCATCACACATTAACTCGAACGGCAAACTCCAGTCAGTTGATTTAATAATTGGTACAATAGTCAACAATTTCTTCAATTTATTAAAGGTATCCTTGCACTCCTGGTCGAAGTTAAAGGCAACCTCCTTTTGCAATAATTTGCACATCGACATTGAGATTTTGGAGAAATCTTTGATAAACCTCCTATAAAGTCTATCTTTTCCTATAAAAACCTGCATGACCAAGAAACGAGCGAATTTTCCTCACCGAAGTGGGATATTGTAAGTTCCTAATAAAGTATATCCTTTCCTTGTCTACCTCGAGCCCTTGGGAGGACACGATGTGGCCAAGTACAATTCCATGGTTTACCATATATAAAATGACATTTTTCCCAGTTTAAAACAAGATTAGTGTCTATGCATCTTTTAAGCACAAGTTCAAGATTATTTAAACAAATATCAAATAAATCGCCATAAACACTATAGTCGTCCATAAATACCTCAATGATGTTTTCCACATAATCAAAAAATATACTAACCATACATCTCTGAAAAGTGGCAGGCACATTGCAAAGACCAAACGACATTCTTCTATATGCAAATATACCGAAAGGACAAGTAAAAGTTGTCTTCTCTTGATCCTCTAGTTAATAACAATTTGATTATAGCCCGAATAACCATCCAAAAAGCAATAATAAGAATGTCCCGCTAACCTTTCTAACATCTGATCAATGAAAGGCAAAGGAAGGTGATCCTTGCGGGTAGCCGAATTTAGATTTCTGTAGTTTATGCATAATCGCCATCCTGTTCAAACTATTGTAGGAATGAGTTTATCATATTGATTTCTAACAATAGTGACACCTGATTTCTTAGGCACCACTTTCACCGGACTAACCCATTTGTTGTCACACTTAGTAATTTGAGGATCTCTTTCTTCACGACCTCCATCATTGCGGGGTTAAGCCTACCATGAGCATCACGTACTGGCTTTACATCATATTCCATAAGGATTCTATGCATGCACATGGATGGACTAATGCCTTTGATATCAACAATTGTCCAACCAATAGCCGTTTTATGCTATTTTAGAACCCTAAGGAGGCGTTCTTCTTGTACTGCTGTGAGATTCTTTGCAATAATAACTGGAAGATCTTCCCCATCACCCAAGTAAGCATACTTTAAGTGATTAGGTACGGGTTTCAGTTCTAATTTAGGTGCTTGCACAACAGAAGGTAAAGGAACTTCATCAGTTACAGGTAAAGAGATATATGAAATATTACTTGTTTTAAATTCTTGTGATGTCGTTAAAGCACCACATGTCTCAACAAACTCCTTGGGAATATCAACGTATAATTTAGGAATGACATGGACGTCCAAATCAATGCTATTTTGTAGCACAGATTCAAGTTCATCTTCTTTGTTCAAATCAAACATCTGTTGTGCCAACGAACCAATAACATCAATAGAGAAAGCGGAGTGCACATCACTAGGATAACGCATGGCCTCAAATATGTTAAAGCGAATGATCTCCTTATCAAATTCCATAGTGATTGTACCATTGTCCACATCAATCTTCGTCTTTATTGTTTTCATAAATGGTCTCCCAAGAAGTAACGGAGTAGATGAACAATTATCTCCATTATGCATATCCACAATGTAAAAATCAACCAGAAAGATTAACTAATTCACTTGAACTAACACGTCCTCCATGATTCCCTTAGGATATATATTTTACTTGTTTGCTAATTGAATAGTAATCTTCGCCTCTTTCAAAGGTCCAAGATTCAAATAATCATAAACATCGGCTGACATAACACTTATGGATGCTCCCAAATCAAGCAAAGCACGCTCAAACCTCTTGGTACCAATAGTGATTGGCACGGTGAAACCCCCATGATCTCCACACTTTGCAGGCATCTTCTTCAATAGCATAGTTGTTGCACTTTCTCCCACCTGAGTAGTTTCATTATCAATCAACCTTAGCATACCTAGGTACGGTTCTGATGGCCTCAATAAATGGGATGTTGATTTGTATCTTGCTGAAAATGTCCATGATCTCCTTATCTTGAGATTGCTTCTTTGATTTGGAAAAATGACTAGGGAAAGGAGGTGGTGTGGTAAAAGTAGGAACTGCGTCCTTAGGTTGGCCAGTTGAGGTTGGATTTTCCTTTGGAAAAATTTCCACCTCTTCCAAGTCGTGACTAACCTTTTCTAGTTGTTTTGGCTCTTCTGTTTGCTTCCTATTTCTTAGAGTTACAACATTGACATTCGCCCTTGGATTCACAAAAGGCTGTGATGGCAACTTTGCGAATTCTGAGCTTTTATTTCATTCATGTATGTAGCCAATTGTCTCATTTGAAGTTGCAAATCCTTTATATCCATATCTTGTTTCTGCAGGATTGCATCTTGACGCTGAGCATTTGCATCTTGCTTTTGCATCATCATTTTCATCATCTCCTCTAAACTTGAACTATGATTCTGATTGTTGAGGCTGAGGTGGAGGTTGTGGTCGGAACTGTGGTTGTTGAAAACCACTTTGTCACCCATAAGGATTAGGAGCTGCAGCTTGTTGATTTGCATAACTGAAATTTGGGTGATCTTTCCAACCTGGATTATAAGTATTAGAGTAGGGATCATACCTTGGCCTCTGATTAGGGAACACAGCATTCACCTGTTCAGACAATTTTTCATAAGTAGGAATAATCACCGTTGTCATTAGTTGTACTACCTTCTCTATGTTGTTCATCCGGTGCTCTAATAGTGAAGACTCTCCCATCTCGATAACTCTTCTGATATTAGAGTTGTTTCTGGTGTAGAATTGTTGAGTATTGGAAGCCATACTCTCAATTAAACTAGTTGCCTACGAGATTGTCTTCTCAGTAAGTGAACCACCGGCAGCCGCATCAATCAAATTCCTCTGTTTTGGAAGTAATCCTTCGTAGAAGTATTGAATAATAAGTGTTGAGTATATATTATGGTGTGGGCATCTTGCCAACAACCTTGTAAACATATCCCATATTCATATAGAGACTCCCCAGACATCTGTAGAATGCCACCAATCTCCTTACGAACGGATGCAACTTTGGAAACAGGAAAATATTTCTCCAGAAATAGATTTTTCATTTCATTCCATGTTGTAACACTCCATGGAGGAAGACAATACAACCATTCTTATGATAAGTCTGTCAATGAGAATGGAAAATCTTGTAGCATAGCCATATCTCTATCTGAGGTTGCATGCCTCAGACTTGTCATTGTGTTCTGTAACTGTTGAAGGTGTCGATTTGGATTTTCACCTAGATGTCCCTTGAACTTTGGTATATGATGAAGTAGATTCGACTTCAGCTCCACTGGTTCAATGATTGTAATGCATAGTGGTTGCGAATCTAAGCATGTGGATGTCAACTCTCCTAACTTTCTCTCCGGAGGTGGAGGTGGTGGTGGATTATTGTTACCGCCTACCATTGTTGATGTAAAAGGTTATTCTTGCAACTTTGGACGTGCTTGTAGTACTGTTCCTTTACGGGTTTGAATTCCGCACCTCTGGTAATTCCAATCCTTCGATGCCAGAGATTAAGTACCTGAAACCAAAAAAAAAATCTAAACAACAAAAATCAAAAACAAAAAACAAAAAGAAAAATAAAAACTTAAAGAAAACAACTAAAGCTACCGACTGCTCCCCGGCAGCGGTGCCAAAATTTGATGCATGTCTTAGGTGCACGAATTAATTCACTTATATTTTACTTTACTAATAAATAATATAGTAGCAAATAAGGTTCGTTCCCACGAAGATAAGGGAGTTTTAGTTGTCAAAAATGTCATAATGGGGGGATTTTTGTTTTAGATTCAAAATAAAATCAAAGCAATTAAAAATAATTAAGTTGCAAGCAATTGAGAGAAATATGATCAGGGAATCCTTCTTCGTTACTGAACCGTCATCAAGTTATTATATTCATCCATTAATACTATTAATCACAGATTATTACCAACCGTGGAATAACATCTAGCTCAGTGCTATCCCCTAAATTTCTTATATCACTGAGTACGGAAGCTCTCCAATACCAGATTCTATTCGTCTAAACCACCTAGTAGTAGCTCACTCAAGGTGTAGTTTCTCCGAATGCTTTATCTTTTGTGAATTATATATTAATCCTAGTAGTTAGACTCTTAGCTCAAGGTCCACTTTCTAGTGTTTTTTATACACACAATCGCTACACAGAATCCCTTTGCAAGGTCTTGTGTTCTCTACTTTTGTATGAATTGTTCGACTATTACTTATTTCCTAACTCAATACTATCATTTGATTGAATCAACAAATTAATTCAGTTGGCCACCTAAATAATCTATCAATCAATCATAAATATTCTAATTAGTATAAACAATTAATAATCATGTGAAGAACTTCAATCACTAAGAAGTTTAGCTACTCATGGGATTAATGAAACCCATGAGATACATATTATAAAATGGAAAAGAAATAGTTACGGTAATGAAGAACTCTCCAAAACCCTAGCTTTTCTCCCTTGAGTTCTCCTCTCCAATGGCTTGATTAAATATTAGTATATGATATCTCTATTAAAAATATAAGAAGTTCTCTTAAATAGGTATCCAAGTTGTTGTTGTACCCGTGCACCTAATCCCGGTCGAATGGTTGCCAAAACTCGCCAAATATCCCCAAGTAGGTCATTGCCAAAGTGTAGCCGTACCCAAGTCTCTTGAGAATATCCAAATGGGAACACACAAATGATGAATGCCCATCCTATTAAATCTTAGGCATGTATTGTATAACTGTCGGATCCATAGAACCAACAGCACACCCCCAATCTTCCCGCGGACAGACATCACTCCATGAGCGATAATTTCTGCTGGATTTTCATCTTTACTTCGCCAGACTCTCGGATACTCTCACCTCCGTGAGAATACTTTTCTCCTGGATTTTCAGTTTCGACCAAAGAGAGCCACGGACATTCGACCATCCGTGAGTTTTCTAACTCCCTGAGATTTCAATTCAAGCCGGTAATTCCCGCGACAACTCTGGTGTTCGTGAAATATAATTTCTTCTGATTTTCAAACATAAGCCAATAACTCCACTGTAGTTGCAGGAAATCCTACACTACACCCTTGATAAGAATTTACAGTAATTAACACATATTTGAAGATTAAAAACAACACTTTATTACTTGATTCTCTGAAATGTTTACAAGAAATGGAAGAAATCAAGAATACAACTGTTCTCTTGAATTTTCTCTCTCCTAAAGACTTTCTCAATACTCAAAAATACATCATCCCCTTTCTAAATCTAATGGGTCTCTTTATATAGGGTAATTATATAGTGGATGACAGCTAAGCTCCCTTTAATTTCGGATCTGACTTGCGATATTATCGCAGTAGTTATAATGTTAATTCTCGAAAGCGTTTTAACCATCGCAGGACAATCATGATCTTCTCATATTTCTTCATTCGTCAGCTATTACGTCACTCATTAAATTATCTTTTGATACTCGCAAAGTGTTGTTGAAGAGCTCGTGGTGGTGTTCGCCGAAGTGTTGTTAATCTCATAAGAGTAATATCATGCCGATATTCTGGTCCTACATCTTGCCTCTTCTCATGTCTTTTCTGCGAAGGAGGAAAGATCATGAGAAATAAAATGTCGCAGTTATTCATCGTTTCATCTTCTTCCTCTGACAAGGCTCCGTGAATTAAGTATAACCGCCTATACGTGTCGAATATTCCTCTTTTTACCGGTTAAACTTTTGTTACCCGGTTACCATCCTTTTGTCTATAAAAGAGAGAACCTATTAAGGAAATATTTTTTCTTCTTTTACTTCTTCGTCTTCTTCACCTCTTCGTTCTCTGCAAATTTTTCCTATCTGCAACTTTCTCTTTCTGTAGATTCCCCTGATGTTGCTTCAATGGAATCATCAAGGTATGTGTTCTTCTGACGTTCTTAAACTCGATTCTGCTTGTTTGAATCATGTTTATCTAACCTATTTGATATTTTTTGCTTGATTCTATATAACTCCCATACTATGTTTTCTTTTTAGTGGAACTGCATCCAACACCAAGTTTGTCGACCAAAACCCTAATCTTCTCAAAGATTCACAACAAATACTTTCTGAAAAGAAAAGGAAGTCTGCGAGTCATAAGGTAGTGAGAAACATTTCTTTTCTTAATAACAATATTGTTGCCTCTGTTTCTTATCTATATTATTACTTTCATGGTGATGAAAATGCTGTTAAACCTCGCAAGAAATATCGCAAAGCCAAGACTCTTGAGATTGATATTGCTATTCCCAAGTTTTAGTCTTCAAAATCTATTTCTACTACTTCGCAGATGGAACCTCCATCCTCTATTTGCGAGAATGTCATCATCAATACTCCCAATGCCATTAATCCTTCAATGGATTAAACTCCCCAAACTGTTATGAACAAAACTTCTTCCTCTCCTATTTTACTTCCAACCGTTACTTTTCCAGATACTCCACCTTCTGGTAATGCAACCATCGCAAATGACTCAAATCTCCAACTCGATATCATTACTACTTCACCCTATGCACCTCTTCCCTCATCTAAGGAAGCATCAGTAGGGGTCGATGTTGCTTTTAAAGTTTTGTCTGACATTTTAGATGATGCCAGGAAATCTTTTACTGACCCTTTTAAATATGATGTTTGCGAGACTTTAATCAAATATTTTGGTTCGGATCGAACTGCTTCGCAAGAGTATTTAGAAAATGAATTTGAAGATCTAAAGAGAAATCTCCAAGCCAAAACTTCAGAATGTGATATTCTTGATCACAAGCTTCGCAACTCTTTACTTGATTGCGAAAATCTTCGCAATAAAAATAAGGAGTTAAAAGGTATAGTTCTTCTGTCTCTGCCTTTAATTTTTCTGTTTTAGTAGATTTTCATCTTTTCTGTACTCAATTCCCTTTTAAATATTTGGTTTGCCTATTTAGCTTTAAATCAGAAACGATTAATGAAAATATTTCAATTTGAGTCTGTTGCTGAAGAAACCCGTGCTGAGAGAGATTCTTGGATGGATCAATATAATAGATTAGATAATATTTACACATATTCGATCGATCAAATAGATAATCTTACCAATGAGAATGATCAATTAGCGCAAAGGCAAAATCTATTAAGTAGCGAAGTTACTCGCCTCTCATATTTGTTAACCCAAGCTAACTTGGCGATGGAATCTTTATCAGATGAAAATAAAACTTTGTCTCAAGATAAACATAGCTTTTTAAACAAGATGGCGATCTCCTCGCAGCAAATAAACATTCTTCAGAAAGTGTGTAACGATCAAAAACAATCTCTTCATTCATTAAAAGACGAACTTAAGGAAATAACTGAATCTTCTGCTGCTGAGAAAGATAAACTTATCAAAGGCAAGTTAACTCTAAGTTTAAAGGCCAGTAAACTCCAAGATCAATATTCTCAGTTAGAAGAATCTTACTCCTTATTAGCAAAAGAAAATACTTATCTTCACTCCAAAGAAGAAATTATAAAGTCTCGCCTGAAGGGTATAATTGGAGATAACTTTGATGATGCCATGAACCAATGGGAGAATTGTTTCTTAACATTAATTAAAAATTTAACTTCTCAAAAAAAAGGTAGTCATTTTGACTGCCTTAATTTTTAATTTCTTTATTTAATTTCTCTGCTATATTTGTTGCGAGACTCTCATCTGAATATTTTCTTGTCAATTTATGTTTCTCGCAGAATCTGAAAAAGGCCTTCACTCTACCATTTCTGATCTGACTAAAAATTTGGCTAAAGTTCACAAAGAAAATGGAGTGCTTACCACTAATCTTGTTCAATCTCGCGATCGAGCAGAGAGGAGATATGACTACCTTGAATACTTCAAAAATATAGAGATCAGAAATCGTGATAGAGGTTTCCTTCGCAAGGTTCATCTTAATGCTGAAGTTCTTGTGAATGACATTCTGATATCCCAGTCTCTCCCTCCTGTATCCATTGATCCTCTAGAAGTCGATGACGATGAAATTCCTCTTCCCATTGATAATGATCTAAACTATGCAAGTGGTGAAGAAGATGCCTCTCAAGAGGACCCATCAGAAGAAGAAAAAAGTCCTTCTAGAGAAGTAACTACTGGTGGTCAAGCAATTACTGGTGAAAAGTTAGATGAAGAAGAAACTCGAGCTGATCGTGACGCGAAGAATATTGGCAAAGAGAATGAAGCTAACGAGACTATTGGCGAGACCAATATTGAAGCTTGAGTTTTGTTTTTGTTTTCTTCATTTTTCTTGCGAGCGATGTATCTTTATGCAACTTTGGAATTCAATTTTATTTCTGTTATTTTGAATATTCTCAAGGAAGATAATGATATTTTATTTATCAACTCCCATATTTTCCCCTCATTATCTTTCTTGTAATGAACAAGTCTTTCCCGCATTTTCTCCTTGCGAACTGTGTTGTGAATAGTACTTGTGAAATTATGTATAATACTGCGATATTATGAATACTTTTGTGAAATTATGAATAATTTTGTTGTGTGATCCTGCATAATACTTCAGAGAAATTCTAAAGGATACTTGTTTCTCATCATCTCTTATGTGATGAACAAATCTTTCATGCATTCTTAAAAGAAAATAGTTAATGTTTGGAATTATTCTGTTGGTCTTATTTTTCCTTCCTAATTAAAGGTCTTAATTTGCCAATTTTTTGTGTTTGCGACAAAATCGCAGGACGTCTTTACATTTGCATGTAAAAATCCATTGATCTTGCCTTATCCATATTTTGTCAATTTCTCTGCGACAATATGACAAGTCAAAACTCTCTTGCGAGAATAAAACCTTATGACATTGCCGTCTTGCGATGAAATCGCAGGATGTCTTTACATTTTCATGTAAAAACCTATTGATCTCATCTTAACATTTTCTCATGGATTGTTGCCTCTATATAATATTTGTCACGCGATAATATGACAGGCCTAAATGTTCTTGCGATCATAAAGCCCCATGACATTGCCGTCTTTAGACACTTATCAGCTCCCTAATGGAGGGTGCCGCCCTTATCTTCCCCCTGGTTTCCCCTTCAAGTAGGGCACATCGGCCATACAAGACTAGCTCCTCCCATCCGGTATTAACAACAACCAGCTATTTTTGCAGCCTCTTATCCTTTATGCCTATATGGATTGTAGTTACAAGACTGCACCCTAAGTGGGGTTTTCTTCGGGCCGAGTGCATCATAGCCAAGACTTGCCAAGAATGGCCAGGGTAGTTTCGTACGCCCCGGGCACCCTTGGCTCAACCATGTACCTCGGCGCCTTAGTCATACTCTGCACTCCTTAGAAGAGATCCTCGGTCGTCCAACCAGGGTATAACCTTATATAGTTGGAAATCCAAGGTACCTCCCCCGGATAGATTTTTTTTAACCCCAACATATCCATAACTCAGGTTCCAGCAGCGGTTTAACCTTATCCCTGAGTCATGCAAAGGGATACCCCCTTATATGACGCACTTTAGGTCTTACATTTGCCACTTACGAAATTTTATTCGCGAACTAGGGTGTACGCCATAAAGGTTCGTCTCGTTCTTTTATTTCTCTTGCGAGTATTGCAACTCTGATGAAATTTCTTTTCTTTTATCTTCTCTTTATTTGCATTTCAACTCTTGTATAATTTTTCAACTTCATCTTTTTCATTCAAACGAAATATTCTTTTGAGACCTTTTTTTTTTATTTCATCATTTTACCTTTTTACTTACTACTTTCTGCTTCTGCTTTTTTGTAATGTTTTGTTATTTTCTCTCCATCTGCGAGACGCTCGCCATCTGTTGTTTACAGCTCATGTTGATTTTGCAATGTTCATTCCTCTCGCCGCTCTATCGTATCAGCCATCAACTTATCACCTCTTTGTTTTTGTTTGATGTTTCGTTTCCAGTTTCTGCTCTTTGATGCCCTTTCCTCGCAAGATTCCATATCAATTTCATAACATTTCTTCCCATCAACCCAGTCTCCCTTTATTACTCCAACACCATTAGGATGAGGAAATTTAATACATTGGTGGAAAGTTGACGCCATACCTAATATCCCATGTAGCCAAGGTCGGCCAATCAGGGTATTGTAAGGTGATTCGATATCCACAACACAGAATAAGATCTTAGAAGATATCCCCTTTAATGGAATTCGCATTGTAATTTCCCCTTTGGGCTTGTTGGCAGTACCATTAAAACCATAGATCTTATAGGTTGATGGAATCAGATCCTCGTCTCTTCCACCCATGGTTCTGTAAGTATGATAAAATAAGATATCAACTAAACTTCCAGTATTTATTAGAACTCTGTTAATGGCCCATGAATCCTAAGTTTCACCATCATCATTTTCTTCATCTTCTTCTTCTATTTGTTTTGGATTTATTTCTAATCTTACCACCAGTGGGTTGACATGCATCTCGCGAGGCTCTGGTACCTCTTATGCAGTGAAAGAAATAGTTTGCTTTTTCCATTCCTCTAATAGCGAAACTCTCGCAATATTCATTATCTCTCTTCCATCTGCGTCTCTCGCGAAGACTCTTCTCAGAACGTTGTCGTGGAAATCCTCAATAGTCATGTATGAATGTATGATGGAATTACAGAACAAATTATTCTCCTTAGCTCCAACCTCTATCACAAATGTTTCTGCTCCTTTTACAGTATTCACTCTGCGAATGTCTGGTGCTGGTGGTAACTGCTGAGATTGCGGATGTCCTATTAAAAAATGATTTAACTTTCCCTGATCAATCATCCTCAAAATTATTCTTTTTACATTCGTTTATTGAGTGACCATGGAAATGATGGTAAGGAAAAAATTCTTGATTTCGATTGTTTTGATGTGGCTCTTTTCCCATATTCCAGGGTGATGGTATATTTTCCATCAAAATGATGGCCTCCCAAAAAAAAAATTATGCTAGCATTCAGAGGTGGCATCTTAATTTCTTCCCATATTATTCTCTGACTCCCTTGCCCTCTGAAATTATTTTGCCTCTGACCACCATAAGTCTCTTGCGACTGATCAAGTCTTTGAATTTTATTATTTCCACCACGATTGTAATAATTTCTTTCTATTTCATACTTCTCTTGATCTCGACTTCCCATGGCTACTAACTTCTGCTGGTTTTCAATCACCACTTTCTCTTGTTATGACTGCGAGGTGCTCGCCACATTATTAATTATTTTAGGAAGTAAACTTCCATTTTCCACTATTGAGCTGGTGTTTGTGACTGGATATGAATCCATCTCATTTTATTTCTCCTCTAAAGCAATGTATTCTTCTTGTAGTTCTCGCAGCTCAGTCATTTTGATGGTATTTTTGACTCTGAAAACTTGAACATATAGTAGATTGGTTGCAAACATAGCATTAATGAAATATAAAATGAGATATCTCTCATCTACTCTACCAGCCATTTCGCTGCACATTGTTTTCCACCTTAATGTTAAGTGCTTCAGACTCTCTCCAACCCTTTGTTTTAACCCGAACACATCTTCAATTCCTGGACGCGCAGAATTGTTACTTATGTATGCCCCCAAAAATGTGGTTTGTAGATGAGTGAAAGAAGTTATAGTATTCTTGGGTAAACCCTCAAACCATTTTAGCGCCTCGCCAGTTAAGCTTGATGCGAAATATTGGCACAACATAGCATCATGATTTTCCCACTATAACATACATCTCACATAAGCTTTGATGTGTTGAATGGCACATTTAGATCCATCAAAAATACTAGTTAATGCTGGAAAGTTTCATTTTGGGGGTATTTCTCCTAGTTGTACTGCTTGAGTGAATGGAGTTTTTGTTGCTTCTTCAATCGCCTCATCAAGCTGTCTTCTGCCTCCTTCTCTTCTATCATTTAACATTCCCCTCATTTCTGCTAATTATCTTAAAACTTGTTCATTCCTAACTGAATTTTGCTCCATTGGTCTTTTCAATGCAGATTCTCTTCTCCTGCGCTCTTGCCTATCCTGTGTTGCGAGATTTTGATTTCCATCTCCATTATTTTCTACTTGTCTTTCTCCGCTATCTTCTCTTACATTTCTTTCGGGAATACGCACACCGTTATATCTCTCATTTTCTCTTCTGCGATTTTCTTCTGCTCTCCTTTGCACCCTATCGTAATTTTCATTAATATTATCATTATTGCGGTTCTGTTCACGTCTTCTTTCTAGATTGTCATGATTATTCTAGCGAATTTCCTCTTGGAATTCTTGCTCTTCTACTTCTGCTCTCAATCTTTCCCTCTCGCAAGCTAAGCGTGCTTGTTCAGCATAATGTCTCTCGATTTCTCTTTCAATTATCTGCTGATTTCTTATAGTTTCTCTTCCATGAAATATCCTCCTTCCTTCCTCTTGATCTTCTTCTCCATCTTGGTTATTTCGTGCCTGACGCTGCTCATTTTCCTGCCTTCTGCTGTTTGGTTGAATTTCATCTTGTGGTACATAACTATCTTCCCTTATTTCTATCCTTTCGCGACCTCCTCCATTTGGATCATGATTTTCTTCTTCAATATTTGTTATAGGTGATCTTCTTCTTATCTCACTTCTAATTGTTCTCGAACTTGATCTCGTTGTGCTTCTTGATCTTCTATTTTGTAACCTCATGTTTTACATTCTCAATTCATGGTTTTTCCTTGCCAAGTTTGCACGTTCTTCCGCTTCTAATCTCCTTTCTTCTTGTATTTTTTGTCTTAAAACCTCTACTATTCATTTTCATCATATCCATGGATTAATCCTCCATTTACTTCTTGATTTCCTCCCTCTCGTCTTTCATCTCTTAATTGTCGATTTTTTGGTTCTTCTATTGAATCTGATCCCCAAGTAGGCATGCTTACTCTATCATAATCCACAACTCTATCTTTTATTCGTATTTGCTGATTTGGCTGTCGAACCTGATTTTCTCCATCATCCCTTGTTCTATTTCTTCTTGTTCTTACCCTTGAAGATTCTCACATTTCATCTATTTCTCCACCTGCAAGCCTTTTACTCCTCCTTACGGTTGTTGGTGGTTCTGAAGTATTTCTCCTTCTTCTAGCCATTAATCTTAGTAAACTATTAGATGTTGTGTAAGATCTTTCACTAATTGTTCCAAATTCCTTCCAATCACAATGTTAATTTTTATCTTTTTCTTCAAAGAATCATCAATTCATCCCTATTTCGGGCGCCAAAATGTAGTTGCAGGAAATCCTACACTACACCCTTGATAAGAATTTACAGTAATTAACACATATTTGAAGATTAAAAACAACACTTTATTACTTGATTCTCAGAAATGTTTACAAGAAATGGAAGAAATCAAGAATACAACTATTCTCTTGAATTTTCTCTCTCCTCAAGACTTTCTCAACACTCAAAAATACATCATCCCCTTTCTGAATCCACTGGGTCTTTTTATATAGGGTAATTACATAGTGGATGACAGCTAATCTCCCTTTAATTTCGGATCTGACTTACGATATTATCTCAGTAGTTATAATGTTAATTCTCTCAAGCGTTTTAACCATCGCAGGACAATCATAATCTTCTCGTGTTTCTTCATTCGTCAGCTATTACGTCACTCTTTAAATTATCTTGTGATACTCGCAAAGTGTTGTTGAATAGCTCGTTGTGGTGTTCGCAGAAGTGTTGTTAATCTCGTAAGAGTAATATCATGGTGATATTCTGGTCCTACATCCACATATACCATGCCCTCCATAAAAATATTTACTTCTGAGTTTTCGAAACTCATGCTCAAATGCTCCTATATATTCACGGCTCAATTTTCCCACGCTATTCTCATCTCACTGCCATGAATGGATCAAACTCAACTCCATATCATTGTCAACTGCCAATGACATCAGTCATTATTCCATCGTGACTGCGATCTTCATCATCAGCAACATCACTCGT
Organism: Papaver bracteatum; assembly: GCA_023529315.1. Classification (NCBI taxonomy): domain Eukaryota; kingdom Viridiplantae; phylum Streptophyta; class Magnoliopsida; order Ranunculales; family Papaveraceae; genus Papaver; species Papaver bracteatum. The sequence goes on along the minus strand of JAJJWX010000474.1, from coordinate 255,631 downwards.
ATTCGCTTCAACTGAACTCCACCAAAACATCATCTTTTAATGATGACTTTATGAACCTTACCATCAACTGTCAGTCTCCAACTTCGCCATTAACGGCAGCAGCAAACCAATATTTGCAGCTCTCCATCATTAACTCGATAAAATAATGACTTCTATGCCATCATTATTCTTTTCATTCCAAACAGACTCGAGCTCAAAGCATCATCGAGTAACAACATTGCCATGTTCTTCCCTATCCATCACCAATATCAACTCACCATTCTCATCATCACTGCATTACTGACATTAACAAACTCAAATCCAGCAGTCCATCAACTAAAAACTACTCCTCCTATCAATCATTCTGTACAACACCATATCAGTCAAATGCCAATGGCAGTAACGTACTTCCATAGTCTTCTGCATGGTAACATCGTCGTTAACCATCTTCCATGTACAGCAATCAAATCGAACTCCTCTATGTATTCTCATTATCCCTGCTGGTAGTTCTACATTGACAAACCAGCTCAACTCCGGTCTTCATTCTTCTTTGAACTCGATCTCGACCACCATCAGCATCATCGTGATTCGCTTCCAATAATTCATCATCATAGCCCATCAACACAGCGTCATCATCATTTCTCTTTTAGTCAATCTCAGCAGCATCACCATCACTGCCATATTCTTCAATCTAATGATCCTCGTGCATGTAAATAAAGAAGATGAAGTGACCGTTCAGCTTCTTCCATGAGTCTTGGCTGCCCTGAGTAATAAGGACTGATGCCCTTAACAATTTTGTAGCTTCTCTACTTTGCGACATCTTCGGCTTGCTTCAAATGCTTCTAGATTCTTCATGCAATGTCGGATTGACTATATTCTTTCGCCATTGGATTCGTCTTTTTGTCCTCTTCGAGATGATAACAAGAACTTCTAGATTCGGACAAGTTCCACTTAGTCTTTAGCCCTTCTCCATTTGTAGCTAACTTATTTTATCGCACAATAAAGTGAAAATTCACTTCTTTTGTATAATTCACCTAGAAAAACACAAACAAGAGAAAACAAGCGTAATATACAATAATTTGGAAGAAACTAAGCAATTACTAGCATGGATTCGACACTAAATATATGCAAAACATGCACTTAACATGCCCACATTGGGCAAGCGGTGAGCATGTGTGTACTTGTTCCACGGTATTAGGTGTGATCTAAGCCATCCAACCATGCTTGCGAAGTTGGATGGTTGTGATCAAACTGCGATACATATGAAATTTTGTAACCCTTTAAAGCATCACACCAGCCATGTTCGAGCGAGCGTATACTGATACATGGCTAGGCTTTGAGAAAGTCGGTATGGTAGGTAAGAAGTGGGCCCTCCAGAGTAATAACAACACTTGACCGACCGGCCATGAGATAATCCACGCCGTCCAATCATGCCGGCGAAGTTGGACGGCCATGACTGATTTTGAGACTGCTTTTCGCGGTATTTGCTCGTACGAGCCTCCTCTAAGATGCTTCACACCAGTTCGACTATCCTTTTCCAGGCTGGCATTTGGTGGATGTTTTGGAGGCATGATATGTATTTGACCGGCTAGGGAAAAAACGGGCCCACTGGTGGTCATTGTGGTGATATCCTGCTCCTGTTAGGGTTCATTTAGGATGGTTAAATCATGCGGCCAACCTACGTGTCCGTGATCATTTTTGAGACTGACATGGGCAGTCCAGATTTCCCTTAGGAAATTTGCTCAATCGGGCTAGTATAACACACCGAGAGATATATGCTCAATCGGGATAGTATAACACACCGAGAGATGTAACATGTACGGGTATTTCGTGCATGCCTCATTATTGACACTTGGATATTCATGTTGCTCTGCTGAGAGCAACAATTAGTCATCATGCCGCACCAATAATGAGAATCCTGTTGAGAACAACACAGGAAATACAAGGCAATTCATGCATTAATTAATAAAGCTAAAAATTCACAGGGTATTTGGGATTGTTGCTACATGCTCCATCCTGGATGAATTTTGTGTATTTAATTCATAGAATATTTGGGATTATTGCTACATGCTCCATTTTAGGTGAACTAATAAAGCGAAGAAGTATTCATTACTTATCAAATAACCTTATCTTCTGCAGGATATCATCGTATAAAATTTGACTTTTATAATTTTAACCCTGAATTAAAAATCCACCATCAACACAAGTAAACATACTTCGTTGTCATATTGTCTCGATCTCGTATCCGTATATGATCACACGAAGTGTGAACCAATTTGTTGTATTGTCTCGACTCAGTCTATAGACAATCATTTTCGGAGAAAGGACTTATAGGTGGAAAATTTTAGATTGAGGTATATTTGGGTACCCTCATTAATTTTGTGTATTGATACGATCCAACCTATAAGACATGAGTCAAAGTAAAGTTAAGCGAGAGCGAAAACTAAAGAAAGACTTTGTTAACGTATCGCAAGATGTTGAAAGTTTTGATTTTAATTTTTTTTTAAAAGGGGCTTCTTCGTCAATTTCTACTTGCTCTTCTGAGAATAAGTCTGAATATTCTCAAGACGAGATTAGGTTAAGTCATGTATTCGTAATCAATGATTCAGACTCTTAAAGAAATCTTCTTGATGATGAGAAAATCATTGATTCATCAAAAATAAAAACATTTTATCAAAACGAATTAAGCAAAAAATTTCTCTCATGTTCAACTGAACTAATTCTTGCATTAGAAAGAGAAAGAAAGCTTCCAAATGATATAAATTGTTTGTAAGCTATGAATGATCAACCTGTCATTGGTATTGACTCCTCAAAGTCTGAATTTATCTCTAAAAAGAGAAGCTTCGTTAGAGTTTTATTCTCTGAAAGAAAGGCTTAACAATTTCCTTGAGAAAGCAAAGAAAACTGATTCTAAATATATACAAAATCTTGAGGGAAAAACAAGTGCTAGTCTTTCTCGAGCAGAAGTTTTAGAGAAAGATCGTGATGTTACTCTTGAAAAAGTACATTTGTTGGAAGAGAAACTTGCTGATTATGATGCAAGGATTAACTCTCAACAAAAGAGTTTTGAAGAGAAAGAGGGTGAATATCTCTCCCGAGAAAAACACTTGAGGCTGATCTAGCTAGTGCTCTTGATAAAATCAAGAAGAAAATTTGGACCTTAAAAAGTTCAAGGCTAGCTCAAACAATTTAACCTCAATGTTAAAAGCAAGTAGAAATCATCGTGATACACGAGGATTGGGCTATAAGGGAATAGATGTTTCAAATATTAACAAATAGGTAAAATTTATTAAAGCTACTAATTCTTCTTAACCAGAGGCTTCCACTGATGTCAAAAATGATAATATTTCTTGTAAAGAAGTAAAACCATTCAAGCCTAAGAATCATGTTTAACCATTCTCTTCAAATACAACAATCAAAGAGAGCACTTCTATTAATATCAAGAAAGCAAAACATTAAACAAGGATAAGAAGAAAAAGATGAAGAATAAAACTCGTCGAGCTCCAATGCAAGAGGATCCACAAAAATGTAACATTAAAACTCATACTTCGTATATTTATACTGAGCATTGTTATTATTGTGGTAATAAAAGACACTTGCAATGGGGATGCAAAGTTCGTAAGATGCAAGATGCACTTTATATTGTATCAAATGAATTGGCTAAGTTTTCTCCTCATAAGAACTCAGATCGGTATTAACACGAGGATTGGGCTATAAGGGAATAGATGCTTCAAATATTAACAAAGAGGTAAAATTTATTAAAGCTACTAATTCTTCTTAACCAGAGGCTTCCACTGATGTCAAAAATGATAATATTTCTTGTAAAGAAGTAAAACCATTCAAGCCTAAGAATCATGTTTAACCATTCTCTTCAAATACAACAATCAAAGAGAGCACTTCTACTAATATCAAGAAAGCAAAACATTGAACAAGGATAAGAAGAAGAAGATGAAGAATAAAACTCGTCGAGCTCCAATGCAAGAGGATCCACAAAAATGTAACATTAAAACTCATACTTCGTATATTTATACTGAGCATTGTTATTATTGTGGTAATAAAAGACACTTGCAATGGGGATGCAAAATTCGTAAGATGCAAGATGCACTTTATATTGTATCAAATGAATTGGCTAAGTTTTCTCCTCATAAGAACTCAGATCGGTATTGTCCTAAGTTTAGGCAAAATAATTATTTTAATGATAGTTCAAATTTTGCATATCACTCAACAAGGTCATTTCATAAAAGACCCAATTATAGAAAGAGATATGACTTTTTAAATGCAAAAACAGATCCGATGTTCCAAATTGGAGAAAGGGTGTTTCTCCAACTGTTCAAAAAGACAATGTTCCTAATGGTATGAAGGAGAAAGCTGCTCCTGCGAAACCCAACTCTAAATGGGTCCCGAAGTCCTCCATAGCCAAGAAGGTACCAAAATTTAGTCACAAGAATGACTCTCAGCTGTGAATTATTGGTGACAATAATTACCAAATACTTTCATACTTTAACAAAGAGAAAAAGAGCCAGAAATAACATCAATTCCATAAAAGATTCAACAGGTACATGGTTACATTCTAGAGATGATATTTCCAATCTGCTAACCAATCATTTCAAAGAGATAAGTACTTCTTCTTCTCCAATTATTCAAGAGCAAATTTATCATCATCTACCTTCTCTAGTCTCTGAAGAGGACAACAATATGCTTCTTACTCTTCCAACTGATGAAGAAATTCTAAAAACAGTTAAGAGCATGTAAAATTAGTCTGCCCCAGGCCCTGAAGGTTTCCAAGCATGTTTTTACAAGTCTCAATGGAGCACAGTTTGTCCTGAAGTTTGTGAAATGGTCAAGAAATTCTTCTCATCTGGTTTTCTGCTGAAATCTTTAAACAAGACTTATATATATTTAATTCCAAAATCCAAGAAACCTTCTACACCTTCTGAATTCAGACCAATAGGGTTGTGCAACACTTCTTTTAAGATAATTTCTAAAATTATGGTTAACATAATGAAGCCACTTATTTCTAGAATTGTCTCCCCTTATTAGGCTGCTTATGTATCTGGAAGACTTATAAATGATAATACTATACTAGCCCATGAGCTCATTCATTCTATGAGGAAAAAAGAAGGTGAAAGTGGTTGGCTATCTCTTAAGGTTGACATGAGGAAAGCCTTTGATAGACTGGAATGGAGTTTTATTCTCAAAGTTTTGGTTTCTGTAAAGATTGGATCCAACTTATTCATCTGTGCATTAGCACTACTTCTTTATCTGTGCTACTCAATGGCTCTCCATGTGAAGAATTCAAACCCACAAGAGGCATTAGACAGGGAGATCCACTCTCCCCTTATTTGTTTATTCTCTCTATAGAGTGGTTTTCAAGAACTCTTACTGCATCTCATAATTCCAAAGAAGTCAGAGGTATTAAAGCAGCTAGAGGTGCACCTCCTATCAATCACCTATTGTTTTCAGATGATTGCTTTATATTTACCCAAGCAAATTTAACCAGTGTGAACAATCTCAAGCAACTTTTGCAAGATTTCAGTTCTCAATCTGGTCAGGTCATTAACTATGACAAGTCTTCCATTTTGTTCAGTAACAATATGGACCCTGCTGGATGTAACATCATTAAGAACATCCTTGGTGTTAAATATATGGATAATAAGGAAAAATATTTGGGCTCACCTTTACTTATTGGAAAGTATAAAGTCCAATCTTTTAGTGAAGTCAATGAAGCTTTTGAAAGAAGGTTATCAGTTTGGAATGGAATCAACTTATGTCAAGCTGGAAGGTCTACAATGGTTAAAGTTGTTCTCAATTCAGTGTCAGTCTTTCAAATGAGTACTTTCAAGATGCCAAAAACACTGATTAAGAAACTAGACACTCAACAAAGGAAGTTCTGGTGGGGGCAAAAAACCAATAAGGGTACCAAATTCATTTCCTGGCAGAATTTATGCATTCCTAAATATTTGGGAGGATTAGCTTTCAGGGACCTTGAAATGTTAAATCATGCACTCTTAACCAAATTAGCATGGAGGATTTGCACTCAAGATGATAAACTGGTCTCTCAGGTTCTTAAATCCAAGTATTTCAAGCATGAAGATTTCCTGCAAATAAACACTAAAAAGCAAAATCCCTCTTGGGTTTGGAGAAGTATTGAAATTGGATTACAAGTCCTGCAAGACAATTATTGTATGGAAATCAATGATGGAAAAAGCACCAGAATCTGGGTGGACAATTGGATTATCGGTTTAGACATTAAACCTAGTCCTAAGGATCCTTCTCATCTCTCTTATACCCTAGTTAGTGAGCTAATCCTACCTGACACTGCTGCTTGGAATATTCCACTCTTAAATTTTCTCTTTTCAGTTGACATTGTTGACAGAATAAAGAGCATGGTGATCTCACCAGATAGAAAAGATGCAGTAAAATGGAAGCACACGAAGGATGAAATTTTTACTGTCAAGAGTGCATACAACAAGTTAATGGAGACAAGAATCAACAATCAAGCTGCAGTTAACACTATCCCTAAGGAAGTGTGGAAGGCCCTCTGGAGCATGAATCTGCCACATGGAGTAAAACTATTCATATGGAAATGTCTAAAATTCATAGTTCCTACTAAATTAAGACTAGCTCAGTACAATAAGGATAGAGACACCACTTGCAGCATTTGTAATAATGAGGATGAATCTCTCTTTCATCTTCTTATTATTTGTCCTCATGCCAGAGCTGTTTGGAGGATGGTGAATATTGACATTGATCAGATTCAAAATAATTGTTCTTCAGTGCAAGATTGGATACTTACTTGGTTTGACAGTACCATTTGTGATGGAGTTGAGTATTTGGCTAAGTGGAGGAATACTCTCATGGTGGGTTGCTTGGTAATATGGAAAGAGATATGTGAACACATATTTCAGGATAAACTTCTAAACCCTATATCAACTGCTTCTAGGATAAATCATCACTTGAATAATTTCTATCTTGCAACTCACCCTGTAGTGGTGGATTCTACTATCACTAATACTGTATTGCAGGGTATCAATTTTCAATTTACCTTACTTGTAGATGCCTCTTTCAATCATCTTACTAATGAAGCTGGCACTGGTATGGTGTTGTTTTCTACTACAGGTAACTGCGAAGGAGTTAAGGGCTCCTATGCAAACAGAATAATGGATGCTGAGGAAGGGGAAAGCTTGGCCATTTTGGAAGCGTTGAGATGGTGCAGGGACCTAAAGCTGGACAACTTTCACCTGAAGACGGATTCTGAAGTAGTTGTTAACTCTATCACCACTTATAGGATTCAAATCATATGGGAAAATAATAAACTCCTACAAGAGATTAAACTTATTCTTTCTAGGTTCAGTTCATGGCATATATCTCATATTAAAAGAGATAAAAATAATGTTGCAGATTCTATTTCTAGAAAAGTTAGACTAGATAAGTTATGTTTAGAGGAAATCAGAGATTTCTCTCCATGGATTAAAGATGTTATTTCAGGGCATTTTGAGCCTATCCCACATTAATAAATTCCTTATTTCTATCAAAAAAAAATTTACAAGAGTATTCTTGAAAGACTAAAGAAAGACATCATATCTGAAGTCTCTTGTACTAGTGAACGTTGTGATAATGACACTCTTCATCACAAGTCAAAAAGGAAAAACAAGATATGGAACAATAGAAAACAAACCAAGCAAGAGGACAAGACAAGGATAAACTCAACATAACCTAGTTGTGTTGGAATGTGCATGCTCACCTTTGTGCTCAATCTTATGAAGGGTGAGGAAGCACGTAAAATTGAGCACATGATCTCTCGGTTATTGTATGACTAATTAACATCTTTAGGGAGATTTCTTGTCTTCTATTCTCATACCCTCTTTATCTATATTTGAGCTTTTGATAGAAACCATAATTTGAACTTTATGATGTTAATAATAGCTCTTGTTTTTATGGTTAAATACTTCACTAGCAACACATGGGTACCAATCCTAGTGATAGGTGCAACACATGGGTACCGATCCTAATGAGAGGTACAATACGAAGAAGTGGAAAACTGTTTTGCTTATAACTTCTTCGTCCGAACTCGGAATGACCTCATTCTTTTTGCGTTGGTATCACAATTCAATTAGATACAAGATAGGGGTAATTGAAATACTTGAGTCTTTGTTGAAAATTTATGGTGTATTGCTATGTATGTTTATGGGATGTTTGATTTCAGTTTTAGTACCTTGATATTAGATCTCACAATGTTGTGAACCCTTATGGTTTGGGTAACTTTTTGGTTTAGAAGGATTAAGTTCTAGATCATGAGGGGTTATGATTCAAACAATATGTTAAAAAGTCCCAATATGATGAATTGGTTGGTTTAGCATAAAAGCACATGTGTTTCGGGGTTTTCAACTTTTGCTTGCAATAGTTAAAAACCGGTTTTCAACCTTTCTCTGGTAAAACTTGGTTGTTGTTATTATTATTTTTTTCATAAGGATGACAACATAATGATATTTCGATATCAATTTTCCTGGAATAAGATGCAAACATATTGGAGAAGAGGATGCGAAATTTGAGGTAAAAATCATGTTAGTTAATTGTTTTCCTGTTTATGAAAAGCCTGAGTTTATTGGAGGTACAATTGATGTTTTATTCCATTATTTGTGTTGGATGTGTGTGTGATTCAATTGGTTCAGGTTAAGAAAAATTATTGTTATCTTGTTTATTGTTTGATATCAATCATTTAGGCTTACAAAATTTCGTTGCAATTGCGGTGCTTTAATGTCTATGTTGTTTCAATTGCTTCTGGTTGAGGTAAATAATTATGCAAGTTGATTTATTTGGTTTGTATGAATTGTTTATTACTTAACGAAAGAAAAGGTTTTTGGGATGAATTGTTTAGTCTAATTCAATTCCGGATAAGAGAAACTAAGTTAACTATGATCTTAGTTAGACTTATCAAAGTGGAGGTTTAGGTTATTCAAGTCTAATTGAATGCCTTAACAAGAAATTCTAGTTAACTAACCTAGTACTTGTCTTGTTTAAAAATTAAAGGTCTAAGTTATATGGATAATTAGATCCTGATAAGAAAAATAGAGTTATCTTTATTTTGGTCTTATCGAACAAGCGATTATATTTGTATAGCCAATTTAGCAAATGAACTAAGGTGCTTAGTGAATTTTGGTTTGCTAAACTATTAGGTAAAATTGCTTTGGGCAATTGTTTCCTTGGTAATATATCAAAACAAAATTACTTTGTAGTTTCGGTTTTGATATTGGTTATCAAAAATGGTGTGTGGAACCCTCGTGCTTAACTCTATAGGTTGCAAGTCTATTGAGATTTGTAAGATCCTTTAGGTTTTTCCTTTATTTATTCGTTTCTTTGTCATTTTATGACAAAAAGGGGGAGAAATATATGGAGAAAACAAGTGATACTGGTATTTATTTATATTGATTGGTATCACTAAGGGAAAGGACATTGGTGCTTAAACGTTTATCTAACGAACGAGTAAAAGCATAGACTAAGGGGGAGTAGCATATCATAAGATGCTTGTAGTTATTGGTATTGTTATTCATTGCATATCTTTTGAACTACCAATATGTGTGATTAGCATAACCGCTCATGACTTGTTTATGTTCTTGGTAAAACTATTCACAAAGGCCTGACTTTTGTATTGGTATGACTTTTATTAGTAAAACCGATCTTAAGTAATCACCTGAGATGGTATGATCTATTTAGTGTTATTGGTATGACCAACTATAGGTAAAGGGGAACCGATCCTAGTAAGAGGTGCAACCTATCACAAAGGGGGAATCGATTCTTGTATGAGGTGCATCAAGTTTTTAGTAGAAAGGGGAATCATCCTATGGACATGTGAAACACGTCTTTAAGCAAAGGGGAACCAATCCTATGGACATGTGCAACACGTCTTTAAGCAAAGGGGAACCAATCCTATGGACATGTGCAATAAGTACAAGTTAGATACCATATATATGTGGGAACCGATCATAGTACCTAGTCAACCGAATTTTGGGAAAGCTAGTGTGACTAAATCTAGTACCCATATGGAGGTGGAACCGAAACTTGTTTTTGGTAGAACCGTGAAACCCATGTTTGGTGATTGAGTGTTCTTGATCAATAAAGTAGTTCTTGAAAGTCTGATGAACCAATTCTAAACTTGTTTGGAAGTGTGGAAAATCGGTCTCAAGATTGTAAGTATGAAAGAGGACTTACAAAGTAAAGATGTCGACATACTTTGAACATGTGCAGTAATGCTTATCTTTTATTGTTCAAAGATATTCCTTAATAGCTAAAGGAAAAATCCCAGATAGAAAAATAAATTGAGAATCTTTTATTTAAGGTTGTTAATTTTATTTTTGGAAAAATGAAAATTAGTAATGTGCATTTACTAGTTGGAATTTTTCTAAGAGATTTTTTGTCAATATTTGGACAAAGCATTTCCAGGAATTATGGAAACCGAATTTGGAATATATTGCATATCTTGAGAATATATTCGGTTTTGGAAATTCCTTGGTGTCCAAACTTCCTTGTCTATAAATATCAAAGTTTGCATTTCGAGCAAACTAATCCTCAGAGCCAACAAAACTACCTCAGTTGTGTTGTTACTGGTGGAGCCGCCTATTCGAAGAGGAAAGTAACCTAATTAGGCGAAATCTGTTACGGCCGCTCAGTTTAAAGACTTCTTTGGGATTGAGAAACTCTATTAGTACCGTTGGTGGGAAACTAGATAATAATTTATCTTTTATTTTCGATTGATTTGATTGACTAATGGTGGTTGAACTTTGATTGCACCTAGTTTGTTTATGCTTGAGAATCTTCTCTTCTGATATAAGATTCACTCAAACTAGATCAAAGTTTCGACGGGGATCTTTAGACTGTTTGTAGATCTAAAGACGTCTTATGATAATCCATTGTTAACATACTCCGTTTTGTGCGTGATTGATCACAAGAGATTCAAATTGATTGTCTGCAGTTGTTGATTGAAGATTAAAGAAGATTTAAAGACAAAGAAGACTTCGAAGATTTATGATTTGGGTTCATAATCTTTGGTGTGCACAATAATTATTTCGGTAAAAGAAGATCCAACTATAATCTGTTTATCCTTGTGGTATATTGGATTGATTAGTTGTGTAGATCGGCATCAATACAATTCTTTGTGATTAAAAGTATTGATTGCAAAATCTTAACAATTACTTTGGTAGTTGTTTATAAGATAGATCTAAGAACCTGACAAAGGAGTTTATTTGAGATAAACAGAAGAGCCTTTTGTCGAACTCACATCACTTGGTTGAAAAGAGTTGATACCAAACAGAATTGTTGTTCCTTTACTGTTTGGAATATGAACCAAAGGAATTGTTCCAAGTACGTGACTTATTACAGGTCGAAGGCGCGGGAATACCGACGGAACTAGGTGAACTATAGGTTTAGTTGCTTGGTCTCAACTATGCGAATTTGGTTTGATTTTGTATAGCATCTTAATCCTGAGAGTATTCCGGGGTTTTTATGCATTTGCGTTTTCTTCGTTAACAAAATCTTGTTGTGTCATTTACTTTTATTTTCCGCAATTATAATTGGTGTTATTATAATTTAAAGTAAATTACACAAACGTTAATTCATATTTACTTGATAGTAATCCTATTGTGGTTGGTTAAGTACGAACCATTTATCAAGGAAACATACTTCGTTGTCGTATTGTCTCGATCTCGTATCCATAGACGATCACACGAAGTGTGAACCAATTTGTTGTATCGTCTCGACTCAATCTATAGACAATCACTTTCGGAGAAATTCATTCACACCATGTCCAATGTGAGAACAATTTTTCTCCTTCAAAATTTGCGTGTCGATTAGATTGGATGCATCAAGTGTATATAGTTTCATCTTTTCCCACACACATCAATAAAAATATCTTAAGAAAACATTAGTTTCCCAATTGAGATTTCATTTTCATATTAGACAATGCATTTGCTTCTCTTTTTTTTGTTTTCTTTTTTGACCATGTGGATTATCCGTCCAGAAACCGAGTCCTGATCGAGATTTGGTTTATTCTATATGAACTTTTAGAAGAAAAAAAATGATATATGTATGGAATTATTTTCACAGATTTCCCTTCTTCATATCTCTAAATCTTTTTTTTAGGAAAGATATAAGAATTCAACGGTATCTCCCACCCACAAGTCTTGATTATTTCTTTAAGTAAGGGTAAAAATCCGTTGTATGAATATAATACATGGTCTTAAACAGTGAAGACATTCATTTCATTTTGGTTATGCACCCAACAATTGTTAATATTCTTAGTTTAATCGTGTTAGATCTAAGGCAATGATGGTAAAAATTTAAATTTAGAGTTAATACCACTTCATTTCCCATTAGTCTGTTAGAGTCCAGTAATGTAAACTAGCTAGTATAAGTCAGTTGTAACCTGTAAGAGCTATTAGAAAAGTCTAGATAAGTCAAGTCGGTTAATTATAAGTGTGAAAAGCTAAACTATCTAGTTAGAGATAATGAAAATAAATCTCCAAAAAATGAGTTGTTAAAACCAGTCAAAAAGATAAGTTAGTGAGTGCTCTTTAGAGACAACTAGAGAAAGTAAGAGTCGGCAGTTGAAGCCTATAAATAGGTACTTGTATCACCAATTGTAAACTGAGCAAGAACACTAATAAAAGAGTGAGAGAAACGAGAGAAAACAATCTTGCTTCAACTTCTATTTTACTAGGAACTCTAACTACTATGCTTGTATATTTGTATAGTATCTTTGAGAGACTTCTCTACAAGAAATTATATGTATGACTTCCACTTGGGGAAATATCGTCCCTTGAAGATAAACAAATAGAATTAAATCATCAACTTAGAGACAAAAAAAAGAGAATATAAAAGTTTAGTGAAAACGGAAAATAAATTATATATTATATATCATGTGAGCTTAGTGTCCCAAACATAATCATATTAAATAGACAAAGACCAAATTGATTTTCTTGCTTTAGAAGTGGACCTTAACTAAAAGATGGGTGATAAAATGAACAAACCTTATTTTTACGAATAGAACATGAGTAAAATAGGCATAAATTTGGAACATGAAAGTAATATGAACTGTGTTGAAAATAAAATCTAGTGTATGTTAGAAGAAATAAGGTTCTTCCTCTTAAGACTGGTGAGATAGAGTCTTTAATATCCTTCCCTGAAAACCACACATGAGGTAGTGGAATCGGTAGGACTGAAAGACTCAAAGGACTTGGAAACTCATTTCAAGTTGACACGATTTCTTACCATCTCTCGGTTCGGAAGAAAATGTTCCCAAGTGGCATGACAGTTCTTTCTCTTTTCTCTGGAATTGACGGTGCTAAAGGCACTTTACATCAGCTTGGAATCCTTTTGAAGACGTTTTTTTCCGTTGAAAAATTTAAGACAAGTAAAAATACTCTTTATAGCTAGTAGAAGTTAACAAATCAAATAAAATATTTGATCAATATTAATGATTTTCGGAAGTTGGATGCTGATAAGTTGGATCAGTTGATCAACTAATTTGGTGGGTTTTGATTAGTTATTATAGGAATCTCGTACAACAAATTTAATGGCATCAACAGGGTGAGTAGAAATGAGATCAAGGGTAAGTATTCTGCTTTGTTTTATAATCAAATCAATGTTATAATAGAAAAACAAATAGTTGTGTAAAATATATTCCTATGAAACTTATATTTGGGTAGTCGTCCAATGAATAATCATTAAAGGTCACATTGCTAGTTTATCATAGTTCAACATCTAATGATTTTATACCTATCGAGATAAATATTTGAATATCATGCTTCAAAACCTTTTTCAAATGTGTGACCTTAAATTTGCTACAAAATTCATGAGCTAATGAGTTAAAGATATTAACGACAGACAAAGTTATAATATAACCGGTAAAATATTCTAAGTATGTTTCCCCTCTTGTTTAGGAAATTATGAAGATAAAATCATGTTATATTTTGTTTCACATCATGGTAAAGAATAATAACGTAACTGAAATGAAATTTAATTGTGTTATGGTGACGTGTTGTTTGAAGAAGAAGAGGAAAAAAAAGAAAAAGGGAAACATATTTAGAACACACTACTCTGGAACATCGTTGAATATTTTGAATTTATTCTTATGAATTTCTAAAGATTTTGCAAATTTGTTGTAGGTCAATCAAAATTTCTAAAATGCTTTGGAATTATTTTCTTATTGCATAAAGATTTTCTAAAAGTTGTCCGAATTGCCTGAATTGATATTGCTGGGTTTAAAATTTGAAATGAAAGATTTAACATTTCAAGGGATTTCAATAGATATTTATGTTAAAAAAGCTTCAAGCGATTTCAATAGATATTTATGGCAAAAATAAAAAAACTAGAAAAAAAAGTTTCTCCAAAACAACTGATGTTTTGAGAAAAAAATTAAGTTTCTTTTTTTTCTTCCAAGGGTAACATAATAATGAAAATAAGAGCATCTCTTACGGCATTCAGATACGTATCGTAAGTCGAGATAAAAATAAAAAGACTACAATTTTTAGTTTTTCTTTCTTTCTAAATTTCATCTCCAACGGAGTTTAGATGTGTTAACAGCCGGTTATTTCACTACAAATTTTTCTTTTTCAAAAGCTAAAAAGATCTACGTAGATAACATTTATTAATAGATGGGGAAAAAAACATGAGGGGTCATAAAGCCAAAACTTCCCAAAGAAAGAAAAAAAAGGACTAAAAAGCAAAAGAATACATTTACGAACTCATCAATTGCGTTTCATCCGAAAAGCATTTTCAGAAGTTTTTTTTAGTAAATTCTATGTTTTTGTTTAGCATTTTTCCTTCTTAGAACCATGCAAAACAGGGTAGAAAGCGCCCAAGGGAAGAGAACTTGGAGTAGCTCTATCCGGATTATATTTTACCATCATGTTAGTTTTCCCATACCAGAGTATATGTACTTAATGACATGAATAAATAATCAAAAACTAAAATAACAATGCAATTATCTAGTTTACCACCAATGGTACTTGTAGAGATTTTTGACCCCTAGAAGTTTTTAAACGAGCGGTCATGAGAGATTTCGCCTAATTAGGGTACTTTGCTCTCCAGATAGATGGATCCACCAGAAACAACACGAATGAAGTTTGCCTGGCTCTTAGGATAGTTTGCAAGAACTGTAAAATCAACTATTTATAGACCAAGGTTGTTAGGAAAACAAGGAAATTCCAAAACCGAAAATATTCTCAAGATAAGCAATAAGTGCCTAATTTTGGTTTTCATACTTCCAACCTGTAATTCTGAAATCTCTCATTAGAAAATATCTAATATTAGTTTAGCACTTAACTATTTTGATTTGCTGGAAAATCAAAAGCATATAATCGAAAATTGTAATTAAAAGATTCTCAATATTTCGGATCGGGATCACCTTGTGTATTAAGGAATATCTTTGAACAATAAAAGATATAAATCATATTCAAGTTCAACTTATGCCGACATCTGGAACTTTCCTATTTAGCAAACCCTAATTCTAAACTCACACAAAATCGTAAAGTAATATGTAAATACAGAGGGTCGGTTTTTCTCTTGGGACCGGTTCTACCATGACTCCTAACATAGGTTAAGATCAGTTCTACCATGACTCCCAACATAAGATAGGATTGGTTCTACCATGACTCCCAATATAGGTAAGGATCGGTTCTACCAAGACTCCCCATAATAGATAGGATCGGTTATACCATGTATCCCGATATAGGTAAGGATCGGTTCTACCAAGATTCTCAACATAAGTCAAGATCGGTTCTGCCATGTATCCCAAACTAGGTAAATATTGGTTATACCATAACTCTTAGCAAAAGTTAGATCACTTCTATAAAAGTTCTTACCTAGGTTCGAATTGGTCATCCAATAGATCTTCAATGAAAACCGGAACAAAACGCCTATTGATTTCTTTTCAATTATGGAACAAGTTTCATATATGTACTTCCTTTAAACATATGTAATCAAATATAGTTTCTTATGATGAAATCACACTTATATCCAATACACCATCAAGTAACGAGTTACATAGATAATGTTGATATCGTATTTACGAAGTTCAAAAGATAAATGTTTACTTCATAATCAAATATTAATTCTTGACACTTTGGTCTAATAAAATGACCAAGTCTAATACTAGAGTATAAAATATAACCTCGCATGTTATGTTATCAATCTTAAACGACTTTAAAGCAATGATAGGAATGGAAGCAAGTCAAGTCAGTGTCACTAACCTCAATTGGAAGGATGATGTCTTCATTGTAGTCGATACGTCTTTACGATTTTCGGGTCTTTAGAGTAATACTTGTATATCTCAACATTCCTAGACTTTGTAGTCTAACCTAAATGAAGTTGAATCTAGTACATTTAATCAAGCGACTCTAATTGAGTTTTGATACTAAAACATGACAACCAAACTTGACATACCAACGCTTGGTGGGTTCAACCTAGTAATGTTCTAAGATATAAATGTTTCATAATCTTGACATATAATGAGTCAGATTGTTTTATTACGCTTCGCTTTTAGGATGGAAAACTGCCTAATATTTAAACCTCATAAGTCTTTGGGGAGAGTAATATGCTTTGATTTATTCATATAAATGCCCTTTTCATTTTGTTTTTTGTTCCACCAAAAATTTCTCTGCATCTATCTTGTCAGTTATTTGTTTATGCATATAAAAAAAAACCATGTGATGGCTAGTAAGAGTTCCAAGAATATAACGGTTTAAAGTAGTCTTACCTGGTTGATTTAGGAATTTGGACTTCCAAGAAGCGCGTATTTCAGTAAACTTAATGATCAAAGGTGCAAAGACTCAACTTTAATTCTTTGTAGTATTAAAGGTACACCAAGATACTTTTCTTGGAGAGTCATCTTCCTTATGTTCAAAATATTAAAAGTAATATCAGTCTTAACATAATTTGAACTTTAAGACTAAAAGATATACCTGATTTGTATAACTTCATTGATTGTCCAGAGAACTTACTAAACTATTTTATGATTGAGGTAATAGCTTTAGATTCAATTGCCCTAGCATTAGTATGTTAAACCACTTTGTGAACCCCAGATTCTTTGTTCTAGTTTTACTGATATTTTGAAATTCAACCTTTGGAATATCATGAAACTTTAGTATATTATGCTTATTAAGTCATAATGATACTATAAAAATTTCATGAAAATCAGGTCTCATTTTCTACTGAAAAGATTGTATAATCTGTGACTGCATTCTGCAAATTTTAAACTCTGAACAACCAATTGATCTTAGTGTTCTCATTATCCGTCTTTCGGATAAAGCTTAATATTTAGTATGTTATTCATTACTTTAGAGGTAACTTATTGCAAATATTTAAGTGAATATGATCAGTGTAAGTCCCCAAAAGAGTGGGATAACCAGGACTGAATTATGCATGATGATTCTAAAAGTACTTTGCTTGTGATGTATTTATCTCTTTAATTAACCTTTAGAATTTCATGATTTTTGGATTTATAGTGTGAAATTGAGTCGTAAAGATATTGTAGAAATTTCAGGATAATTGTATGTTGTTTACTGCTGAAAAAATTGAACAAAGCTTGACTGAAGTTTGAAAACATAAATTTTGTATAGCCATAGGAAGTTGGTCATGTCGTAGTTAGCTTATATATAGACATACATGTTTGAATTGATCGTAATTGTGGAGCTTAATGGTTGGGTTGTACTTGTTTAAGTTATTTAATGATAATGATTGGTGGTTTTTGACATTGGAGAATTGTGTGTATATTGATTAATTGACATGCTTGTGGAACCCATGGTTTTAGTGATATGGAACCATGCAAGTAGGTGACTGAAATTACAAGAATACAAGTGTATAAGATATATTCCTTTTGGTGTATTTTTTACTGTATTTTACGTATTATCTCTTGCTTATCATGGTATATTTGGCAGTCAAATAGACATGGAAATTATATTCTTGTTAGTGAATTGAATGTTTATTTCATGGTCTGTAATTGAAGTAATATTTTATGAACTATGACATCTCAAATATATTGAGTGTTCATTTCCTTGTGATTATGTAAATAGCTTCACGTTGCTTGGTGATCGGTAATGCCTTGGTGATATCTTATACTATTGTTAGAGGTCATAGAAGCACTGATGTTTGATGATAATTGCGATCATATTTCTCTCAACCGCAGAGTAGTTGTAAACTTTATAGGGATAAATCATGTAATGATTATGGATATGTTGCAGGTATAACAACTAAAATGGTACGAAGAAAACTACTATTATCTTGATTTGAGAATTAGACTGTTAATATTTTGCCTCATGCTAGCTACTAATATGGAATATATGAGTACTTTCTAGCGTAGACCTACAGTACCTGATGTGTTCGTTAATATGAACTTTTGTATCTTATTGAATTACATAAAGAGTTCAGAATATCATCATTTAATGATGACTATAACGTATAATTGTTCGACTTGTGGTAGCTTTGAGCATAGTAGTCAAATATAATGAAGTGTATACGATGATTTTTCCGAGTTACACTACATTGGCAGTCAAGTGGACAGGGTACTCGTGATTTAAATGTTTGTTTGTTATCTCGAATGCATAGTATTTTGAATACCTTAGTGGTAGTGCATATGGATGAGATAATACCCATGTTTTGGGTCATGTTGCTTGTGTGTATGCTTATATACTCTTTGGTCAGTTATGCGTCACTAATCATCTCCAAAGAAAATGCGAATGTCATAAGGACTATTTAAAGAAACAGTTATACTATTATTTGACAGTTCTTCTTTGCATGTTAAGAGTCTTGGATAAAGATTCATTACACAATATAAACAAGTAAGGAGACAAGAGGTTACCTCATAGCAAGCCTCTTTGTGGTTTAAGCATTTCCCTTGGAGATCCATTTAGTAAGATAAAAGGAGAAACAGTCGATATGCATTATTCAATCTTCTTCTTTTTCGAAGAAAATGTTATATTAAAAAGAAAAAATAAATAACAAACTACAAAGCTGACCACACACTCATGAGAGTTTCCCAATTGGTCCAAATGAGAGTAGGGGGGACAAATTTAAAGAAATCGGTATCACAAGACCATAAAACTACAAGTTGCTTAGCAAGATCAATATTTTCCTCAACACTTTTCTGGCGGCCACCAAAAACTCTCTCATTCTAATAGTAAGCAGTGTAAGCCACAAGTCCATATGATTTTGTAAAGTATCAATATTGGTCTTTTTCCTCTTAAAGTTAACTTTTTTTTATGACAATAAGCAGTGTGTTTGTCTCCATTTTTAAGGTCCTCCTCTTTATTCCCATGTTTCTAAATGTATTCTTCCACATTAAACCAATACATATGTTTTCAAGTTTTGAATTTATTGAGCAGAAGCCTCTCTGTTACCAGTAGAGAGCTTCAATTTGGGACTTAGTTTTCATGATTTGAGTGTTTATATTACCAAAGGTAAAATTATTGTCTAAGATCTACCTTGGCATTATACATACATTCAGTGAGTCTATAAGCATGGGAACCATGTTCTACGGTGTTCCGATTATTGTTAATGATCTTTTTGCATGCATTATCTCTAAACCAAGCTTTATTCAACCTGAACGATTTGTAGTGTCATTTTGCACTTCCTAGGGGAATTAAATGGAAAGTGGTAACAATAGAATAATTGTTCATGCAGGTTACATTGGCTAAAGTTCTATCTAGCATTTCTAGAATAATTTCTTGATTTCTCCATGTAAATGAATTCCCCCGAAAAGGTGAACTATGCAATCATTATGATTCAAAAAATTATTGAGTTCATCAAGTTAAGATTGTGACAATAGATTTCCACTTTTTTTTTCCTTATTGGAACAAAATGAAGTTAAGATCACATATGACAACCCAAAGCAAGATATTCTGCATACCTAAGTCATTCATATACTCCCACAGAGCAATTCTGTAGTTGTTATCCAGAGCCCCATCAATAAGTAACCAAAGGAAAAAATAATAATCTAGCATCCATGCTACTCTCATCCAAACTCAGGTTGCTAATTCAGAAAGAATTTTGACTATCTAAGCACCGCCATAGAGATTTGTATGGAGTGAATCTATGAAATCTTAGGTGGCATCATTTTTTTTAATACCCAAACTGCTTTGAAAATGCTATAATAACAATAACTAAATAAGCTATACAATCAAGTCCATACAAAACGCTGGAAAAAACTAACAATATCTTTCATACCATGAGAGATTCCAATCATGTATGTGTGGTATTTTCAAATTCGTTAGCAAATGTGTTAGGCATCCATAGTACTTTTTCATTTGAATTAAGTATAACTTATTTATTTATTTTTATACAAGGGATTTTTGTATAAAAGAAAATTCCCTGTTAGATGTAGTAAGCTGCAAATACTATAAATTATTAAGATTTTCTAAAAATCAGAGTTGTCAAATTTATGAATTCACATGTAATTTCCCAAAACCTCTTGCTTAAAAAGTATCTCCTTAGGCTTCCTCTATAGACCTTGAAAGTTCAACATTCAACATTGGAACCGATACAAAACCGTGACCAAAGGGTTGATTCAACATAAGGTTCAAGAATTTGCTTGAACGCAAACTTGAATCAACACATGAGCGACCAATGATTTGGCGTTCCAAAAATTGCTTTAGCGACCAATGATCTGCCGCTCCATCGGATATTCTCCTCGAATATGCTTGTGAGCGACTAACGGTAAGGCGCCGAGCGACTAATCATTAGGCGCCCCAGTTGAGCGCCAAACCATTGGTCGCTCACGATAAATATTTGTTTGACCTTTTTTAAGCTACACTCTGTTGGCACTCATACGAGATAATTCACGTTCTTATAGATAACTCATATTCTGGTCGGGATATGAAGATTCGACGAGGAGCCTCAATTTCATAGAGTTTAGCTAAAAGTGAAGAAGAAATTTTGAAATCACTTATTGATGTGCCGTCTCCGACCACTCACTCCCGATCCGTTTTTCCCGCCAATTATCAAGGGTTGTCACTCTCAAATAGTTTGACCTCCTTTCTCATCGTGGACATGCAAAAATCTAGGTTATGTGTCTAGAAGAAAAAAATGGAGAACAAAAGATCAAGTCTGTTGTTGGTTTTAGGGGTAATCCTAGAGCGACCAACGATTTGGCGCTTTGACCATGTTGACTAGGTTAAGCGACTAATCATTTGGCACTCGGGAGGAAGCGACAAAATGTTGGTCGCTTAGCGTCTTTCCTTTTGACGCTTCTACGGAGAATGTTAAGCCACCGCAGGGGCCAGGAAATGATTCACGGTGACGCGGCACCATGTTGAAAGTTGAATCTTGAAGCCTTTAACTCAATAAATCTCAATTGACTAAGCCCGTTACAAACTTTGAAAAAGGAAAACGAAAATGTTTGAGAACCCCTAATTGCTTAAGAAATCACATAGAATCTCCCCTGTTCTTATACTCAACTAGTATTGTATTAGAGCCTCTTTATATTCTAAATGGCCTGAACTATATTTAACTTCAAATCCCTGAACACCCTCTCACATCTAGCTTCGACATCATTCAGCAACAACCCCAAATTCAGGCCAATTCAAATTTAAACATTCAACTATAGAAGCCAATTCAAATTTAAACGCTGTGCAATATAATTTCAAATAGAATTGCAAAAATCACCTAAAAAACTTCAATTCTCACTCGATCTGAATATTATATGGGAAAGAAGCCAACAATATATCTAGAATCACTAATAATGAAGAATGAGACTGCAATAATAAAAAAATTCCTTTTGTTTTTGCTTCAGATGATTTTGGTTAACACCGCAAGAACAACATGGAAGCTTATAAGTTCTAGATACAAAAATGCTTTTAACTCACTAATAAAGGAAAGATACAGCATCTTGAAGTTTTCATGATTGTCAGTTTCATCCACAAGGGCCATTTTACAGCCTCAAGTGAAGTGGGGCAATCAGGTTAGAATAGGTTATTTGATCTGTCTTTTCAGCCATTCCCGCTATTATATACATATATATGCTCTTGTATAACCCCGCGAATCAGGGCCTAATCCACATTCTTGAAGTTCTGCCAGCACCTCTGCAACTTATTCAGTCTACCCTTCTCCCCATAGATATTTGTTAGTATTTCGCGCGTATAATATCTGAAACAATACTTGATTCTTCAACCTCAGTAGCACATCTCTTAATTTTTTCATTTCGCTTTCTTTCCCGTAAGCATCTAGCATACAGTTGTAAGCCTCGAGGGAAACCAAAAAATCATGAAATTCCATTCTTCGAACACTTGATTTCAAATTCTTCAAGTCTTTGTTTCGATAGACAGCTATACGTGTTGTAGGAGATCACGTCAGTTAGGCCCCATTTTCTGGCCATCCAAAACACATTCCCAGCCTTCTTGAAAATCCTTGCTTTTCTATACAAATCAAGCATCACATTGACAGATAGCGTTTGGTGCATAACAACGTTGACCCTAGAAAGCTCATCCACAGGTAAGGCACTCGAGCAAAAAAATTTAAACACAGTTGTACATTTCTTGATCCCATGCAATCCTGCTTTTCAGTATCTGGTAATATATTTCTTCCAACTTTTGTTGCACAAGACACTGTTGATAAATCCGAAGCATATCACGATACAGAAAAACATCCGAAACAATTTCCTTCTGCTTTTCCATTTCCTATAAAACCAAAGAAGCCTCTAACAACCTACAAGTAACCATATCCAAAGTAATACTCAAAGATTTCAGCTTCAATTAAAGGTCTTTTGCTTCATCAAATCAACCCACGAAACCATAGATGTCTATCATTGTGCAGCTATGAGCGAATTAGGATCGCCCCCAAATGTGGGCATTTCAGTAAATATTCATACTGCATCCTCGTGTTGATCAGGCTCTTTGCGGATCCAAATTAACAAATGATACAAGTTGTCCTCGAATATGCTAGCTTCTCCTTTAGGACTTCCAAAGCATCATCAACTAAATGATGTTTCACATGGGCCATGACTAGCATCGAACAGGAAGTCTGGTCAACCAAAACATGTTGATGAAAAGAACCTTTCAAAACTAGAGGTACTTTATTTACCCTTTGAATCTTCTCATAAGCCTGCAAAACACTACTGATGATTGAAGAATATTGGCACCCCATCCTCCTCATATCGTTGATTGTCGCTGTAACCCTTTGAATCTTCTCATAAGCCTGCAAAACACTACTGATGATTGAAGAATATTGGCACCCCATCCTCCTCATATCGTTGATTGTCGCTGTAACCCCCTCGTTATCCTTATTCCTCACTTGCAAGGATCAGTTGAAAAAATAAGGAGACTCATGAACATTTTCCAGGTCGAAGTCACCTCTATCTGGAAGGGGGGGAAATGACAAAGTTGGGAACGATGTCTGGAAGCTCTCCAACAACTTGAAGAGAGAAACATAAGAATTATCAACGTTAGCCAAGAATGAATGTACGACAACTTTATTAGTATGGTGTATATAGAATGTAAGGAAAAAATCCTACTAGGCAGTGAGTACTTACATTCTCAAGTATAGGCATATCGTAAAGCTCTACAAATTTTTCTCTCAAAATTAGGTTCATCTTGTCGACATCACATGCATGTGTCCAGAAGGAGTCATGAACCCCTGCCAATTAATTTTATCACCAAGTTAGATTTCAGTGCGCCAAAGTAACCAAGTAAGGAATAGGATATTATGCTAGAAAGTTTAACCTCAATAAGTATAACAGGATCGACTTTTCAAAAACTTATACCCACAGGAGTAATGCTTGGCAGGCCACTTTTTTCAAGCACATTGCTGACCACGTGGTCTCCATATGAAGATACACCAAGGGCTAATTCATTTCGAGGGATGACCTCCATGTGGAACATTCAGACCACATGGTGGGCACTATAAGCTAGCATCATTTTTTTCTACGTCATTTTGCGACACGCTACTTTTTACACACTTTAAGTTTAAGTACATCTAATGATCTTGAGATCCAAATTTCAAACAATGATGTTAGAGATTTCACTCTGATTATTATGGGTCATAACAACGAGAACTCATGGGAGAGGGTAAACATATGCTAGCTCGCGAATTTGGCGGATAATATGGTTTATACCCTATAAAAAGAATCAACCACAAACCTGCAAAATGCAATCCTGCATCCCTGCAGGCAACAGCAGTCATCATCATGTGAGAACCATCAAGCGAGTGCACAAAGTTTGGAGGAAAAGCGCTCTTCTGCTTCTTAACATCAACCTGGAAATTTTACAGCTGTGTGGTTATATTCAATCATTAATGGCGATATTCGGACTAAAACAGAAGGAGCAAATTGGATACAAAATATTAGGATTTAGGAGCTTACAGAGTCGCCCTCCCGCTGCAAAGCTAAAACCTGAAGGGAAGTTCTGATCTACAATACATATTTAACGAAAATCAGTAAGCAGTTTAATATATTCTCAGAGAGTAGATATAGCTAACATATGGTGTAGTCTTCAACCGGTCAAAATAAAATAGCAGTTATCCTCTCGACTAGTAGAGGATTCTGGCGCAACCATTGGATCACTATAACTCATTATATGCATACAGCAATAACTAAGACGAAAAGGTCAACAAGATCAAAAATAGTGGAAAAGGATCTCAGAGCTTATACTTTCGAGGAATTCTTGTCTACATTAGAATCTACTTCTAATCTTGAAAACTCACAAGATGCCTTTCAGGTTTGCGGTAAGGTTGCACAACTGGGAGTCCCAGAGGAGTAGTCCACCTTACAGGCTCATTTTCTGACGCGATTATCTGTCAAAATTCCATAACGAAGTATAAGAACAAGGAAATCCCTAAAATCTTAGTCACTCTAGCTGTACAAAAGCTGTCAGCAGTCAAAATGTACCTTTGCACAATCACCAAGCCATCCCATAATACTACGAGCAGCTTGAAACATTTCCCCAAGTGCAGTCATCGTCACCTATTCAGAAGTAAAGTATTACCAAACAGTCAACTGAAGTAGATTTTTGCAGCAGGGGACCAACATGTTTTAGTAGTCTCTAATGGCTGCTATGATAGAAACAATACAACGGTTTTATACGGTGGCAAGGCTTACTACTAAGTTTTTGTACGAGATTTAACTCAGGTGAGGAGGATGATGAAATCCAAATCAATGCAGTAAAAAAGTTACGAGCTGAGTGCGTCAAGTTTTGCATAACCCAGCTAAACCTTCAGGATATCCTGTTGTCAAGCAAAATTCTAGTTTTCTCATCTGTTGTAGTTATATGATTTTTTCTACGAATAACTTATTTCGTTTTTCATTTATTCCCTGATTCTTTCAACACAACCTTTTTTATGAAAACAAGAAAATATGTTATCTTGTCGTACTGCAAATGTGAACACAAAAAAAAAAAAAAAAAAATATCATCTCTCGTAACTGTAAATGTGAGCATACAAGTCTCATGTTGTAACAGTAGCTTACTTTAGCCGCATAACAAGATGCACTGAACAACAATCGGTCATCAGTAATGTTACCCCTTTCCATCAATCTCCTCTTAATCTGCTCACGTGCACCAACATAAGTTACGCCATACACTGAGGTCATCACAGTTTGTTTCACCAATTTCCGGTCTACCTGAAAGCTACCAAGACATCAAGATCATAAGTCAACAAATATTTCCAGCATATACTGTCTGCCCTACTCATAAGGATTCAGGGAAGTGGAACTTTACTGATCCCAAATGAGCAAACTGACCTGATCAATTAAGAGATTTGCTAGTCGAGCAGCTGAATGAGTTGCCGGATCTTTGCTGCAGTCTCTTTTCATAATATCATGAACTCTGCAGTTTACAAAGGATATGTCTTAAGGGCTTCCAATCTGGAATATAAAAGAAGGATGTGACCTTCTTCCAACAAGATAAGCATGCATATAAGTGACAATTATGAAAATAGACTCTTACATAACAGCTAAAATCTCTTACCTAGCAGCTATTTCTGAATAAACATCTGCCGGCCTCTCTCCCGCTATTAAATTTACTGCAGCTGCCTCCAACTGAAACAAGAAGCGTGTAAGAGCCTAATCAAACAGAGACATGTAATTTCTTAATATTTTTATTTTATTCAACGTTTGATTACCATATTAAACAGTAAAGAATGGAACATTCATTTAATGGTTGCAGATTCTTTTACATGGAACCTAAAAAAGGGATAAAAAGGTGGTGGAAACAGAATACATACACTGTCTCTCCCAAGGGCTGCATAGTGCTGCAAACCGTTGCATGATCCATCCTAAGAAAAAGAAGTTTTCTCATAAGCCTCAAATTATTGAAACAACATTTATAAAAGGGCGATACATTAACTTAAGCTTATTAGACTGATACTAGGTTTAAAAAAAAAAAAAAAAAGAGACAAAAAAGAACAAGATTGCGAAATGCCAAGGAACCTTCTTAGTATAAAATATTATACTGTTACACTCACTTGATGAATTGGCAGGTGGGAGATGACAGTGTATGGTGATGAGCTCCTCAGGGAGTCTGACAGATTCATGCATGCTGCTAAGCACTGGAAAGGATCTTCTGCACTTAACCACCAACGTTTTCCATCAATCGGCCTCTGTGCTGAATCTAATATATCATCCAGGTGATTATCCACAAACATTACACGCTCTTCATAGGGGAGCTTATCAACACCGCCTGCATATAGATTTGCCAAATGAATCTTCAGCCAGCGCAAGCCAGCTTTTCCTAGTGGTCTGCCTTCAGCAAACTCCAGAACACCTCGACAAAGATCTGAACTAAGATGATTCAAATGTGAATGCATGGGGTACGCACGGCCACGGAAATCTAGATTGTGAGGATAGTAGAAGCCTTCCTCATCTTTCATTTTTCGGGCCACCTGTTTCAAAATTGAATATGTCAGCATAGAATCTCATAAAATAACTTATCCATAGAATAAAAACTATGAGAAATCAAGTGCAGGAACATGCTGGGGTACAACCGTCTGACACTTCAGATCAGGGTCAAACGCTGAATTGCCCAAGTACCTGACATGGATCTTTATACTACTACAAACTTGCAAACCTAAGAATAAGAAATCTTACAGAAAGCTTAAGCTCAATGTCACATCTCTGAGCATGCCTCTCCCGGTTACACTTTTTTGCTTTACTCACACTCCATTTCCATTTTTGGATTTCGATCGCATCATCTGAGTGTGGCTCCTCTGGTATCAGCAGCTAGAAACCAATGCAGCAAATCTATTTAGTGTGAGATTAATCCATGACCAACACTATAGCAAAAAAACCAAATTTTCCCTGCACTTAAGCAATCTCCTATGCTCTAATTCGTTTTAATTGTGTTTACAATCTGAAGCTAGTTAAGAAAGGAGCTTCCATGAAATGAACAATGCTCATCAAAATGAGCACGAAATCAAGCATACAGTTCTCTGAAAGAAGTTTTGCAGGGTTTATGGTTTTACATGATTTATAAACATGTTAAAGGTTCGAGTTAAATTATCAATATAATAGGTTAGCTTTTAGCACTGCAGATTTATTGAAATTCAACAAGATGTTAAAGAGCTCACATCTTCACGATCGACCAGTCCAGCTACATTACCACCTCTGGCCCAGACAGCCTCTATGACCTCAAGAACCCTCTTATTCACCCTCCATTTTGTTCTTCCCAGTGTATCCAACGCCTGAAGAAACGCAAGTCAGGGAATTTTTATCTAAAGTCTAGCAACTTCTAGAAAAACAAAGTAAGCAATAAACTAGTTTTCTTCCAAGAGTTCATGTTGGAGAGTGTTACATAAATAGAAGTACTCCAAATCTACAGCATATTATCATGATTGCGAAAAAATAAAATAGAATAAAAATTACTGTCTCCTATGACATGCCATATTAACAAAATACAACCTACAACCTTCGGTAACAGACAAAACATGATGTAAGTTGTAATCTGCTTAGAGATCCGACCAGAAACTTCAAAGCAAAAACTTCAGGTCTCAAATTTGAGTCTCTCAAACAGTGTCATTTGCCAGACCTATCTGTTCTCAATTTTAACATGTGGTATTTTACCTCGAACACTCTCTGCATCTGTTTTCGAGGAACACTCTTAACTGCTTCCTGTTGCTGCCTGGCACCATGTGTACGCATTACATAAGAAGGTAAAAACAAGTGGCCACCTGTTTGATACCTGAAAACCAAAAGAATATTACATAATTTACACTAGGAGGCCACTTGAGATGATTGATTGTGTTACAGGCAAGAAATATTGGAAAAAAAGATCTGGATCCTTGTACCCTTTCCATTTCTTTGGTGGTATTAACATTGGCATGTATGACATCTCCATGTGCCTAACCTGCAGTTAAACATGATTTCAGTGACATCCACCACGAGTAACACAAGAAATAAGAGACGAATTTTATATCTTCACTTACAGTTCCATCAAGCCCTTTGTGGACTAGTTCATCACACTCTATAACCCCATATCTTTTCCCACATCCAGGCCTGCAAGCCAGAAAATATTTCAGGTTTCACAATCAATGCTTTGAGAAATATATTTTATAAGCATCCCATCTGAGATCAATTTTCCTCCATGAAACATCATGCTAAAACATAGTAGTACAAGGTAAAAACGAGACAAACTGATAGACCTTTACCTTCCCCGTGTTTTCGTGCACAAAGAAATCAAAAAAGATTATGCATTGGGGAAAAAAGAATATGTTAAGTTGTTAATGAACAATTATCATGAAAAAGCAGGTCAAGTTTTAATGGTCTTTTAAGTATGTTTGTAAGTCAAAATATGGAAAACTATCAAGAGAGAATTGCTAGCTGAAACAAGAATTGAAGGCTTACCCTGATCCCTTCCTGATAGTTTTAAGAGTGTGCCTAAATGCAGGTCGAATATCCGGTGGACTATCTGCTAACTGGTTGATTGGAGGATGAACGAAGGCTGTCTCTGTTAATAATTCTAAGAGACGACTTCCCAGCTGCAAATAAATTGAAACATCATTTAAAAAAATAAAAATGAATGAGAACTTAAAATTGTTTAAAAGCCAAGTTAAAAAGACGGGAATTAGAAAGAGTGCAGACACAATATCACCAACCTTAGCCTGGGCATCTCGGCCCCAAGACGTACTTTCTTCATTTGTTACCAACCTCTGAGCCTCTATTACTTTTTGCTTCTTGATCAAAGTATTAACACGTTTCCTCAAAATGGCCTGCTCTTTAATCAAAGCCTCATCTTTATCGATTTCATTCCTCCTTCCCCTTCTGTAGTTCTTAGAGTTCTCCAAGAAAGTATGAATCCTCACCTGAGACAGAAAAGAGCTAGATAAATGTCATTTTGGTTTAAAATAAGCAGAAACTTATGGGATGCCAAGGTGAATGAAGAACATTTTCGCTGGGGTACTAAGAAAATTTGATGACTTGGTGTTTATCCAAATCAAGTGTATTACAGCTTCTAAATGAAGTACTTCAATTATGTTTTGAAGCCACTTTAGAAAAGCAGCCTCTCCTCCTGCTAAACTATCTGACGACTTTTAAACATGCACACAATTTAGACTTCGTAAACACTATCGCAGGTATTCTTTTCTGCTTGAAAAGAATGTTAGAGAGACAGAACACTATCATACAGATACTCAAGTGGAGTCAGTTGGACTTGGTTTCTCATCAATACGGCATACCATTTTAAGCTGGGGTGCCATAACTATCCAACTTAATATATATAAGCCCCGCCCCGCCAGTCTAATTTGTCTATAACATAGTAGAAGTGATGACAATCACAAAACTCGCAAAACTTTAAAGAAATGAAGATAAAACCAATAAATCACCTCTTGTTCCACAGCTTCACCAATGTGAACTGCAGCTTGAACAACTCGAACACATCCATCTTCATGTCCAGTCATCAATAACCCCATCATTTTATGCATAACAATAACAGCCATTTTATCAGCAGGTAATAGACCAATTTGATTAGCATAAGCAGCTTTCTGCTTCTTACTCTCTTGCAAAATTTGATCTTTAGCAATTGCATCTCTCAGTGACTCAAACCAACCAAGAAATAATGATTTAACATAAGGCAAATTAGGAGCTAATTTCTTCTCTAACATTTCTCTTTGTAAATCTCTATACTCTTGTGTCATTTTCTCCCATGCTTCAGTTTCCATCTTAATCTGTCTCCTTCTTAGTGAATCATATTTCTTTTTCTTAGCTACTCTGTCATCACCATCAGAAGACAGAGATTGTTTTTTGAGATTAGGGTTTGATAAAATGCAAGAAATCCAAGGTGGGTCTTCATAGAAAACTCTAGAAATTGATTCTTCAAAATCTGAAAGAATATTCTTGTTGCTGGTGTTGTTGTTGTTGATAGAAACAGATAAGGTTGGAAGTTGAAGTGAATGCAATTGAGAGGAGATAGAATTGTTAAGTTTTGGGTTAGGATTGTTGAAGATAGAATTGAAGGTTAAAAATTTGATGATTTTGACTGATTTTTTTTGAGATTTTCCTCCTCCTCTTCTCCATGGTTGATGTAATTGAGTTGGAGAAGGGAGATATGAGACTGTTAAAGCCAGTTCTGCAAATTGGGGTTTAGAGTAGAAAGAGAGTGTGTTGCAGAGAAATGGACTCGTAGTTGAATGGTGAGGAAACAACCCCTCCTTAAACCCTTGTCGACGAAATTTTGGCAGAAAAATCAACTAGGTGAGTCGAGCAGGATGCATATACGAGCCGCGTTATGCGACCTTTTTTTTTTTTTTTTTTTTTTTTGGGCATGTTTGGGCCGGACTCGCGATTTGGATTTGGATTTGAGTCTGAGCCGATTCCTCTTGATGCGAGTCTGAACCATGAATCATGAATCATGAACCTTGAACTCACTGTCTGATGCAGACCTAATACTGACTCGGATCTATTTGAATCAGGGAACAAAGTGTCCATGTTTACGGGACCAAG
Organism: Papaver bracteatum; assembly: GCA_023529315.1. Taxonomy (NCBI): domain Eukaryota; kingdom Viridiplantae; phylum Streptophyta; class Magnoliopsida; order Ranunculales; family Papaveraceae; genus Papaver; species Papaver bracteatum. The sequence goes on along the minus strand of JAJJWX010000474.1, from coordinate 224,748 downwards.
CCATAATAACTCAAAAAACAAACATATTGAATCGGATCCATATGATTCAGGGGAGCCAGACAAAAACAAATATTATGCTTGTTTGTATGTTTCAATACGAATCTCATTAGTTGTCTGACTTGGCCTAAGTTAAATGTCATATTATTTGGCAAATCAACACATTTGCTCATTTACTCCTACAGTGGAATTGGCAAATGAGTAAAACGGATGGACAAACCCTCAAATAAAACGATTTTCCCACCGCTCTCGAGTTGAGCCGAGCGTCTCAACCTGAAACAATCGCGTAAGCTAGAGACGATCGGCCTTAGCAGGGTCAACACTCGGCTCAGACAAAGACGAAACTCATCTCAATGTGCTTGTTTGAGTCGTCAACAACTACTCTCATCCAACGGCTCTAATTTCACTCCCTATAAATATAACCAATCTCAACTCCAAAATCACACCTTCTAACCCACACCCTCTAATAATTTCATTTCAATCTTAATCTTTTAATATCAAACTCCTAAAAACTCCCCAATCTTAATCATTCAATCTCAAACACCTCATTAATTTCACCTCAATCTTGGAAAAAAAAACTTTCAAAAAAATGGTAACCTCATCGGAAACACAAAATAATTCATCACAAAGATTTCGTGGTCCAAAGTTTAATCTGGATGAATATAAAGCTATTTGCAGAGATTACGTAGCATTGTTCAACAACCAAGTCATACATTTTGGGGGAACATTTTTACACAATTTTTTCAGGAAACTAAGAATCCAAGAAACCGTGATTTTTCCGGGTTGTCAAGTCATTTTGGTATAATTAGCAAAGACCCAAACAGCTGGGTAGCTTTGATAATGTACATAAACTGATAAAGATGAAGCGTTGATACTGACGTCAATGTGGTAAATTGTATTTCAAATTATTTAATTGATTTTAAAATCTTTTATCAATTTCACATGGATTTAGATCTCAGTACTAAATCATCATCAAGGCCTTCAAGGTTCACACCCAAATTTAAACCTAAAATCCCAAAATCAGAACCACTCATTGTATCTAAATCAGAAGTAGTAGAAGACTTCAAACCAGATGAACAATTGAAACAAGTTGAAGTAATTTCAAAAGAAGAATTGAAAGTAGAACCGATGGAAGTAGACAATAATCAACAAGAAGATGAAGAGGATGAAGTTGTCAGAGAAATTGATGTTTTCTTTAATCCATCACCGATTGATGCTGATACTCAGGTAGATTGATTCTCTTTTTCTTGTTCTTTGTATTTCCCTAATTTTATCTTACACAAATTTGGGCGCCAAAATCTCAACAGCCAAGCAATGATCTAACGGAACTTGCACTTCAAAGAAAATAAGTTTCGAAGACTAACAGGGAGGTAGTCAATTGAGATTTATATAGACTTTCATAGATTTTTTATTTGAGTGACTCCCGGAGATTCTCTAGAAATATAGAGATTTCTAGTGATTCTCTGAGAGTATATTAGAGAGTCTTTGCGACTTGTAGAGACAAAATATTGATATCCGTAAAGAGTCTCTGTGATTTGTAGAGACAAAAAAATGTACAATATCTAATCAAAATTCGAAACATCTGCCGATTACTTTATTATGCACATTATAATCTAAATAAAAGTACCATGAATACCTGGTAAAATACTTGTTCATTGTCAAAATAAAACTCGTTGTTGCTTTATGTCGATGTTTTTTTTTTCACTCATCCCACATTCATTTTATTTTCTATGCAATCTCGCCACTGGTTTACTCCGCAAATGGCATGTTACTTGGTCATCAACTCAAACTAAAAAAAAAACAAATTAAACAAAAAAAAAAAATTGGTCATACTCTCGAAAACAAATATTCTTCAAGTTTTCAAGTCTCCAGAAATATCACCTCTTGAGGAGAGATTTCTACCAAGCCTATTTTCCTAAAAAAGTCTCTCCAAATCTCTGAAAATAATAAATCAATGACTTTCAATTCTCATTCGAATAACAAGGATGTTATAGTGACTCTTATGAAATCCTAATCCAATAACACGGAGTTTTAGAGAATTTAAATGACTTAAAAAAATCTCTATCCAATAACAAGAGACATTAGGAGAGTCACCAAAAGTCTCAGTGGAATTGAGAACTCTCTTAAAGTCATTTGAAATCTCATTTGACTAACCCCTGTAACTTTTACACGTGAACAGGCGGTGAAAAGTGAAAACCATATGGACGGATGGCTCCACCATCTCTTTTTTTACTGTGGATGGATGCTTTTTTTTTTTCCTTTTCTTGTTTAACATTATGATGTGATTAAGACATGCTTCAAAAATAAATAAATGATGTGATTAAGATGGTGCTTTTCCGGCATAAATTTCATTTGGATATTCACTGTCGGCTAACTTATTCGGTTAGTCAGTGTAATTTGCAAGTGCAGGGACCAGGGAGTTTAAGATTAATTTGATAGTTTGTAGTTGTACTTTGTAGCACTACGACTCAACAAAATAAAAACAACATTTGATTACCATTCATTTTTCTTTCTTTTTTTTTGAAGCAGAAAGAAGATGTATTGCAAAAGATCAGTGCAATACATCAGACATGTCCTCTAACAGCTGAGTTCTAATTTCCACAGGCGAAAAATTAGACCAAGCAACTGAAGTGGTTTACTCTCTAGCAAGCTTAGAAAGGGTGTCTGCAATTCTGTTGCTTTCTTTTGGAACATAAAGACATTTCCATAACCGAAAATTACGAAAACAAGATTGAATATCTTTGATATAGTTGTGTAACTGCCAATCTAAAGGGGTGTTGTTATTGACTGCTTCCACAACCATCTTCGTGTCCATTTCAAAGTGCACCTGCTGCAGCTGAAGTCTTTGAGCAAGATTCACTGCCTCCCATAGAGCCATACACTCTGCCTGAACAACATTCCTTAGCTTTTTTAGATAGATGCATTCTGCCGCTTGCTGTACACCTGCAAAGTTACGGACAATTAGACCAATACCACCTGAATTGTTCGAGTATAAAAACGAGCCATCTAAATTAATCCTAATGACATTATGAGGAGGTGGAAGCCACAGTCTGTTGCTGCGGCAAACTCTATTTCAAAATGAAAGATAACTATGGTTTCAGATAAGCAGAGAAGTACCATGTAGGCCTATACTAGAAACCAGTTCTTATCTAAATTTTAAAAGAATAAGGACGTACAGTTGAATATAGTACTACGGAGTACAGAAGTCAAAAAGATTCCTAAAATATGTTCACACTGCACAACTATGGTTAAGCCAATAGTTTGATGACGCCACTTCTTCATTATTCAGCTATGGAAGACTGTGCCCATAGCTTCACAATCATCCATCTTCAACGGATCAATAATAAAGCATGACTAACATATATTGTGGGGATGCTTAAGCTAGAAGAAAGCAATTCAATGAACATAACCAGCAGCTGTTTGAGCTAGAATACCACAAAAGAGAGGCTTTTTAAGACCAGTGTTGACACAAGCATTAACAACATTGGAAACGGTAGGATTTGCATCTTAAGGAACTAGCTTCAACCTGACCCACAACTGATTCCCATTTTTGAGTTCCCTTTGAAGTCAGCATTGGAGATGATAATAGTATTACAAATACCTCAGAGCTTTCAAGAGAAGTTCTATTCATTCAGAGTTGCTAAAAGCAGTAACATCCCCACCAGAAGTAGAAGCCATCAAGCACCAATTGTAATGATAAAAGGAAAGATGAGAAAAGAAGACCCGACGAAGAATGAATAAACACTTCAGATAAGAAGCATTTACAGACCAATAACATGGGTTGCGTGTATTTATGCATGAACTGAAACTAAAAGATGGGTTTTGGAGGTTGATGTCAAAGCTGTAAATTGGACAAGTCTCTGCCAAAACCTCAACCTGATTTCACCTGCAACGTCAAAGAATTATTCATTGACATACAGATTACAACAGCATAACACACTTATACAGCCAGTGTTTTCTCTTTGACTGATTTGATTATAGTTAAAATAGCGGGATCTCCCTACCACTCTAGCTGAAGGATCGATAACCAACAAAATTGTAAACCCGGAGTCTCTTTCTTTGGGATAAAAACTACCCACAAGAAACTTTAAGACTACTACCAAACAAAAAAGAAAAAAGAAAAAGAAGCAGACAAAGATGTACATTGTTCAGATGAAGCAAGCATCCCATCTTCAGAACACATCATGACAGGAGCACCCGTAATGATGAATTGTTGCTAACATTCTGAGACTGCATGTAAGAATCGTATTGAACCTTCCAGACCTCGTATTGAAAGGAGGATTGGCTGTTGTTGCCACAGCAAGTCCCACACAGATACAGTACCTGATGAGCCTCCAGCCTGAAAAAGAAAATAATATAAGCTATCTTGCTAAGAACGAGTTGCAGTTTCTAATCGCAATAAAATCCTATCATGCATGAGATGGTCAGATTCTAGAATTTAGAAACCCGTAGGCAAGAATAACCGTGATGTATGGTTCGCACAATGCCATTGTGTGACGTACGGTTCAATTGATGAACACACCACACATCCTATGATTACATCATCTAACAAGTTCATGAAATTACTGCACGGAAATAAGAGTGGTGGAGAAGGCATCTTACCACACAGACATGCTTTTGTGAAGGATGAATGTCGATTGAGTGTACAGTCCCAGATGTACTTCCATGAGCCCTGCAATGGAAAATGCAACAAAAATTAAAGTATGAATAAATTCAATAATAAGTTTCAAGTAAATAAATTCAATAATAAGTGTCAAGTATATACAGTGAAATGGTACATACTTAAATCTGTGAAGTTTGCATACTCCATTTCAAAAATAAATAAATGTAATTAACAACGTTTTGCTAACATTCTTCCGTTCACATTTCAGTGTTTTTACAGCACTAAGGTACTAAAGGTAGAGGTATCAGTATTATCCGAAATTCAAGTTTATTTTCCCCTTTTCATCCTAACACCTTAAAGAAATAAAGGACAAACATCTCATACAAGTTGTTAAACAATTATTATGAAATCAAATGGATTTGATATTGTCAAAACAAGTTAGAAGATAATTGTTTACAGATTAAGGATACATAAAACAAATCAATATCAAGAAATTTCTACTTCTCAAGTACTCAAGAAACTTCCAGCTCATGGATTTTAGCTTAGATTTCCATATAATGCAAAATCTTACTGAGCATATATCTAGTCCTCTATACATTCATACAGAGCACTCTTCACTAAACAAAATCATGCATAATTGAAAAAACCCATGAATATGAAAATTTTAATCTTACCAATCACCAAAGTAAAGTAATCCCCCCTGATCTGAAACCACAGATATCGAGTCTCATTAACACTAGATTTTGTCTCAGACAAAAGATAATGTCAGGTTGATAATTCAAGATACAAGTAGCAAAGGTGATCTCTAGTCATCTAAGGACCCAATCCTACACAATTTGCCAAGCCAAACTTACACAGTGAAACACAACGTGAAACAATTGAAAAAACAAGAAAAAGGAAAACAGGATAGTAAAGAGCAGGAACAAGATAAGTTAACAAGAAAGAAAATAAACTAGCGTGAAGAGTAGAGAAACAAACCTGATCATCCCAGCCTGCTATATGAGTCATGGTAGTGTTGTAAGTAGAAGGAAGGAATTTGTCCCAAGCCCATGTTCTTGACCGATGTTTCATCATCATCATCTGGTGGTAAGTAGTAGAAGCATCAGTGGTACCTAAACCCCATTGATCAGGTTGCTGCAGAGTCGGGACTTCATCTACTAGCACAGGTACAGCTTGAGATAGTTCAGCTTGAATGCGAGTACGTTTGTATTTCCAAAGAGCAGGACCTGTTGGAGCACCTCAACCTGATTTCCACCTGCAACGTCAAAGAATTATTCATTTGCTCCACAATGAACTATAAATATTTGGTGGTTATACAAATGGATAGTCCAGAAGACTACTACAGAACTGAAAACACTACACATACATCCATACCTCAACCTCATCGAGGACGATATAATAACGCAACAATGCTATATATGTAATGCAGCATATATAGAAGCATGGTAGGTAACAGTAACACCACCAAAACAATGTGAAATTTAGTTGCTGAAAAAACCATTAGGTCTGGTCGCTAGTTGGTATTAGGCTACTGCTAGTGTGTTTTTTCTTCTCAAGGAAATAAGAAGATCCATTGATATAAAGGAAAACTTACAAAGAGGACCAGAACCATATGACATCCAGATTGTAAGAACAAAAACATGACACTACATTTACTACCAGTGTTTTCTCTTTGAGTCATTGAGTGATTTAATTATAGTCAATTTAGCGGGATCTCCTCACTCCTTGTACTGAAGGATACCCAACAAAATTGTAAACTCGAACTCTCTTTCTTCGTGACAAAAGTCACCCACAAGAAACTTTGCTGCTACTACAAAAAAATAATAAAAAATAATGCAGATACAGATCCAACATGTACCTTGTTCAATTGATGAAGCAAGAATCCCATCTTCTGAACACATCATGAGAGGTAATACCTGTGTTAATGAAGTGTTGCTAGCATTCTATGACTGCACGTAAGAATCGTATTGAACCTCCCAGATATGCTTCCGTGAAGGATGGATGTCGATTGCGAGTACAATCCCAGATGCACTTCCATGAGCCCTGCAACGAAAAAAGCCCTAAAACTCCAAAAGTTACTTAAGTATGAATACACACGGTAATAAGTTTCAAGTATATACAGTGAAATGAAACATACTTAAATCTTGGAAGTTTGCATACTCCATTCAGAAAAAAGTAATAAAAACGTTTTGTTAACTTCTTCCATTCACATTTCACAGCATTAACATACAAAAGGTAGAGGTAGTATTGTCCAAAATCAAGTTTATTTTCTCTTTTTCATCCAACCACCTCAAAGAATAATCGACATAGATCTCACATAATGTACGGAATCTAAGTTGCTAAACAATAACTATGAAATCCAATGGGATTGATATTGTCAAAACAAGTGACAATGGTTTACAGATTAAGGATACAACACATCAATATCTAGAAATTTCTGCTTCTCAAGTACTCAAAAGAAAATTTTAGCTTAGATTTTCCAAATAAATGCAAAATCTTACTGAGCTTATATCTAGTCCTCTATATATTCAAATAGAACACTCTCACTAAACAAAATCATGCACAATTAAAAAAAAACCATGAATATGAAAATTTTAATCTTACCGATCACTCTTGAGCTGAGAAACAACAACACCTAATTTTCTCTAATCCCACCATTGAACTGCAGTATACGATACCAATCCATGACTATCGAAAACCCTTTTGTAATCCAGCCTAGACTCACCAACATTAACCAAATTAATCCTCCCATCTTCACCAACAGTAAAACATTCCCACCACCATTCAAATCAATCTCAGATATGAAAATCATATGAGGATGAAGCAATTAGGGTGTCTGATGGAGTTTGAGAAACTTTTGAAGAAATGAAATTCTCAAAGAAAAGATGAAGTCCATGATGATTTATATAAGATCAAGAGTTGGGTTTTGGTCTGTTAATGAGTAGATTTAGAAGGAAAAAGAATCAGCATCTGGGTCATGGAGTGCTAATGAGATGAATTTATCAAATGCTGAAGATAGAGACGGAATCCAAAGAAGTATTTTGATTGTGAGAATCTGTAGATTTTTGTTTCAAATTCCATTTCCATTTGCATTTGTATTGCTAGATTGATTGATTGATGTAGAACTTGGTCTGTGAGGGTTTATAAGAAGGTAATAAAGCAGCTTTCTGGGGTTTATCATTTTTTTTTCTCTTCTGTATGTATTGGTGAGAAAGAGAGAGAAAAAAAACAGTGCAGCTTTTTTCAGTCTTGGCCAGCTGGCAGGAGACCATTGAACATGAATTATCTAATCTATTCCCTTTCTACCCCTGTTGCGCGTTTCTCTCTGTGATAAGAGGCTCTTAAACGTTTTGGGTGAAGGCAAGCTGCAGTAAAATTTAGATGGTAAACATTTTCTTTTAGGTTTCACCTATTTATCACCCGAATTTTTCCTATTTGCCACTTTTGTAAAAAAAAAAAAAAAAAAATTATTTTTAATTCTAATTTTTCCTATTTACCACCTATAAAAATCAATTTAAATTTGACCATAACTATATCGAGGGAGGAGCCCTTTACATGCTTATGGTTACATTATCTCACATTTTGCATGTCTTTTTTGTGAATAAAAACCAAATGATAGCGTATTTGAAGCTAAGATTTTGGGGATATGTTCTTCTTATAAAGATCTACATACTCACCAAAAATGAGCACATTCTGAAATATCAAACCTCATCATTTATTAATCTTAATTTAAACGGTTGAGAATTTGTCGACTTTCGACGGTTGGGTTTCAAAGTAGTAGATGGTAAAGTTATACGTTTCGGAATGTGCTCATTTTTGGTGGGTATGTAGATCTTTATAAGAAGAACATATCCCCAAAATCTTAGCTTCAAATACGCTATCGTTTGGTTTTTATTTACAAAAAGACATACAAAATGTGAGATAATGTAACCATAGGCATGTAAAGGGATCCTCCCCAACTATATCATCCTAATTTATCTTTTTCTTCATTAATCTTTATTTTCAGTAAAACTCCTCTCTTTTTTAACCCTACTATGTTTAAATATATATTATTTTTAATTGGTGCACTGGATTCCAAGAGTTCCCAAAACATTTCCTTGTCTTTTGATTTTCCGTACACACATTTTTGACTACGATGAGCGAGCATAAGCATTATCAAATGCCAAGTGAGCAATTGTGATCTTGCCATTCCCTCCCAAATACCAGTAATGCGTGGAGTAACTTTTTTGGTTCAATGAATCTAACTCATCTAACTTTTTTGGTTCATGCGATAAATCATCTCTCCATCCAGCAACATTATAGCAGCTGAATCATCAGTATGGGAAGATGTTTGTGATCCATTTTCTCTCATAAAAGTATTAGATCCGAATCAACCTAGCCGATTGAAAATTTTGAATCTCTCTGTACCTTTTGTGATTTCATCCAACTTTGCATTGACTACTTTAATTTTGTGAACAATATTCTTTTTTTTTTTTTTTTTTTTTTGGTATCAAAAGAGAAAAGATTTTTTTTTCTTCTTGGTATCAAAAGAGAAAAGAAAACCAAGCCTAGCTATTGTTTACATTCAGAAGGGAAACAATGATAATGGGGAGTTCAGAGCTGAACCAAGTCGCATGAACTTTGTGAGATAAGGCATGAGTAGCCAAAGAATGAGCAGCCATATTTACTGGTTTAGGAACAAATTTATAGGCACCAATGCTATTTAGGGCCGCCATCTTGGTAATAATTTCGTCTTTGATTCTCCACAACCTCCATGGAGTAGACCTTAACTCTCCAGAGAAATGCTTTACGACTAACTGACTGTCTCATTCTATAACAATAGGATTGAGATTCCATAGAGAAGCCAGTTCTGCAGCTAAAAGAAAGCCATCAGCTTCAGTAAACAAAACAATGTCAGATCTTCCTAGTCTTGAGCTTGCACCTAGAAGGGTTCCATTGCTATCTCTTGCGACTGCTGCACAAGCATAAACTCCGTCCTTCCATGCAGCGTCTACATTGATTTTGATGTGAGGATAGATTGGAGGTTCCCACTGGTTTGGTGTTGTATTTTCATCCTGTGAAGTGATATCTTCCACTGCCTCTAACTGTGCTTCTTCCGTAAGTGTATGTATAGAATAAATTGTGCCAATAGTGTGCAATTGCCAGGGTCCCCTGCACAGTAGGAGTTACGTTCTCAAAAAAAATCGCATTTCTCACTTTCCAAAGAGCCCAGCAGACTGCCATACCCATGGTGATAGACCATTCATTATCCTTCATGTTTATCCACATCTCGATCAACTGAGAGATAGTCAAGTGCTGGTTATCTTGAAGTCTGAGACCAAGGGGAGATGCGAACCAAACAGCCTGAGAAAAGTTACAGTGAAGAAGTAGGTGGTGAACAGATTCTTCATTTGAGTTGCAGGTGCTGCATATTGAGGAAACCCCATCTACATATCTGCCAATTCGTTGGGAAACTGCAAAACCATTGTGCAGAACACACCACATGAAGGTTTTTATTTTTGGTGCCACTTTTTTCACTGCCCAGAACTTCTTCCGTGGGAATTATTGCTCTTTTACCGTTGAAGACTCTCCATGTTGTTCTTCAAGCATTTTTTGAAAAGATTGCGGGGTAAACTCGCCATTCTCAGTCAACCTCCATATTAATTTGTCTTCCTTATCTGTGTTAGGGAAGACTTTTAGAATTTGACTGCAAGAGTGCTGGTCTACAATCTGAGATAGTAACTCCATTGGCCTGTGGTGTTTTCCAGGAGATGATGTACCTTGGTGATGTCCATGAAGCTGTTATCTTCTCTAATGGGGGTGAATCCATTGATGGTTGGGATCCATGGATCTGTGAAAATATCGATTAACTTTCCATTCCCAACCAGCCAAATACATACTTTTACGATCTCTTCTCTACTGTATAACATTGCGTTCCAGGTAGTAGAACAACAGCTTGGTTTCTTAGCTTCCCAAAACGAGATTCCTCTTAGATATTTAACTGTTAAGATTCTGACCCATAAGGATTCTTTGTCGTGAAGAAATCTCCATGCAAGCTTAGCTGTAAGGGCAAGATTTAGATCTGACAGTGATCTTAGACCCAAACCTCCTTTCTCTTTCGGAAAATTGAACCACTCCCATCTCAGGAAGTGCATCTTTCTTGTGTCTCTATCGTGGCCCCACCAGAAGTCCTTTATAATTTGAGTTAACTTGTTGAGAACAGTCTTGGGTATAGCTGTAGTTTCCATATAAAAAATAGGAATCAAGGCAAGAACTAACTGTATTAAAACAGTCCTCCTAGCATGCGAAAGATTGTTCCTTCTTTATCCCGTTAAGGCTTCCTCAAATTTTTCTATATGGAACTTATAATTTGTGATTATGTTCCCTTGTTGAGAACAATCTTGGGGCGAGTGTTAAAAATCCGAGGTTGGAGAGCTAAAAAAGCAAGTATCGCATTTTCGATTACAAGCTTGGACTTGTTTGTAACGATCCTCAAGCTCGTCAACGCTATTAGACTAGTCAAGAGACGTCTTAGCCGTTAATTACTCGATTAGTGTAACTCGAACGTTAATTATTAGGAATTAATCTAACAAAGATCTAGCTACGAAAATAGTATCGTTAGATAGGTCTCGAAAAGTTATGCGAGATGGACTACTCGAACGTGTCATTCGGACATCATACGAAGAAGATATCTCTTATTTATGTGAAGGGTAAAATGGTCAATTAACCTCATAGTGTTATCAAGGAAACCGAGTTTCTTCTCAGGGCACCCTCTTAGGATAACTCAAACCAAATCGATAAGATTAAGGATTTCGTATTTTTCTCTTTCATTTTCTTTTCTTTCTTTCTTCTTCTCTTTCTCTGTTCTTTCTCTTCCTCTCCTGCTCTTCTTCTTCTGCATGTGTTCGAGAAATTAAAAAGGAAGCCTTGTGATCTGTAGGAGGTGGAGAAGATCATGGAGTAGATGATAGTGATGGTGTCGTGGTTTGTTGTTAATTCAAAAACGAAGGAGGAAGTGAATTAATTAAGATTAGGGGTTTTCTAGAAATTGAATTAAGAATCGAATTGGTGGTAATAAAGTGTTATTGAAAGATAAATGACAATTAGGTTGTAGTTTAATTGAAGTTCTAAAGTCGTTTTGAAGATGAATCAAATGAATTAGGGTTTCTGAGATTGTTGAAGTTATGATTGGTGATGATTAAGAAGAAACTAAATGATGGGTATTGAGGAATATGATGTGAATATGAAGGTTGTAGTATCAATTTTAGGATTTGATTTAAAGAAGAACAATAATCGAGAAATAAGTAGTTAGGGTTTTGGTTTTGAAACTGTTAATGAAACAAAGGTTTGGTTTAAAGATTAAGGAGAACTAGATGGAGCAGAGATGGGTTTAGTGGCGAGTAAATATGAATCAAGTGAAGATTGAGCATCTGTAGAAGATTATGACTTGTGTTTAAGGTAATATTTCTTCAACTAATTGGATTTAGTCTTTTATTAAGTTATGCTATTAAAATTGGAGTGTGTTTTGAGTTAGTCCTGAATTGAAGTTATGGATTAGATAGAACTATGATGTTGATAGTTTTAAGATGTTGAATTGGTTAGAATTGTAGGCAGTATTTGAACTGTTAAGGATATTGTTTTGGGATTTTGGCTCTTTGTAGTTGATAAGGAAATGTGTGGGGTTGTTTGTACTGGTGGTGGTAATGGAATTGGTTTAAGTTGAGTTGTTGTTTGGTTTGAGTGCAGATGGAAGTTGAACTGTGGGATTCAAGTTTAAATGGTGGCGGATTTTGTTTGTCTTTGATTGTAGTTGAAGTGTAAATGATTGAATTGGGCTAATAGTGTTGGTAGTGTTGAATAAGTGGTGGTGGTGTTGTTGTTGTTGTATAGGTTATGTGGTTGCTAATGAAACTGAAGTTGAGATGGACATTGTAGATAGATATGTGATACAACTGTGGTTATGAATGTTAATGGTGGAATTGAGGATATTGAATTTGAAGAACATAGTTGTTGATGGTGTTGGTTCCAAATGAATTGCAGGCTTGAAGCTGTTGGTGTTGTTAAGTGATTGAGATACAATTGTGGATGTAATTGAGAATTTTAGAGTTGAGATGGCAATGGAACTGGAATTGCAGGTGTTGATGTCATGGCTAGTTAAATGAGATGGCAATGATTGTGGTGAATGGGTGTATGAACTGTTGTAGGTGCAAGGAGAATGAAATATGAGATGAATGGGGTGATGGGATTTTCTAATGGTTCAGTTGGGGCTTGCCATTGCTATTGCAGGAATGGAGCTGTTGTTGACCTGAGTTTAGTATGGTGGAGATATAAAAAGTATGATTGTAGAATGAGTGTTGCTGTGAAAGCTTGTAAAGTTGCAATTGCAGGTGGGCTTAAATTCAGTTGTGTTGAATTATTGAATTTGATTTGAATGAATGGAATGTTTAGTTTTGGTATAAACATCTGTTCTTGAGTATTGGACTTGTTAGTCATCCCAGTCAGATTAGCTAACTCAATCTGTTTAGCTGACTCAGTGTATCTGACTGAGTCACTTAGAAACTTAAATTACCTGAATCAGTCTTATTGATCGAGTTGACCCGGATCGGTTCCTGTTTGACTCAGTTGACTGAGTTAACTCGTTGACCATTGACCCTGGACTTTGACCTTTGACTGAACGTTGACTGTTAGTTGGACCATTTGACCATCATTGACCGTTAGTTGACCCAGTTGGGTCAGCACTTGTGTAGTGGGCTTGTCTATTGGGCTTGGGCTTAGGTTTAATTTTCATACTTTGATGTATTGGACCCTTATGGTCTGATTTAGCCATTGACTTCTTCTACAAAGTTGTAGATATTCTTAAGACTTAGTTAACGGACTATAAAACTAATCTAATTGATTTAATAAACCTTAGATTTGCTAAAGATAGATAAATAAAAGGTGTATCACCTTAAATGGGCTTAGAATCATTAGATAGATTTGTATAATTCTTGTGTGAGCCTTTTGGCTATATTCTTAGAATTCTTGTGTGATTGACAGTAGTTATTAACAACGATCGATTCAAAGGATGAACCAATGGATCTCGAGGCAGGCGTGGCTTATCTTCAAAAAGGTGTGGGAATTCATTTGACTCTTTGTATTCATTATTGTTATTTTTATAAAATATTATGCTTTACAAACTCATGCATTGTATGTCCGTGCATTCCATAATTTATTTAAAATGCATTATGATAATCCTATTATTTCTGTGAATATTTCCACAATGTGGAAAGGACTTGTGTTGTTTCGTCGTCAACATGAATTGTTATGGGAAATGAGAATTTCCACTCGTGGTATATAGGATACGCTCCTTCACATTTATATCTACATGAATTCAGCTTTTATGTTATTTAGAGTTGGTCACCATGGTCTTGGTGGCATCCATAACTAAATAGGTGTGAATTTCCGGTTAGGAATTCACAACCATATTAGTACATTGTTTGACGAAGGAGTTTGTTCCATATACATGTATGATTATTTCAGTGACTTAGTCACTGTTTAATGTTTTCGGAAAAACATATATTGTTTTCCAAATCTTGCATATGATTACTTAGAAGGTTAAATGTCAATTATTCCCACTTCAGTTTTCTGTGACAGATCAGAGTTGCGCAGAGAAAGCTTCACGGGTTGACTTCGCTAGTTGATTAACTTCTGTTATATTTATTATGTTGTATATTTTATTTGAAAACCAATTGACTATTATATATATATCATTTGAGAGAAGATCTTGTATATATATTTCTGAGCGGGGTTAGCTTTGGGCTAAGTTTTTGTAGCAGATTTATTAATTGAAAGTTAAGTAAATGTTTTAGATTTTTAGTGCCTCTTATTTAGTTAATCTCCTGGATTATTCAGCTGCTAGCTTAGGGGGCGCTACATTGTTGAATACTTCTTGCATTAGGATTCCCAAACTCGCCGCAAAATTTGTTGTGTACCCTAGCCCAAAATGTTTTGGAATCCTCCCTTTCGGAGGATTGACGTCTAAGTCGATCTTCCGCATACCAAGGTTTGGTGATTGCCAAATCTTCATTTGAATCAAACGATGCCATTGTTGTTTGTAGAGAGCTATTGAGTGAGTTAGATGGAGTGTATGATGATATGAGCTTTGGAGAGTATATGGAACTATTTTTATGTTGTTTTGTAGAGAGAAATAGTGTATTTATAGGATGGTGGCCAAATTTTGCCGTTATAGTGCCCAAGTACAAGTCAATAAATGAAATTGTACTTGCGAAAAATTTGAATTTTGATTCCTCCGGCGAGGTATGTTTTCTCCAATATGCCGACAAAACCAGACCGGCAGGGTCCTAAATTTGTTACCATGCCAGTCGTGTAAGATTTTAGGCATCAGGAGAAGTTTTTTTGCCACAATCCCGTCGGAACTGTATTGGTTCACTATCCTGCCGACCACTATTCAGCTGGAAGGGTCTTAAATTTGTTACCATGTCGGAGATGTATGTTTTAGGCATCAGGATAAAAGTTGTTTTGCAACAAAACCGTCGGAACTATATTGGGTCATTACATTGTCGGCCACGATTCAGCCGGAAGTGTTATCATTTTGATACCATGTCGGCCCTGATAACTACACAATTTCCTTTGTCAGGGCCGGCACTCTGACAATTCACAACCTTGCCGGCCCTGGGACATCCGGCAGGGTAATTTAAAAGAAGCATTTCGGCATATGCATTAAAACTTTACATAGCTAA
The DNA here is from genome assembly GCA_023529315.1 of Papaver bracteatum. Taxonomy (NCBI): domain Eukaryota; kingdom Viridiplantae; phylum Streptophyta; class Magnoliopsida; order Ranunculales; family Papaveraceae; genus Papaver; species Papaver bracteatum. Next base: position 209,430 of record JAJJWX010000474.1, on the reverse strand, counting down.
ACAAACCATTCATTCAATAACTAGAAATCCAACACTTTTTGTCCAAAATGAAAACACGTCCCATAAACCTTAAAAAAACATTTGTCCACACCATTAACTTAAATATTTGTCCACCACTACATAAAGAAATGAACTATGAAAGCATTCATTGAACACGACCACGTCCACGACGAGCACGGCCCCATTTTGGAGAATTACCTTCACCACCACGGCCACTGCTGCTACCTTCACCACCACGAGTCCTCTTTTTATCAGCCCTCATCTTGGCTTGTGCATCTCCCCTAGATTTTTGTTCAGCCTTTACTTGAGCCTCAAGTTGCTTGAACATTTCATTGGCATCCTCATTGCCAACATTGTTAACATAGTCAATGTGCTTGCTTTGCTCTTCAATCGACAAAGGCTCTCCTTTTTCTATCGCGCACAACAACACCTTCCCAAAGGCCTTCAAATGCTCCTTCTATTTTCAATTAAACAACAAACAATGAATATAATGATTCAGTAATGCAATCAATCTTAAAATAGTAAGATCAACTCTAAATATACTTACAAAGAACTTAAGCAATGTTGATGGGTCTTTCGCTTCCAACTTCTTCTTTAGATCCAGTTCTTCAGCAGTAATTTTCCTAATCACAGTAGGACGAGCCCATTCCAAGTACCATGCCATGTATTTCTCAGTAGCTTCATGACCGGTGGTCACCTCGTCCAAAAGACTCACATCGATCTGACGATCATGTCTATTGTCCCAATGTTCTTGAGCCGGCGGTGGAGCGTAAGAGACGTTAATTATTTTTTGGGACGTGGTGCACTCATCCCGGTTTACGGTAAAGAACGGCTTATCTTCATCGAAATGAGGTTCTTCTTGGACGTAACCCAATTGTCGCATAATCCGATGTGGATCGTACATTGAAAATCCTTCAAACACAGTCATCAAGGGTCCATAGTATAATGCAACAACTTCATTTCTAGGATGGATTAAACCTTGATTTCTAGCATCCCGATACGGATCAAAAATCACCTCCTCCGCAGTCAATTCGTCGATGGAACTTCTGAGTTTCATAAGCTATTGCGGCATTTCCTTATCCTTAGTACCCTTAAAACTGTACCTTTGCGCTCTTGGCCTATTAACCGCAACACTCTCATCCACTTTGATGTAGGAGTTGTCTTTGAACAAGGAAGGGAAGTGCTCATATATCCAAACCTATGCAATAAAATTTTTAGTAAGAACCTTATCTTACGAGAATATTCGGTAATATAAATATTTTAGACAATAAAATTACTGGAAGAGACATGTGTTTCCGTTAACTTGCTTAGTGAGTGCCCTATAACATTTTGTCAACTCATTGTTCAAGAAGGCGACCACCGCAGTACCCCAAGAATACTCATGCATCTTATTTAAGGGATCCAATAGTTGCAAGTAACCGGCCTCGACTTGGTTTCCGGAACTGTCGGGGAAGATACATTTGCCCAGGACGTATAACAAATAACCGGCCGCGGTAGCATTGATTCGCACCGGGTTCACCATTCCTTCCCTGTCAAGGATTGACTGTGTATCCCATAATGTGTCCCTCGACCTCTTCGCATTAAACTTCTTGGTTAGACAACCATCCTTCATGTCAAGAACAACCTCCGTCTGAACCTGATTCCAACCGAACAATTTCTTGCTCAAATCGTAAATCTTCTCGAAAGATATCGAATTATCGAATCCCTCACATACTGCTTTTCCCTCAACCTCGAGGCCTAGAATTTGTTGAGCATCATCGGGAGTTATCGCCATCTCACCGAACGGGAATAACATAGTATCAGTCTCTCCGTAGAACCTTTCACATAATGCAGAGACGATAACTTTATCAAGATTAATATTCGAACTCTCCATCGCAGGCATCAACCCGGAGTTCCTCACAATCACTTTCACATCCTCACATTCCTTGTCAATATCCCAAGTATGAGCCACTGAACACGAAGCTTGGCTCCTCATGAGATGGATGGCATTCTTGTGATCCTAAATACCAAAAAAAAACAAAATGAAAAGAAATACAAACACTTGACGCGAATTTAATTAAGATAGTTACACACTTGAATAAAGAACAAATACGGATTAAGATTACTTACGATAGTATTATGGATCGTACATGCCCATGAGTCTTTGTATCCAAAAAGAACTTTTCCACCATCTCTTGGGGTCCACCTTGGGTCCTCATATTTTTTCAGTGTAACCATCAAGTGAGAGGGAGGCATGTGAGAATTAGATGGTTTAGTGATCACCCTCTTCCTCGCTCCAGTTGAAGTTGAACCCGAACCTTCGGTGGGTTCAACAATTTGTTCTCCATCTCATTCTTCTTCTTCTTCTTGTTCCTCTTCCTCTTCAACAATTTCATCTTCGACGGTTTTCTTACCTTTATCTCTATTACCATCATCATCATCATTACCTCTTCTAACAGGTGGCATGTCTTGATCACCATCATCATTGTTGCCTCCTCCAGTAGCCAAAATTCTTTCATCAACATCATCATCATCACCTCTTCTACCAGATGGAATTGATTGGTCTTCATCTGGAGTGTCGTCTGAATCACTGGGTTCAGATGGTGGTTCTGGATTATTCCTTATAATGATCTTTGCCGTTCCCGTCTCAACATATACCTCTCGATGTTTTGAAGACAATAGTTTATCACCAACACGAGGAGGGTTTAAAGGAGGACTACTAAGAGCTGCTTTCAGAGAAGCTTTCTTCTTTGCCATTTACAATCTGAACAAGAATAATTCAGAAAAAAAAAAACATCAAAGGCCGGCAGTGTATACATATACAACATATCCGGCGGACAAATGGCCGGAATGGTCTAACAAAATATGAGTGTCGGCTAAGAAAAAGCTGGCAGTGTATTATAAACATAGCCTTCCGGTGCAGAACATTTAAGATTTTTCACTAAAATAGTCGGAAGGGTCCATTTTCCATACATCACCGGCTTCCAAAACGCCGAAATGGTTTTATGTAAGTACCCTTCCGGACGCAAAAATTCTAGGCATCAGGAAACATTCTACACAAGTAGCCGGAAGGGTAAAAAATAATACGACGCCGACGACATTAAAGAAAAACTGACACCGGAAGGGTATACATATGGATAACCTGCCGGCGCTGCTAGTAGTGATTCTCAGAAACTACCCAGCCGACAGGTTCTTCAACCTTATACCTTTCCGGCTACTCCCTAACTATGAAACCCCGGAAAGGTCTATAAAAAATGCATTGCCGGCGACGCAACTGCCATTTCAAAAAATCGAATTTTTTGACCTAATTTGACATGCAAACATGAAATCGAAGTACTAGAGTGAGTTTAAACAAGCCCTTTCTTTCTTAATCGCACTATTTCGCGTGTTTCAACGGGTTCAATCTCTTCTTCTTCAACCGTTTTTTGCTTCACTTTCTTTTGAACCAAACTTGCAATTCCAGGGTTGCATTGATTGGGTTTTCGATTAGCGTCTTTCATACGAGTTCCCTTATGCCGTGGTGGATCCATTGATGAAGATTAATCGGAGTTTTCGAATCGACGATGTTAACAAATTAATCGACGCGTTTTGGTGGGGGTGGGGGTGATGGAGCCGGTAGGGTTGTGGAGGGAGGAGAAGAAGAGAAGAAGATGAAATGAAAAAAAAATTAAAACTGATTTAGAGTAATAGGTTTTTAAAGGGTAAGGGTATTTTTATAACTTACCCATTAGGACTCCCCCTAAAACCCACAAAAAATGTCCCTTTAAAATTGGGTATACCCCAATTAATCTGGGTATACCCCAATCAAGCCAGGTTTATAACCTGCGTTTCAAAAAACACCCTTTATACATCCATTTCATTTGACACGTTAATATATGTTATTTTTCATGAGGAGCCGTTTAGATATTCATTTTCCTGGCACGTTCAATATAGATGGCGTCTCACCAGGCATGAGCATTAAGTGCGTCTCACAGTTAGACGACACTGAAAGTTGTGTTTGAAATTATTATTATTTTTTTTCCGAAAAAGAGGATAAACATCAATGAATTACGTAAAAAACCGATTTAGGAAATCGGAAAACCTTACACAGATTAATCAAGAGTACAAGACAGTCATACAAGTTAAAGTATCTCCACCAATTCTTGCCTATCAATTCTATCTCCACAGATCTTAAAACATTTCCAGAGAACCTTCTTCTCTCTCGCAAAGGAAAGGAACAAACAACAAGGGCCAACCTGGTTTTGAAAACAAAACCAATATGTGTCAAAGCCAAAGGCAATGACTGGATCAAATCCAACCCAATGTTCATCAGAACATGTAAATTACATGAACTGGAGATTTTTAAATTTAGATTGCCTAATGCATCAAGGTAACAAAGACCCAACTAGTAGTAACAGTATCCAAAATGTAACCAAAGTGTCTGAAGTAACCAAGGTGTCTGAAGTAACGGTGTCGGTGGTAATCTGAATCGGTCTTTAAGTGTCTGTATCGGAACAAATCGGGCTGACTCGGCATTGGAGATGCGGTAACATTTGTATTTGATGTAGATCTTGAATGAGTTGTTGCTGTCTTTTTCTTCACTGCTAACTCTACAACGATTAAATCTAAAGCTAAAATAAAAATAAATGCTAACATATTAACCTTGGGTACCAAAACAAAATCAGTATGAACTGAAATCCTATCGGCACCACATACATGAACTGAAATTGATTTAAGAACACAAATTATAATGCAAACATAGCCTCCCCAACATATACTTGACCAAGACCTATTTGTTGATACAAAAGGAGATCTAAGAAGTTCTTGATTTGTAAAACATCTCAACAAACGACAGCAAATGGGAGATCCAAACATATTACCTCCAAAGACAGCAGCTAAAATGGGTTTGCTTAGAAATGGAGGATCTGAAGAAAGAAGAACCACCGGTTTTGCTGCTTGGATTTCAAAGACTGGAACCGCTGATGTCGACTTGCTCTGAATAGTTCTCATACAACCCATATATCCTTCAGGTCGAACTGAAGCTAGGAAATCGCCGGAGAAGAGTAAATAAAGCATACATAATATAAACAAAAATTAAATCCGATCTTCCTTGAATTTCCAGTGAAGAAACCCGTGCTTTGACAAGGTTAGGGATGAGATCTTTAATAGGCTGTATGTCTAAAACTCTTCTCATCAACAGAAGAAGAACATACCAACACCAAATCTATCTAAGGACCTTTAAGGCAGCAAACGGAATTTCACCGGACAAAAAACCCAAAAGAAGTAATAAAACAACCGAAATCTACAGAAATATGAGGGGAAAGTAGAAAACAAGGTTTGGGTGATGATTGATCAGCTCAGATCTGCTCCAATTGAGCCGATCTGAGCAGGGCGGCCGCTTAGTCTTTCAAGTTTTTCGTCTCTGGTATTTTGGAGAAGAAAGAGAGTTTTTTTTAGAGTTTTTTTTAGAGTTTTTTTTTTTTTGAAATCAGATGCACTTATAATAACGCCTATACTGGGAGATTGTTTACATTTGCGTTTCATTCAAACGGCTTTATAATTGCCGTCTCGTTAAAGACAATTTGCTACCAGTGTGTGGTTTTAATACGCAGTCATAAAGTCCGTTAGAGCATAACATTTTGTCCACTAGTTCTGTTTGCCTCAGCCGAAAAAACCAAAACTAAAAGCTAAGTATAGCTTGTAGCCTGTTTGAATGTACTCTAGAAGTCGCTTTTTAGTTTGGGCATATAGTCTCCGAAGTCCTTCTAAAAGAAGAAGAATTAATTTTTTATGGCTATCTAAATAGGCTATTAAGTTTCTTTTCTTTTATAATTTTTTTCTTCTCATGAAGCTTTGTTAGATAAATAGATTAGACAATAATTACGTTGGAAAAAAAAAGAGACAATATTTAACAAGGATTAATTGGGGCCGTAAAAAATAATAGGGGGCCTCACCAGTTGGTCTCCAAATAGCATTTTGGGGTTACCCTTTATCCGAATTTTTCGAAATGGCTAAACTACCCCCAAACCATTAGTGTTAATTAAGTTGATTGGTTAAGTTAGATTAGTTATAAATTAGTTAAGTTAGATAAAATCAATTTTAGGGGAAAATTTTAGATAATAGAAGAAGAAAAAAATTGTGTTGGATAGAGAGGAAGAAAGTGAGTTTTGTTGGAAAATTTTGGTTATTTGAAATGAGTGATTGTAGTTGAGGAAATGATGTAGGTGAAGATTCAAACAACATACTTGATTGTGTTGATGGTGAGATTGTCTCATCTAATCCCATGGATTGGATGTTTGATGAAGAGATGTTAATAGAGGAAGCCATGAATATTGATGCAAATAAAGATCCCATTGCTCAAATGAAGGAACCAACCCTCAAAATGAGGAACCCCAAGCTCAAAAAAATCAGGTAAACTTCCTATACTCTTCAAATCGCATGAATGGTGCTCCAAGTGGTCGATTCATGGTCATTATGCAATAACTCAGTGTGAGAGTCGTTAGGTCGAGAGTGTAATAACCTAACGACCCATATAAGTCGTCAGTGATTTGGCACAGAAATAAACGACTCCATTATACAAATTTTACAGGTTATGAAAAATCGTCAGCCAAGTTTGATAAAGTTGACGACTCCAACTTTTAGGTATTCTAGAGTCGTTAACTCGATATGTTTATAACCGAACGACACAATTTTTTTTACTCTCTGTGTAGTTGTTACTCTAAAGGTCGTCAGTTTGGTTTTACTATATAATGACGACCCTAACAATCCAATTTTTTTAGCATTAACGACCCCAAAGCTCACAAGGAATCGTTAATTTTTAAAATGGGGTCGTTAGCTTGTTACTTGGGCACAAAGGGTCGTTAGCTTGTTAATTTCACATGGAAAACATACAAAGGTTAGCTTCTAAGATCTTTGTAGCAAAAATTCTTCTTGACGACCCTTGTTACTTGGGCACCGTCCTTTGCTTTCTTTTCACATGGAGTCGTTAACTTTTAAAATGGGCACCGTTTTTTCTATAAAAAAAATTCATGTAGAGTCGTTAATTTCAAAATGGGGTCGTTCACAAAGGATCGTTATATGTTTCTATGTTTCGGTAACGACTCTAACTTAGAGCAAAAAAAATGAAAAACCATAATTAGGGTCGTTATCTCCTCCTCATATATCCTAACGATTTTTCATAGTCTATACATATATATGAAAAATCGTTAGGTTTTAGGATTTTTGGGTTGACGACTCTTTAACTGTAACTGATTTTTTCTTCTTCGTGTCGTCAATGGAGGAACTGATAGAGGGAGGGGGGGAGGAGAAAAAGAAGTGTTCGGTGATAAAATGAAATGGGGGTCTAGGTTTAGTCTTAATAAGATTTTAGGGTAAATTTTAGGGGAAGGGTAGAATGGTACTTTCAAGCTCATTTTAGAAGCCCCCTATAATTTTTGGTGTGGGTATAAATTTGGTGAGGCCCCCAATTATTTTCGGTGGCCCCCAATTAATCCTTGATATTTAACCTGGCTTGATTGGGATATACCCAAATTAATTGGGGTATACCCAAATTTAAATAGACCTAGTGCTCTTGCTAAGGGGTGGCCAAAATTGGTGATTTTACTTCAATACCCTTGAACTAATTAACTTAAAATTAAACCCTAAAATTAAAAACTAAAAAACTCTTAATCTTCCCTAATCTATCTGCTCTTCCCCTTCATCTTCTTCCATTTCTTCCATCAACCGAAAATCTTCAACATTGATTTTCCAAAAAAATGGTTGATTCTACCGGCGAAAAGAATACTCTAATGATGTCTAAACTCAAACCCATCATTGTGTTGTGTGATTTGGCTGTTATATTAGGTTAGAAATCGAAAATTATGAATTCTCTGTCTTTAGTCGGCAAGGTCGAAACATGCATATCTTGCCGACTTTTCATAATAGCCATGGCGACTGTAAAATTTTTCAACAGCCGGCAAGGTCGTAACGTGCATATCTTGACGACTTTTTATAATAGCCACAACATCCGGCGGGGTAATTTTCTCAACAGCCGGCATTTTTTTTTTTTTAGACCTTGCCGACTAATATTAATCATCTCATGTGTGTCAAAAAAATAAAGTCGGCATTGTTATCTAGAAAGAACCTTGCCGGCCTCGGCATGGTCTTCATTCGTCGACCTTGCCAACTTTTCATACTTTCAGAACTGAAAGTGTTTATTTCTGATCTAATTTTGAGTATGATTTCATACATCAACTTTGCAATCCCCTTTTTAGAAGTGTTTGGGTAGTGTGCTTTCATTTCCATTGCAAAAGATTTTCTCAAAATAATATTTTTTTCCTCAAAAATATTCCCCAATAACTTCAATCAAAAACAAAATTTCATTTCATAAGTTTTAATCTACTCAATTAATCAATCTAAACTCAATTAATTAAGCTAATCAGATCTTTTTAGTGTTAATTAAACAAGGGTATATTAGCTATTTAGAAAATACATGGTTAAGAGGTGGCTTCTTTTATTTCAAAATGATCATATTTTATCTTGTTGGGTATAACCTAATCAAGTCTGGATATTTAAAGCCGCAATTTTTTTGAAATGCACCTTTGTCATGGTCACTGTTGGATATTAAAGATGGGACATCCTCAAACCAGACTTTGGGTCTTTGACTCTTTGACCGTTGTTGTACTTAAATTTTAACTTTTATGAATCTAGCTATTTTTCACACAATAAACAAAGAGATTTTATTCTTGGAAATTACCTTTTTTTTTTTTTGAAGCATGTAATTTATTAGCAAAACTTAGTTTACAATTTGTCGTGGGTAGGTGATACCCACTGATTCCGAGAATAAGATTTGAGAAATGAAAGATGGGATTGCCTGGTCCCATATTTTGGTTGCTGAGTTTACTCTTTGGCTTCCATCTGCCGCGTGATTGGCCAATCCGTCAGCTGCCTGGTTTCCTTCTCTGTAGTTGTGTTGGATGGTCGCTTGCGGGATTCGTTGGAATCTTATTTTTATTTCTTCAATTATTTCAGCTATGTGCCAGGGTGGAGGGTTAGATGAGGTGATGAAACGCAGAAGGTTTTCTGAGTCGGTTTCAAATATAACTTTTGGCCATCGCCTTTCTTCTGCCGTTCTTGTAGCTAAGAGCATTGCCCAAGTTTCTGAGGTTAAAGCAGTCGTAATTCCCAGTGGTTGAGCCAGTGCTAATAGAGTTCGGGCATCTGAGTCCCTGCAGATGAATCCTGCTCCCGTAAATCCTGGATGACCTCTAGCTGCTCCATCCGTATTAATTTTGATCCAGTTGATATTCGGCATTGTCCATCCTACTAATATTGTGGATAGCCCTCTATCTCTTATTGGGTGATTAAATTTTGGTGTATCTCCTGGAAAAACCGGTGGTGAGGAGTGAATGGCCCGGTAGTATTCTTGTTGCAGTTTTTGTGCCCAGGCTAGGATTTCTTCCGAGGTTGTTTGCCTTTGTTGTTATATTAATTCATTCCTAGCTATCCATAAGGTCCAGAAAAGAAAACAGAATGAGGAGATTACCAGAGTTAATGCAGGTTGTTGAAGGATTTGGGAAATGGTTGTGTGTTGTGTTAAGGTGAATGCTTGGATTGGATTGGAGTTTGTAGAATTTGTAGATTGATTAAATAAGGTGGTACATGAATTTGTTGCCGTTGGACAGTGAATTAAAATGTGACTTGCTAGTTCTAGAGCTGTGTTACATCTTGGGCATATGTCTGAGTTGGTCAAATGGATGTGATGAAGGAGAGAGAAGGTTGGTAGACCTTCGTTGATGGCTTTCCACAAGAAAAGCCGAATTTTTGGTGGACATGGTAAGGTCCATATGTATTTGGTAGGAGGTAATGGGGTGTGTGTTGGTTGACCTTGGGTTAGACATTTATATCCCGAAGAAGTGGTGTAGCATCCTGATTTTGAGTGTGGCCAGATAATCTTATCTTGGGGTCTATTTTGGGGTAGGTGGATGTTTATGATTTTTTGGACTACATGATTGGGAAGGGTATTTAATTTTTCATGGTTCCATGTGTGTGTTATTGGGTCAATGATATCTGCTACCATTCGGCTTGGGTATCATTGTGTTGGGTCTAGGTTTGGCGAGTGTGGGATCCAGTTGGCTTCTATTGGAGTTGATAATCCATTTCCAATACGGTGGAAAATTAGATTTTGCATGGTTGGAACAATTGTTGCTAGTTGTCTCCATTGAGGACTGGCGGAGGAGGGTATATAATCAATGCCTTCTAGTATTGGTTGCTGGTTAAGATAGTTTGCACTGAACATACTTCCGCAGATAGAGTTAGGTTGTTCATGAAGATTTCAGATTCTCTTCATGAGTAAAGCTTTATTATGATCACTGCTCTTTCTTATTCCCAGTCCTCCTTCGGATATTGGTTTAGTCACTCTGTCGTATCCTATAGGATGGAGTTTTCTGGTTTTTGAGTCGTGTCCCCAGAAAAAATCTCTAGTGATACGATCAATTTGTTTGTGAATATTTTTAGGTAGGTTTTGTGTTTGCATGATATGATTTGTTGTGGGTATTAACGATGTTTTGATTAGCGTTAGTCTTCCTGCCGGTGTTAGGCATTTTGTCATCCATCCTTTAGCTTTTCGTGCTAATCATTGTAAGAGTGGCGCAAAGGTTTGATTGGAAGCCCTTCCTTGTTTGAATTGGACTCCTAGATAGATCGGAGGTTTTGATGTGGTTGCCATGTTGAAGAATTGTTGAAGATGATTTATCTTGATCGGGTCTAGGTTTGGGTGATGGATGATAATTGATTTGCATGTATTTATTAATTGACCGACGGATGTGCTATAGGAGTGTAGGAGGTGTTTTAGGTATTGATTGCTCTCATTTGAAGCTTTGTATGTGATCAGTAAATCGTCCGCATACATTAAATGAAGAATTGGTGGTGCCTTATTTGAGATGTTAAGGCCTTGAACTAATTTTTGATTTTGAAGGTTTCCTAAGTTTGTAGATAAGATTTCAGCACATATGATGAATATATATGATGATAGTGGGTCTCCTTTTCTTATACCTCTAGTTGGGGTTATGTATCCGTGGGGTGTACCATTTATTTTAATTGAGTATGTAACTGTTGTGACACATAGCATAATGTAGTTTATAAATGCTTGTGGAAATCCCATTTTTGTGAAGGAGGTTTTGATGAATCCCCAATCTAGGCTATCATATGCTTTCTGGATATCTAGTTTGAGAGCTATTTTTGGATCTTTAGTTCTATGCGATGTTTTGATATGGTGGAAGAGTTCGCCGGCTATTGCTATATTGTCATGTATTGATATTTGGGGTACACAAGCACTTTGAAAAGGGCTTATTATAAAGGGTAAAATAGGTCTAATCCGGTTGACTAAGATTTTTGATATGATTTTATATGTGACGTTACAGAGTCCTATGGGTCTGAATTGTGAAGGTTTTGAGGGATGTTCGATTTTAGGTATTAGTGTTATGTTTGTGTGATTCATAAGAGGATGCATATTTAGATCATTGAAAAAACTTCTAACCATTGCTATAAGTTGGGTGTGAGTTGTTTCCCAGAAAACTTTGAAGAACTTACTTGTATATCCGTCTGGGCCAGGGGCACTTTCAGAGTTTATTGAAAAGAGCTTGATTGATTTCTGTTATAGTTACTTCCTTTGTAAGTAGTTCTGATTGTCCGGGAGTTAATCTTGGTCTGATATTTGTAAATAGATCTTCGTTTATTACTGTAGGTTGTGTTATATATTGTTGAGAGAAGTGATCCAGAATGAGCTGAACAACGTCTTCTTTTTTGTCGATCCAGATGTTATGTGAGTCTTGCAGTTTTTGTATGTTGTTACTTTCTCTGTGGATTGTAGCTTTCGTGTGAAAAAAGGTAGTGTTGTGATCTCCCGATTGTAGCCATTGAATTCTCGATCTTTGTTGCCAGTAGGTCGCATGACATTTTAACAATTCTTCATGTGCTATTCTTAGTTGTTTCTCTTGAAGTAACCAGTATTCTAGGCTGGTCCCTTGTTGGGTGGCACATTGATGTTGAGCATGCTTTATCTTGGTTGTTGATTTTTTTTATCATAGTTGGCAAGTGACCAAAGGTTACTTTGTTCCATTCCATGAGAGATTTTCCTGTTGTAATGAGTTTGAGTTGGAGGTCGAGGGTTGGTTCATTATCTTGTTGTTGTTCCCAAGCCGATTCAACTACTTGTTTGAGTTGGGGATGAGAGAGCCGTAAGTGTTCGAATTTGTAATTTTTTTCTCCTTTCCAGTCAATTAATTTCTCTTGTAATAATATTGGTGCGTGATCAGAAGCGATTCTTGGGAGATGAGTAATTGCTGCATGTGGATTTTCCGTCCTCCAGTGTTGGTTTACTAGAGCTCTATCTAGTCTTTCTAGAATGTTGTCTTCTCCCATTTGGTTGTTTGTCCATGTGTAGGGGTCTCCACGGAATCCTAAATCCATAAGTCCCATCTGATCCATTAGATTTAGTAGGGGTTGAGATTGGGCATATGTTACTTGTCTTCCCCTTTTTTTTTCCGATTGGTCTAATACATCATTGAAGTCTCCAATTAAGAGCCAAGGTATTGAAGAGTTGAAACTACTGAATATTGTCGGGAATTCCTGCCATAGATTTTTTCTATTATCTGGATGTGGTGGGCCATATATACCTGTACAATACCAGGGATGCTCAGGGGGTGGTGGTGTTACTCTTGCGTGGATGTAGTTTTGCGAGTGTAGTAAAATTTGGATATTTAGTTTGTCTTCCCACATTAAGCAAAGTCCCCCTCGATTTCCGATTTTTGGTACGATGAAGTAGTTATTGAATTGAAGAGTTGAAGATAAATTTTTCATGTGTTGCTCTTTAACAAGGGTTTCAGAAAGGAAGACTATGTCAAGTTTGTATTGGGAAACCAAGCCTTTTAGATGTTGAATAGCAGGAGGAAGGTTAATACCGCGACAATTCAAGGATAGGACGGTCATTTTGAGGTTTAGCGAAAGAACTTAATTGGGATTGTGAGATTTTGTGATTGACTTGAGATGGTATTTGTTGTGCTAGTAATTGTATGAAGGTTAAGAGGGATTTTGAAGTATGACGGACGGAGAATGAAGTTTGAACTAATGCCGAATTATAGATGGGCTTGAAGAATGAAGCCTGCATAAGATAGAAGTTGAAACAAAACAGATGGGCCTTGTCTAAATGATAAAAGGAAAATTGCTAAAAATATAGAGTTGGAATAAAAATACAATAGCAAGTCAAAAGCTAATTATTCAGGAGCAGGTAGTGGGAGATGTAGTTAGTTTAAATGAATCTAAAAGTGACTTACTAAAGCAAAGCTTATCAGATCAAGCTAGAAGTTTTGATACTAAGGGAACAGTTAAGAAGGTAAATTTAACATACTTGAATGAACACTAGGAATTGAATGAACACTAGGAATTATAGCTAAAGCAAGTTATAGTTCAAGTTAAAATTAAGTAATCAGAAGGAGGAATTCACCTAAACAAGCTAGATCAAGTTTACATATACATGGATTGAATAAGACAGAACAGTGCCATAAACCAAATCAGCAAAAGCTAAAAAGTGTACTAAAGAAGGCAATTAGCAAGGAGTCAAAAGATTGAATATGACTGATCCAAAGGTAGATGATTTCTTATACTCTTACACAGAAATATTAACAAATTATCAGCAGAGATGGGAGGGGAAGGGAATATGCAGAGTAAAGTCTTGAAATCACTAACTAAAGATTATTCAGGAATAATTGGTGGTCATAAATAGTAAGCCAATTAGTATATCAAGCTAGATTAGGTTAAGTAAACATAGCAGGTTAGACGAGGTAAGAGGACACAACATGGCAGATTATGATAAAAGCATGTTTTCCCAGGCCTCATATATATACATCTAGATGATTATAAACAAGTGGACCAAAATATAAGGAGGATGAGAAATATAACTCATACTAGAAAGCTAAACAGAGATAAGCAAGTCTATTTAACAAACATTCATAAGGTGATATAAACAGAGTGAACCAAAAGTTGATAATGGGATATCCACCGGCCCTTGAATGAGTTTTTATTGCATTGGGACAGTCTGAAGTGGTGGAATGTTGGTGTTGAGAGATTGCGATTCTGCTGGTGATGTAGTAGATGTTGGCAGTGAAGCATTATCTGTGTAGGGAGGTGAACTGAGTGTGCTGCTGATGGTCATGAAAGCATTGGTTTCAGATTTTGGTTCTAAAGTGTTATGTTTGAACTTTTTTGCTGGCTGATAACTGTTAATCCATTGTGAAACATCTTCATCAGAGACTGTTTTTGAAAAATATGTAGCTGAAGAGGTGCCAAATGTCGAGCTCTGTAGGTAGAATTGTTGCTCAGGGTTGAATCTTTTTAGAGTTGGACTTGGCAAGTCAGCATCAGATGGGAGCTCAAATTCTTCTACATCTTAAACAAGAAATATTGAGGGACTAAATGGATGTTGCATCTCAACAGGTTGAAGTGGCGCAAGGGGGATAATCTCAGTGCATGAGTCCTCAAAGGAGTTGTTTTCTTCTACAATCTTTGTTTCTGAGTTGAATGTAGACTGTTGTGATGAAGAGGCAGAGTGAAAACCATCCATCTGGTAGCCTTCTCCATCGAAAAATGAAACGGTTGAATTATCCTGATCAGAGATAGCAATGGAAGCAGAGGGAATTGAACTCCAATCACTCCAATCTTGATCAGGGTCTCCCGGATGACATTGTGGAGCATTTCATCATGGTAGTATTCATCGTAAACATGTTCTACATAAGGTACCAAGTCTTGAAGAGCAGGCTGAGGAATCAAATCAGGAGAAGCTTGGAGCAGCAAATTTTGGAAGTTGAGCAAGTAAATTTCTATGCAATCCTTGTATTCATGTCCTAATCTTCGACAATGGTAACAAAACAGTCTTGGAAGCTCTTGGTATATAAAATCAATCCAGTTTGTATCTCCTCTATCATTAGGTGCAATTGTACCAGACTGAAGTGGCTGAGTAATGTCTAGTCTAAGCCTAATTTTCATGGTGCTGTAGCCATTGAAATAGTGAATTGGGGTATCAAATGCTACTAAAGTTCCAAAATTTTGGGTGTTCTGAATGACATTGGGAATTCTAGTTTGCTCAGGGAAGAGTTTGTGAATAGAGATCTCAAAAGTTTCAGAAGTGATTTCAAAATGCTCAGGGAGAACAGAGAAGTGACAAGGTTGGATTAAGAAGGTATCTCCATAAATTACTCTAGTTCCTTGCCTAAGGACAGAAAACATTTCAACACCAGATTCAAATTTAACCATATAAAATCCTCTACCAAGCTTGCTAACAGAGATTTCCTTAGAAAGCTTCCATCTAAATTTAAGTGCATTTCTTAAAAAGTAAGAATTTTTGTTCATTTTTGTTAAAAAACAGCCCACCAGCTGATGCTGCCAACAACTATCAGGAATATGAAGATTCATAGCATTAACATTAAAATTACAGTAAGAAAAATCTCTAGCAGCACGGCTAGACATAGAGATAGCTACATAAGAACACAAGCTACAGAAAGAATTAAAACAGGCAAGTAACTAAAGCAGATGGAAAATGGGGTAAGAAAGAAGGAGTGAGCTAAGTGCTATTTATAGGAAAACAGCCTAGGGAAGGATTAAAATGTATTTGTTTTAGATACATTTAAGAAGGTTTAGATACTGTGAATATGGGGGTTGAGGGTAACAATGAGATGCTAAGGACGATATGCAATTGATTATAGCTAAAATAGGTTTATACTTACCTGTATCGATCTCCTAATGCCACTTCATAAACACGAGAGAATTAGAGGAATATTAAATTGCCTGATAAGACATCAATCTCAGAGAGGACGAACAGTGAAGCTTTGGAATTTGTGGGGGATCCTGTAGAGTGAAAATTCGCCGCCTGAACAGAGAGGAACGGAGGTTCATGATGAATTCTTCTATGATGTAAACATCATCACTTTTGAGGGAAACAGCATAAAATGAATGACCATCAAATCAGAGAACCCAATCTTCAGAAGATTAATGCTTGCCAATATTAAAGGATTTTCTAATTAAGAGATCATAGGATTTGATCAAAAAATGCATCACCATAAATTAGGGTTAGGTTAACACCAACATTAAATCAGACCATTCCAAAAACAAATAAAGGCTACATCGTGAAAAGGCCGGTGGACAATAAGGTTTAGCTGAAGTTGATTTGAGAAATCATGGAATTTTTTTTAATTTTTAGGGTGTTGAATTTGGTTTTCGATGATGAGTTGGTTGACTCGTTTTCGGCGAGTTGCAGAACTACTTGGAAATTACCATAATGTCCGTTAATACCCTTACCACTTTGGGCGCCAAACTATCAACAATATGGAACTTGAAAGACTAGCTTTTACATGTGAACAGACGGTGAAAATCATCTGGTCTCAGCATGGTGGGTGCGTGATTGGGAAAGTGGGGGTTAGCTAGTTCTACATGCTGATGGACTTAGAATTACCGACTGATCAAAGAAAAAGACTTAGAGTTACTGATGGCTCCACCTTTTTTATTTACTGTGTTCTTTAGTTCATACTTACCGTTTGCTAAGATGTTCTTACGGAATATGATACAATTAAGATGGTGTTTTTCGGGCATAAATTTCCACTGTCTGCTTACTTATTTATGTCAATGTAATTTGCTAGTGTAGGGAGTTTAAGAATTATTTGATTAGTCCCAATAAAAACACTATAAAAACAAAATTTCTGATCATCATCAGTCCCACTCTACCCAAAGTGAACCATGGTTAAGTTAATGACATCACATTAGTTTGATGACGTCACATCATCTTTGATTGTACGGAAAAGGTGCCCACATGATTATTTAGATCATAGAAAAACATTTTCAAAGAGTTCAAAACAAAGATAGAAAAAACAGTGAGGGAAAGAAGAAAAAGAAGAAAATGGAAATGGAGATGGAGATGGAAATGTCTGCAAAGAGGAAAAGAGTGGAGACTTCAGAACACATGCAAATAGACTACCCACCTTTGTGGAATCATGTTAAGGGTCGAGAAAACCCCTACAAGCCAACCCTTGTTGTGGTAAACAAGAAGACAACGCATCGGTAAGATCCTTCTATCTCTCCTTCTCTATGTTGGGTTTGATTTCTCTTATTTTTGTAAAGTTTTGATCAGAAACTCTGTAAACAGTTCCTCTTTTATGTAGAGTTTTGGGTTTGATTTCTCTTACTTTTGTAGAGATTAAAATCTCTGTAAACAGTTCCTCTTTTCTATGGAGTTTTTTTTTTCAGTAAACAGCTGTAGAGTTTCTTTTTATCTCTCCTTCTCTATGTTGTGTTTGATTTCTCTTATTTTTATAAAGTTTTGATCAGAAACTCTATAAACAGTTCCTCTTTTATGTAGAGTTTTGGGTTTGATTTCTCTTACTTTTGTAGAGTTTTTGATCAAAAACTCTGTAAACAGTTCCTCTTTTCTTTAGATTTTTTTTTTTTTAATCAGTAAACAGCTGTTGAGTTTCTTTCTTTATCTCCTTATCCGGTGCGCGGGTTATAACCCCAAAAGTGTTATTATCCATGTATAAAAATCCCAACAAAACAATTTGTTCACAATTTAAATCACCCCAACAAAAATAAAAATCAACCCCACCTTTAATTTTTATTATATTCACACCACCAACAACAACACAGCAGCACCATCCCCACTGCACCACCGCCGTCGCCGCTGCACCACCACCACCGCCACCACTGCACCACCACCGCTGCACCACCACCTCCGCCGCCACTGCACCACCGCCGTCACCGCCACTACACTGCCACACCACTGCCGTTGCACGACCACCTCCGCCGCCACTGCACCACCACCTCCACCGCCAGTGCACCACCGCCGCCCACCGATTGCGCCACCACGTCCGCCACCGCCACCGACCACCACACCACTGCCAACTGTCGCCGTCACCAACCACCACCACCACTGCTAACCGCCGCTGTCACCAACCACCACTGCCACCACCACCATAGCCAACGACCACAACCACAGATGACCACCACCGTCACCGAGAAACACCATCATTATCACCGACCACCACCACCAACCAACCACCGCAAACAATTAATTTGATTGATCAATGTTCAACAAAATGAGAAAAAAATGATACAACCAAACTGAAAATGAGAAAAAATTATGAAACCAAACTGAAAATGAGAAAAAATGATGAAACCAAACTGAAAAATGATGGAACCAAAATTTCTCGTGCAAAATAATTTCTCGTGAAAAATGATGTAACCAAACTGAAAAATGATGGAACCAAAATTGGTTTAACCAAAAAATAGATGAAACCAAAATTGGTTTCACCAAAAATTAGATGAAACAAAAATTGGTTTCATCATTTTTCCACATATTGTCATTTCACCGACACAGCTTCAATGATGAAACCAAACCCAAAAAAAAAAGGCAAAATAAGAACAAAATGATGAAACCAAAATTGGTTTCACCAAAACTAGATGAAACCTAATTAGGTTTCATCATTTTTCTACGTATTGTCATTTCACCAGCACAGCTTCAATGATGAAACCAAACCAAAATAAACTAGGAAAAAATCATTGCAACTAATCCATAAGCTGTTTCACAATTACCCTAGTTCAACACCACTATCATATTGCCGGTCTTCTTCCAAATTCCAACAATTTGATAATTACCAGCTCCTCGTACTAATTAAAAGTAAGGATTTATCACATCGCACCTATGCTCTTCATCTATCATATCAAACTGAAACACAAGGAAATCTATCACAAAATGTGGCTCCAAAGAACAATAAGGAATAATCATGGATAAGAATGCCATTAATACACCAACAAAGAAACCATCCTTCTAGTGAATTTAGGATCGCATCGGCACATGAATGGTAAAAATTGGGTGAAAGAAAAAAAGTACCCTTGAAGCCTTAGTGGTAGAGGCTGATCTAACTGAACGTCACCGTCATGAACAAGCAATTCATTAGCATCCATAGAATCTCCACCTTGGAAATCCTTTAACATGCCAGTAGTGTCTTTGTGTTTAAACTGTGACTAAAGACAATCTTGTTTAGAGGAAACACCTATTAACTGAATGTACCTCAAGTACCCGTTTCCCCTAAAGCTCAGCTGCCCATCACGAATTTCATGCTTAAGGAAATTAACAAGAGAATATGCAAACACTAATTTAGTCAAACGAACACAATTTCTCCCCGCAGCAAAATATAAACAAGATTCAAATCAAATTAATTAGTGTCTTACATCAATGCAAGACCTTCTATGTTCCCACCATCTCCTACTGTCAAATGCATCGGACCGCAAGGGTTAGTTTGATTATCGTATACCTGAGCCTACAAAATGCAATATTAAAAAGCAAAAATAAGAAAATCCATGAAGGGAAACTGACCCTATTTAGCTCGGCCATGACCAAAACAAGAAAAATGCATAGGAAATAAAGAAGACTTACAAAGCGCGCATGTACATGACCGGCAAAAACAATATCAACTTTAGCTTTATAAAGCGAATCCTCCATCGATATTCTCATTTTCTCTCCTTCACCTTGATGAGCAATATTAGTATTATACTTAAGGCACATGAACTATAGTAATGACCCATGGTGTTTTCTTCCGATTGATTTTAACCAAGTCATTCCGAAGCCATTCATATTGAGGTAAGCCAATACCAAATTCAGTATATGATCCTAACATCACAATGTGGACACCACTTACATCGAACGAATATTATAGATTTACATCCATTTTTCTTTCGCTAGCAAGGTTACTGATAATCCCAAAAATAGAAACAACCAACAGATAATCCCACCTTGAAGTGACATAATCTCTTAAAGATATGAATCATAAGAATACCTATAATCTGCTTGTTTGGATCAAAGACGAGCATTTTTTCTAGCAACTCGACAGCGGATGCTGGCTTGTTAGGAAACCTTGATGAGAATTGCTGCCTTGGATACTGTGGGAATTGCTTAACATATCTTCTAGCATTATCACTTCGGAGAAATCCAATAGTTGATACTTCAGGCGATCCTAATAGCTTCAAAGATAAATCACAGCTTGTGTCATACGTTAATTATGTTCCAAGCTCAACAAATATGTAGTTGTGGAAAAGCATCAACAGTAGGATAAGGAAATCATACCTCGGTGATGAGTCTCAGCTGATAAACATAATCTTTACCCCGGAAGAGCGGTTCTCAAGTCATAATTTCACCAAGTATGCAACCTGCTGACCAAATATCAATTGCTGCAGTGTACTCTGAGTAATTCAGAAGCAACTCGGGTGCACGGTACCAGAGAGGGACAACATATTTCGTTATCTTTGAATTATCACCATCAAAATCATCCACCAGAACCCGTTCATCCTACAACACAAGATTCAATCATCTTCAGCAAACCCTCATTCTTCATTGTTCGGATCCATATCCTATGACATCAACGCCATTTCTTCTTTAACACACAGAGAACCCTATCTTGAACTATACCCATCTCAGAAATCCACCGATTTCTCCTCTTCAATTTCAGAAACCCATCTTATAAATCACCTTGAATTTCTCGATTCAGTCCATTTAACATTGCAATCTCCATCTTCTTTCTCCCAGTGATTAGACCCTAATTCCTTTGATTTCCGCCATTCCATTCTTCATCTCCGAATTTCCTTTCAGAGAATTTTAGTAATCAAATTAGGGCACTGAATTTCCCTTGAAATAAAATTTAGACCTGGTTGCGGAGATGGTGATGGTGGTAGTGGTAGTGGTGCGACGAGGAGTTGGGGGTGGTGATGTTTATGTTGGTGGAAATGGTGATGATGGTGGTAGTGGTGCGATCGAGGAGTTTGGGGTGGTGATGTTTACGGTGGTGGAAATGGTGATGATGGTGGTGGGAGAAGGAGACGAAGAAAGAAGAAATGAAATCAAAGAAGAAGAAGAAAAGTTAGCCAAAAGGGCATGTTTGTCATTTTTTTAAGTAATAAAGACTAAATTTTCTTATTATTATTTGGCTTGGGGTTTTTGTCCCAGTTTTAGTTGAAATGGTTTTTATTTGGTAGAAATAATATGACCGGTTTTTTCTTATCACTAGTTTGTTCACCTAGGGGTTTTGTCACTAGTTTTGTTTTTAAAATAAAATAAAAGTAGAGCAGAAACAAATCATAATACAGAGCAGATTATCTCATGATAACCTAGGTTGACCCGAAACCCATTTCAGACTTTTGTAGATATAATGAAATAAAATCTCTGGTTTAGTATCTCCTTATCAATGTAATCAGCTTGTTTAGAACACCAAGTGTAACTACAGAAAATCCATAGTTACACCCGTTCACTAATTCGGTAAATACAAACACGAGTTTATGCATGGATCTTATATTATATTGGATTTCTTTTGATTCAAAGTTACAATACACTCAAGAACACTCAAGATCCAAATTATCTCTCCTTACAAATTATATTCCCTCTCTCTAAAAATGATTCAATCCCTTCTCATGAGGCTAAGTCTCCCTTTTATAGGGCAGAATTACATAGTGGAACACAGCTCGATTTATCTCGGACTGACAATTTTATCTCGCTCAAAACAACTTTTATGCTTACTTTTCGCCTTAAAGATCGGTTCTTGTCGGGGACAGCTGTCCCTTTTCTTGCACAACAATCCATACTTCGCGTTATTACTTCGGGAAACCTCACTATTTCTTGGACAACAAGTCATACCTCGCGCAATCGACCTCGTGATCCTTCCCTTTTCTTGTGCAACAATCCATACCTCACTAAATGTCTTCACGAGCAAGTTAGATCTACCTCGCTAGATGCCTTCCCGAGCAATTTTTGTTCTTCTTCGCTAAATGTCTTTCCGAGCAAGTTAGTTCTTCTTTGCTGACGGAGCCTCGTTAAAGCAGATCTAACAGTTGATTAGACTACTCACTTACACTCCTTCGGGAGTGGTGTATAATATCTTTCTCGAAGATTCTTCTTATTATCTCGCTCAATCTTCCTCGGACACGTGGCGGAGTGGTTTTCTGCACCTACATTTTTCCTTTTCTCATTCCTTTTGCGGGTACCAAGAAAGGAAAGAGAACCTCGCATTAAATTCGTAACCGCCACGTACCCGAATTTTCCGCCATCTTGTCTCCCACGATTCTTGTGAACAGTCACTAGACGGTTCCTCTCCTCGTGTAACCACCTATCCAGGTCATGCCTTGGCTCTTTATAAATAGTCTCTCTTCTTTACCTTTTCATCTTTTTACAGTCTCCTGTTCCTTCTTCCCCGACTCCGTTCTTCTGTAAACTCTGTTCGCTTTCTGCTTTCTTTAGTTCTTCCTTAATTTTTCCACATCATCTTCTCTTCTTTCAACAATGGCACCCAGAAAATTTCCCCTTGCTACTACATCAAAGCAGCTTGAAGATTTCCAAGCCGATTTCAAAAAACTAGGTTTAACTTTGTCACCGGTGGTGGATCTTTCAGTTGCACCTCCGGTAACCGCAACCAAACAGATGGAATTGAACAACCGCTGGATCGATACAGAGACGTGGTCGTCTACCAGGATGATTGCCACTTTGGGTCAGTTGAGAGCGGGATTAACCTTTCCTATGTATGACGCCCAGAATCCTCTTTTTTGTGAGATTCTTGCTCATCTCAACAGGGGAGCCTTCCAGCTGAACGGTAATTCAATTCAGATTTATAACGAGTTTGTGAGGCATTCCTCTGGTGGTTCGTCCCATATCCCAGTTGCGGCAGAGAATTTCAACCCTTCGGATTACAACATTACTTCTTTCTCGGAGAATTACTTCGATAAGACTCAAGGTCGGAGAAGGAAGTATCAAGAATGGGGTGTTGCTCTACATCGGAAGTCCCTGAAGGATCCTTCCAAAGTTCTTCTTTTGGATGTCGAGCCCATTAGTTCTTCGAAGGAGGCTCCCAAAGGCCCCTCTCTGCGTCTGAGTAATGATGAGGATTGGATGATGTTCCCAGTCGTTATTGAGGGCCCCCTTGTCTGGGGTTATGATGAATCCGGAAATGCTCGGGAGGGCCCCCTCCCAAGTCACGTTCATCTCGCTTCCTTCGAGCCTTGGAAGTTCTGATGGTCCGAGAAGCCCTCCGATGTAAGTTCGCTAATCTTTCCCCCTCGTTTCATTTTGTTTCCTTTTATCTGAGTTTCTTATCTTTTTTTTTTGTAGTACGTATTTCCTGCTCCCGGCTTGATTAAGGATATATCCTCTTTTACCAAGAAACTAACTGTTGGATCTCCTGCTACTGACCAGGTAGCCCGCTTTCTACTTTGCTTTTGGTTTTTTAATTTTGCTTTCGGAATCTAACTTTTGATTTCGACAGGAGGAAGAATTCGTGGAACCTCCCGTTGTAAACCCTCGTGTTCATAGGAAGCGAGATCATCAGGAAAGCCCAGCTGTTGCTGCTGTTACTCAGGTATTTTTCCGTTATAGTTACTTCCAAGATTGTATCTCTCTCCTTGCTTCCTTAGCCTTTATTCACTTCCGAGTTACTGATCCCTACTTTCAGGTTCCTTCTCAATCCGTTCCTGCCGCTGAACCCCAAAAACGTCGCAGGGTCTTGAATATGGGGAATCTCACCCGTATACCTTCTGCCCAAAAGCCTGTAGAGTTTCCTTCTCCTCCTGGAAAGAACAAGCCCGAGATGCTAAAGGGTGCCACTCCTTCTCCGAAGGTTCCCATGCCAACTCCTCGTATCACGGTGGAAGATTCCCCAGGTAAACCATCTGCCAGTTCTTCCGGTGAAAAGACTCGGAAGGATTTTGAAGCAGAGGATACGGCCTATGCCCCCGACATGGACTTCTTAAGGGATGCTCTTATTTTAACTTGGAACAACCCTTCCACAAGGTCTGCAACTATGGAATCTGTAATCTCGCTATGTGCCGATACTTTTCTAGCTCAAGATCAATCTTTCATGCAGAACGCTTCGTTGAATCTCTCCACCAACCAGCACGCTGCTATTATGGCCTTGGTTAGTATTATCAATCTTAAATGCATTTGACGTACAAATCCCCATCTTATTGGAAGTACTTCGCAGGATTTCAACCGTCATATGGCTCAACTCGTGGAGATGAAGGTTGCCCGTGAGAATCTGAAGACTACTAATGAACGAATTCATGATCTTAGGAATAATCTCACTGATGAGAGGGAGCGTTCAGTCAAGAAAGATTAAAGGATATCGGAGCTTAGCAGTAAGTTTAATATTTTCTCGGTCTTTATTTCTATCTCGTTCTCGTTTTTACTATCTTGTTGTTTTTCGTCAAGCCCGTTCTGCGAAGTATTATATGAGTTTTGAAAAAGCCAAGTCGACCGCGGACGATTACCAAGCAGAACAAGCAAACCTTTTGTCTCAGATTAATTTTTATTTATCTGAAAATGAGATCTTGAATGAAAAGCTAATGACATCATATTCTCTGGCTGAGCGTCTAGCTAATGAATCCGCTAATAATGAAGAGTTGAATTTCCATCTTCATGAGGAGAATGAACGGTTGAGAACTGAGCTTCAACGGATTAGTAATTCTCTCACTACTTCCCGTAACCTTCACTCCTCATCCATGGGTCAAGTTAGGCGTCTTGAGGAGGACAAAGATAGAATAATTAAGAGGAAAGATAAATCCTAAGCTGAACTTTGCAAGCTCCGGAGTGAGCTTTCCGAGTTGAAATCTGGGCATGAGGAGCTGAAGACTGAGAACACTAGGCTAAGGAATGAGAACAACGAATTGAATAGTGACATGTCCTCCATCCTGGTTCGCTTGGAGAGGCTTCAAGGCAAGAAAGCTTCCCCCGTTCCTCCTGCGAAGAAGAAGCTTGTTATGTCTCCCAGAAGCGGTAAACTTGTTATAGGATCCCCTGATGATGATAGACCCATGTCCGGCCCTAGAGAGGACGTGGAAAGATCACCCCTAGATCATCATAGCTTTCTCGAATCTGAAATATCAAGACTTGATCACTTTAATCTCGACGTTCAGAAAACTTTAAACTCTGTTATTTCGCAGAAAGAAGGTAGCTCTAGGTGTTGTTGTTGCTTCGTGTTTTGCCTGGTTATTCTTGTTTCTTATTTCGCTGTTATCTTGCAGAATCCGAGGAGAGTTTGAGGAATCAGATTTTGCACTTGTCTCGCCAAAAGGACGACTTGGCCAAGAAGCTGTCCACATTACAGGAAGACTTTGCATCCCTGAACGAGGACTGCGATAAGATGGAGGAAGACGCTAAGAAGGTAGCGAAGTGGACTCTCCGAAATTCCCAGGAAGAGAAGGTGAAATTCGTCACCGAGTTCTGCAATACGCATGGTCTTGACGTCCCTGATATGGATCTCGAGATCTTCTCCGATGATGAACCTACTGTCTTCGCCGAAGCTGAGAACGAAGATACAGAGACTGATGAAGACATTGAGAGACCTCATCACGAGGTTCCTCAAAGCACATGAGATAACGATGTTGGGGATGGTGCCAATGCTGGAGCTGGTAACAATGATGGGTCTGCGGGATTTGATGGAAATCTTGATGAAGAGGGAGTTAACAATCCCTGATTATTTGCTTGATGTTTGTGATATTTTGGTTCTTTGTCCTTCTAACATTTTATCTGGGCGCTCCCAAGCTTGGGGGGCATGACAATTTTTGCTCTTATTTTGCCTTAATATATTAGCTTTTCCCTTTAGTTGCTTCATTTGCTGCGCTTATATACAACCTGCATGTTTGTTAATGGTTGCCTTGCCCTGATATTTCGGAATCAGTCCGACATACCAAGTATATACGTGACGAAGGAATGAACCGAAGAATAATTAATGTTACTTAAGTATATACTTGCCCATTATTTTTCGGGTATTTCCGAAGTAATGGCTCTTTTTCCTTAGTGCGAAATAAATGCTCGAAAGAATAAAATCGTATTTAAAGTATATACTTGCCTCTTATTCTTTGGTGGATTTATGTAGCATACCTTGTGATTTTAGCTCCGCTTGACCTTACTTTCTTTGCCTTAGTTGTTCGTGCGAGTCGATCTCGCATTATTATCATCTCGCTGCAATTATTATAATTCAGTTCATAGCATAATCGAGTTAGTGCATATATCATCATGTATAAGATTTCAGTTGCGAGTGCTTCTTATGCAATGTAAGAAGTACTTCTTAGAATTGTATGGCTTGTGTGGTCAAGCTTTGTAATGTGCTTGCTTTTTTCTTTGTAGTATATACCTGCCTCTTTGCAAGTATACACTTGCCCTTTTGTTTTGCCTCAGGTCTCATATTTTTTCCTCACATCTCTATCATCAGTTCGGGGTCTTATTTTTCCTCCTAGTTAAGGTCTTATTGTGCCCCACCCCGTTGTTCAGGGATTTTAGACGAAGTCTCGGGCGCTATTTACTTTTGCGAAGTAAAGATCCATCAACCTCGCCTTATCTCGCTCATTGAGGTCTTATGTGCAACAATATCACAAGCCTACCTACTCCCTTGAGTACCAGCCCCGTAACATTGCCGACTTTTGTGGTCACTCAGCTCCCTAAAGGAGGGTTCCGTCCCTTCCCCTCTGAATACCCCCGTGCTTTTGGGCTTAGGAATCAGTTATTTCGTGACCTCGTGCCCTTTCGCCGATATGGCTCCTGATTACGAAGTCACACCCTAGTTGGGGTGGTTTTGGGACCGAGCGGAAGAACTGCACCAGGCCATCTTCTTCTCCACTGGCTAGTTCTTACACCCCTTACCGAAGGTAACCCAATTGGGGCCCTCGGCGGATGGGTCTTACGATTGCCCCTAGCTGGTGGTTGTTAGCCACATCTGAGATTATCTCGCGACGCGCGTGTAGGTCTTACATTTTCCCCTTGCACTTTGTGCGAACTAGGTTGCACACCACGAGGTCTCAGCCTCCCTAAGTAGAGGTTTTATATAGGACTTACGATCGCCTATTTTGAGGGTCTTAAGCAGACCTCCTAAATGAAGTCTTACTTGTGGCCCTCGCATTCACATGTTTTGAATTTGTGTCTTTTTTTTTGCTTTGTTTCTGTTGATTTTTCGATGCTTGCTAAACAAATGATTCATTTCACTTTCTGATTGATATATATATATATATATATTTTTATCAAGTTTTCACGAGTTTCTGTTGCTCATGGATAATACTTCTTGATGTAAATTGGATTCCACGGGTGGTCCAGTCTGCGACCTTGCCTTTTTGCTTCGCCATATATGATGTCCCCGTTGCTATCTGTATCTTTTCCTTCACAGTCCGCGAGTTCATAAGCTCCGTTTCCCACTTTTCTTTTTACGATGAAAGGTCCTTCCCACATAGGCTCCAGTTTTCCTCCGGGTCCCTTTTGATATGGGGATATCTCGCACAGAACCAGCTCCCCTGGGACGAAACTTCTTTCTTTCACCTTCTTGTTGTATTCACGAGATAGTCTCCGCTGATAGTTCGTCATGTGCTGTAAAGCGATCTCCATGTTCTCCTCCAAGTCATCTAGTTTGGCCAAGATCAGGTCTGTGTTCAGGCCCTTTTTCCATGCCTCTTGTTTTGTGGTTGGGAACATGATTTCCGTAGGTAGAACCGCCTCTACTCCATATGCCAAACAGAAGGGGGACATTTCTGTTGCTTCTCTTCTGGTGGTTCTGTATGACCACAGTACCTTCGGAACTTCTTCGCACCAATTATGGAGATGCCCATCTAACTTCTTTTTTAAAGTGGATGCTATCGTCTTGTTTGTTGCCTCCGCTTGCCCATTACTCTGGGGGTATAGCGGTGTCGACTTCGCGGACTGTATCTTAAAAGTGCTAAGCAGCATCTTCATATTTTCCCCTTCGAATTGCATCCCGTTATCGGATACTATTTGCAGAGGGATTCCAAATCTACATATGATGTGCTCGAGTATAAAATCGTACATGTCTCCATCTCGTGTATTCTTCACAGGTTTTGCCTCAACCCACTTCGTGAAGTAGTCTGTTGCCACTATCAGGTATTTCCGCTGCAAGCTCCCAGCAAAAAATGGCCCCACGATGTCTATTCCCCACATGGAAAACGGCCACACACTTAACACAGAATTTAGATTCGTCGATGGTGCATGTATATGCTTTCCGAACCTTTGACAAGCTTCACACCTCGTTGCCACACCCTTCGCGTCTTTATGCATGCTTGGCCAAAAGTATCCTTGCGTCTTGGTTTTATAGGCCAACGATCTGGTTCCGCTGTGATTTCCAGCATCACCGTAATGTATTGCTTTCATGATTTGCACTCCTTCTTCTTGTGACAAGCATCGCAATAGTGGTCCTAGGAATGATCTCCGATATAGGATTCCTTCTCTTAGCTCATAGTTTGTGGATATCCCTTTGATTTTGTGCGCCTCAAACCTGTCACTAGGAAGATCACCCTTCTCGAGGTACTTGTGAATAGGTGTCCTCCAGTCATCCTCTCCCAATTCGTCGGATGTGCTACCCTCTATTATCATCATGGACTTCTGATCTTCCAACTCGTTAGTAACTGAGGGGTGCATTAACCTTTCAATTCGGACATATTTCTCCGAGGTGTCTTTTATCATTGATGCAATAAAGGCTAAAGCGTCCGCATGTCTGTTATTATCTCTGATTACTTGCCTCCAAATTATATTGGGTATTCTCTTTGAATATTCTTTCACGAGTTGCAAATATCGATTCATCACTGCATCATTCGCTTGATACCTTCCCTCTATCTGCCTGACTACCAGCTGAAAATCGCTAGTTATTCTTATTTCTTCCAACTTCATCTCGATAGCCAGCCTCAAGGATTGTATGACTGCCTCATATTCTGTCTCGTTGTTAGTGGCTTTATATTCCAGTCGGAAGCAAAATACTGTCCTTGCTCCTTTTGGCGAAGTAAATACTATTCCCATTCCTCCTCCAGCGCTGTTGGATGATCCGTCTACAAATATTTCCCATCTCCTTGGGTGATTTTCTTTCAATAGATCTGTAGGATCCGGACGCTCCTCATCTATATCCAACATCTCTTCCACTCCTTCGTCTTCTTTTATTGGGAACTCGGCCAGGAATTCCGCAACTATGTGTGACTTCGTTGAAGTCTGGACTTCGTATTTTAATCCGAATTTATCTATTCGGGTATTCCATCTTTCAACTCGCCCAACTCTCCTTGTATTCTTTAAAGCTGACTCTATAGGGATTCTGGTTAGAACTTTTATCTTGTGAGTCTGAAAATAGGTTCTTAGTTTTTCTTATGAATACACCAGTGCTAGAATCAACTTTTCTATCTTTGTGTAGTTCTTTTCAGCAGCATTGAGTGTTTTGCTGACGTAAAAGATAGGCTTTTCAACGCCTTCATCTGTCCGAAGCAACACTGAACTGATGGCATTTGGTGTAGCTGCGAGACAAATCAGTAGTTCTTCATTTGGCTCGGGCTTTTGGAGAATTGATAAGTTGATAAGATACTCTTTTATATTTTGTAAGGCCTGTTCGCATTCTTGTGTCCACGTAAATTTTGCTCCTTTCTTCAAAATGTTGAAGAAGTGTTTGCACCTATCCGAGGATTTAGAAATGAATCTTCCCAAAGCTTCCAACTGCCCATTCAGTTTTTGCACGTCTTTTACCGTTTCTGGCGATGGCATGTCCAATATGGCTTGAACCTTGGATGTATCTACTTCAATCCCTTTCTCGGATACGATGTGTCCCAGGAACTTCGCTGATTCCACACCGAATACACACTTCGCAGGATTTATCTTCATTTTGTATGCCCTCATCTGCTCGAAGATTTCTTTTAAGTCTTCAACATGGTCCCATGATTCCTTAGTTTTTACCAGCTTGTCGTCGATGTAAACCTCCAGCTTGTGGTGCACCCATTTTGCGAAAATTTTCTCGACCATCCGTTGATAAGTTGCTCCCGCATT
Organism: Papaver bracteatum; assembly: GCA_023529315.1. Classification (NCBI taxonomy): domain Eukaryota; kingdom Viridiplantae; phylum Streptophyta; class Magnoliopsida; order Ranunculales; family Papaveraceae; genus Papaver; species Papaver bracteatum. Next base: position 179,627 of record JAJJWX010000474.1, on the reverse strand, counting down.
CTTCAAGCCGAACGGCATTCTCGTGTAGCAATACAACCCTCTAGGAGCGAATAAAGCCGTGTGCTCCTGGTCTTCCTCTGCGAGTGGTATCTAGTTGTATCCACAATAACCGTCCATCAAAGTTAACCTCTTGTACCCTGATGCTGACTCCACCATTTGCGGTATATTGGGTAGAGGGAAACTATCCTTTGGAGAAGCGGTATTTAAATCGCTAGAATCTATGCATATTCTTATTCCTGTAGTCTTTTTTGGTACTATCACCATGTTGGCTATCCATGTTGGATACTTCACGGGTCTTATTATTCCCGAGTTTAACATTTTCTGTAATTCTTGCTCTATTTGCTCGTGATAAGCAGTTGCTATCTTTCGTATTCGTTGCCTTATTGGCTTGATTGCTGGGTTTAGATCCAGTCTGTGGCAAGCAACTTCGGGATCTATCCCAGGCATCTCGTTCATTCCCCATGCAAAGATATCACTGTATTCTTTCAACAACTTTATAAACCTTTCATATTCGTCCGCCTCCATCGTTGTTCCGATATTCACCATTTTCGTTTCATCTTCGCTGCCCAAGTTTATCTCTTGCGTGGGTTCTACTGCTGCGAAGTTCATGATTGGGTCTCCGAGCGGAGACGGACCCTTTAATTTCTACAAAGGCTCATCCTTATCTTCGGGGATTTCACTTGGAATAGCCCATCCCTCTTTTGCTTTGACCATATACACCATTAATTCTTCTTCCCTCTTTAATTCTTGCACTCTCTTCTTTTGTTCCTTCTTTCGCTTTATTTTCTCGTCATAGTTATGCACATCTTCATCATTGCACTCTCTGGCTTCTTTCTGATCTCCCCTTATCTTGCCAATACCGCTTGGCATAGGAAATCAGATAGCTTGGTGATATGTAGATGCTATTCCCTTGATCCCATGTATCCATGGCCGCCCAATCAGAGCGTTGTAGGGAGATTCTACATCCACCACGCATACTGTTACCTCTCGGTTTCAAGTTCTCCTGCGAAGATTTTCACGACTAGTTCCCCTCTCGACTTTGATGCTACTCCGTTAAACCCATAGATATTATAGGTCGACGTCACTAGATCCGAATCTCGGTAGCCCATTGTTTTAAATGCGTAGTAAAAGAGAATATCCACCGAGCTCCCTGTGTCCACCAAGATCCTATCTATTGCCCATACTTTCTTTTTTCCCGCAGAACTTTCTTCCCACTTCGTATGATCTCCGAAGTTCAAGGTGATCACCAAAGGATCTGTGTGCGAAGCTCCTCCTTCCAGGGCATCTGTTGCCGAAAAGGAAATAATTCTCTTTTGCCATTCTTCCAACGGCCCCCTCTTCGCAATGTTGAATATCTCATTTCCTTCAAAATCTCGCTTATGAACTCTTTGTAACATATTATCATGAAAGTTTCGTATGTTATTCGCAGAGTGAATGATGGAGTTGCAGTTTAACTTCTGTGTTCCTCTGTCGATTTCGATTCTGTATACTTTTGATTGAGTTTGCCAAGAAATGCTTGAGTTTTCCCTTTTCAATTAGACGAAGTATTATTCGTCGGATGTTTCTGCAATATTATGTGTGGTGTCCATGGAAGCAATGATACTTGCAAAAGTCATTATTTCTCACACTTGACAAGGGCTCCACCCCAAAATTTCCCAGGGGGGGGGGGATTTATTCCGTCAGGACAATTGATTCCCATATCTTCTCGACAGTGGTGTTGAGTTCGGGCAAAAATACGTCCTCGAACTGTGGTCTCTTTCTCCCATATTGCTGCCCTGGTAGGTATCTTCACGAGTTCCTAGGATTATCATCTCGGAACCCTTCGTAATTCTGAGGTCTGGGATCGATATACCTCGGATGTTGATCTATCCATTCTTGGTCTCCACTGGATACTGCTACCAACTTCGCGGGTATTGTTGCCAATGGTTTTGCGTCCTCATATTTCATATCATCTTCTATTACATTTGCTATTCTTGGCAGCAGACGTGAGTTCCCCTCTTTGGATTGAATCGGGGCTGCCTCAATTGCCTCCCTTTGTTTTTCCTCCAATGCCACGTACTCCTCCTGATACTCTCGGAGTTCACTCATCGTTACTGTATTGCGAATTACGAAAAGCTGGGTATGCAAGAGGTCGGTTGGTATTAACGCGTTAACGAAAGCCAGAATGAAATTTCTTTCATCTACCCTTCCCGCGAGCTCACTGCACACGGTTCTCCATATCGTAATTAAACTTTGCAGGTTTTCGCCTAGCTTTCTTCGCAAGTTGAATAAGGTTTCTATTCCTGGCCTTAACATGTTATTGCTTATGTAAGTTGTCAAGAATACTCTCTGCAAATCTTTGAACGACGAGATTGAACCTTCCGCTAACCCTTCAAACCATTTTGAGGCTTCCCCGGTTAGACTAGATGGAAAATATTGGCATAATACAGTTTCGTACCTTGCCCACTGCATTAATGAGAGAGAGTACTGTTTCATGTGATGTACAACATTTCTTGTTCCGTCGAATATGCTTCTGAAGGTAGGCAGTGAACACCTTCCTGGGATTCTTCCCTCTAGTACTTCGCGCGAGAATGGTGATTTGTCAGCTTCCACATTTGCCTCGGCCAACTGTAATCTTCCTCCTCTTCGTGGATTATTGAGTAATGCTTTCATTTCCTGTATTTCGTTCATGACTGTTTGATTAACTTCATCCCTCCCTTCTTCTCGCCTTCGCTTTCTCCTCCTACTACCTCGCTCTCCATCACCTTCTCTCCCTTCTTCCTCTTGTCCCCTTATCTCTGCTCGGTATCTCTCTTCTTCCTCCGCATACTTCTTTGCTTCCTCCTGCCACTGTTGTTCACGATATCTTTGTTCCTCCCGAGATCTTTCCTCCCTTCGTATTCTTTCATCTTCTCTTCGCCTTTCTTCTTCCCGAAGTCTCTCCTCCTCCCGAGTTCTTTCTTCCTCAAATCGCCGTCTTTGGTCTTCCCATCTTGTTTCCTCCAAAGCTCTCATCAGCAACCTTTCTTCGTTGCTTTCCCTTCGACACCTCCTTCTCCGTTCTCCTCTTTCTCCTTCCCGTTCATCCTGCGGTATTTCCCCTCCTTAGTTCACGTTTTCTCCCATACCAGTTTCACCTCGTACATCCTGAATAGTCCTTTCTTCATCAAGTTGGTTGTTTCGATGTACCAAGATCGCGTTTTGCCTCATGAGTATGGTCCTTTGCTCCATTAGATCTCTCTCCCTTTCCCTTTATAAGCGCATCACCTCTCTGATCTGCTCCAATGTCATATTTTCTTCACCGACAGTTTTATCTCCATTCTCTTGCATAGGTTCTTCTTCCTCCTCCGTTTCAATGTTAGAGGTATGGATCGACCCTTCCCGGTAACGTTCGTCCTCTTCCTGTTGGATCTCACCTTTCCTTCCTCCTCTGCTTGATGTTTCGCCTATCTCCATCCTGCCTCCCCTTCCTGCTAGACGCAAGCTTCTCCTTGATGCGATGAGGTGTCGTGCTCGTTCCGGTACTCTTTCCATGGACAACCTGTTAAACTTTCTTTCTCCGATTTACCGGCTTTTGACCAGATCTAGCTTTCTTGCCTTCCGGGAAGCAGGTTTCAGATCTACCTTTCCTCTTTTAGCACTATCAGGTTTCCTTGACCACTATTCTTCAATTCTTCCAAAGTAAAAACTCACTTAGTGATTTGTGTGATAACAGATTTCCCAAACTATCTCAAGTGAGACTAAAATCTCAACATGAGATCCCTGTTTCTCGGCGCCAAAATGTAACTACAGAAAATCCATAGTTACACCCGTTCACTAATTCGGTAAATACAAACACGAGTTTATGCACGGATCTTATATTATATTGGATTTCTTTTGATTCAAAGTTACAATACACTCAAGAACACTCAAGATCCAAATTATCTCTCCTTACAAATTATACTCCCTCTCTCTAAAAATGATTCAATCCCTTCTCAGGAGGCTAAGTCTCCCTTTTATAGGGCAGAATTACATAGTGGAACACAACTCGATTTATCTCGGACTGACAATTTTATCTTGCTCAAAAAAGCTTGTATGCTTACTTTTCTCCTTAAAGATCGGTTCTTGTCGGGGACAGCTGTCCCTTTTCTTGCACAACAATCCATACTTCGCGTTATTACTTCGGGAAACCTCACTATTTCTTGGACAACAAGTCATACCTCGCGCAATCGACCTCGTGACCCTTCCCTTTTCTTGTGCAACAATCCATACCTCACTAAATGTCTTCCCGAGCAAGTTAGCTCTACCTCGCTAGATGCCTTCCCGAGCAATTTCTGTTCCTCTTCGCTAGATGTCTTTCCGAGCAAGTTAGTTCTTCTTTGCTGACGGAGCCTCGTTAAGGCAGATCTGACAGTTGATTAGACTACTCACTTACACTCCTTCGGGAGTGGTGTATAATATCTTTCTCGAAGATTCTTCTTATTATCTCGCTCAATCTTCCTCGGACACGTGGCGGAGTGGTTTTCTGCACCTACACCAAGCGTGAAATACCGGCTATTTTTTTCTTTCAGGTACCACACCCAGGTATTGATGTGCTTTTTGGAGATCAAAAGATTATTCATGCTTTGGATGGTTATGGTGGCAGACTTTGGGCTGAAGCCATAGGTCCAGTTGAACCTTTTATATGAACGTTAATTTGGGGACCATGAAAATTTTGAGGGGACCATTAATTTTTAATGCACCCACCCTACAATGATAAGGGCTGTCCTAAAGTCATATGAGTTTACCAATCTGCCCCTTACCCTATTTAACATTATCCCTAATTAATATAAGCCCACCGCCGATTAACACCACCACCACCACCTCCGATTATCACCACCACCAACCACCGATTACATTCGAAAAAAAAATTGAGATGGGAAAGATCCGCAGGTATTTTTTAACCAAACACATTAGTTTTAATTTGATTTTGATTCGTTTAATTGAATAGAAATCATCAAAATAGGGTTCGAATGTAAGTAACAGTGCTGAGTTCGGTTAGGAGTCGTAACACATAAACCCTGGTTTGTTAACCGAACTTCGTGGAAGGAAGAACACGAAGAACAGTTCGGTTGAATAGGAATTAACACTATGTAACCGAACTTGTAGTTCGGTTGTTTCACACATTTTTCGAAAACCATCTCCTAACCGAACTCTTCCCATTTTATAAAATAAAAATAATTTCCCTTGCAACCGAACTCTCCTAATTTAGTCACTATTTTGAGTTCTCAGTTAACCGAACTTTGTCAAATATTTTCGGTTAGTTCGCACAATGTTTTAAAACTATTTCGTAAACCGAACTCAAAACATTACAAAGGAAAAAAAAAACCAATGTAACCGAACTACTCTTATTTTCCCACTATGTTGAATTCTCATTTAACCGAACTCTAAGAATTCTGTTCGGTTGGTTCACAATTTTTTGTTTATCCAACTACTAACCGAACTCATTGCTAATTGCATACATGTTGAGTTCGGTTTGTTCGCAAGAAAAAGGAGAAACTGAACTCTTCCCTAATTTCATATATTTTGTACAGTTCGGTTAGATAGTGGGTTTACATGAAGTGTGCGAACAAACCGAACTTTGTACGCTAAGTTAAATCTTAGTTTTATGTCAAGTTCGGTTGGTTAATAGTTGCGAAGCAACCGAACTTTGCACTAAGTAAAATATTATTTTACCTAAAGTTCGGTTACTTCATTGGTTGCGAAACAACCGAACATTACTCTGGAATCCATCAAACTTCCATTAATACAGAGTTCGGTTACCTGCGTGTTTGGCTAAAGAAACCGAACTACACTTCCATATGGGTTCGGTTAGCTGTTCTTCACATATTGTAACCGAACTACTTCAAAAATTTACATTTGGTTTGAAAATTTGGAGCAATTCAACCAACATTAGCTAAGTTTGGAGCATACCTGGATACCCAAATGAGCTTTCATCACTTGAATTACCTAAGTTAGTGAATTGGAAAAAAAAAAAAATTTCCATGGTTTTCTCCTCTTCTTCTCTAACTTTACTCTCTACAAAATTCAATTTTTTTTTAATAACCCATCTTTTAATTTAATCTCACTAATCATTTTTTTCTTAATCATTTCAATAATGATTTCACTAATCAAAACCAAAAAATAATTATAAGGGTATTTTAGGTAATACATAAAATATTAGATAAGGTCACCCCTACCCAAAATGACACCAAAATGACACCATGGTCCCCTCAAAAAAAAAAAAAAAGGTCCCCAAAATAACGTTCTTTTATATCTGGATTGCACTACTTGTGTACTATTGGCCCCAACCGTAGGGGAGCACATATCCAGTGGTTTGAGAGTCCCCATCTTAAAGGGTATCAGGCTGTAAGACTTAACAAGTTTGATGACATTATTGCTAAGCTGAAGTGTGACGATTTAGAGGATTTCATCAGAAACCTCAAATCTTATGTGAGTACATTTTGATCTTGATATTTATTTTAATTTCTGATCATTGATACTGTTTACAGATTAAATCCTATGTGAAAAGATTATTTGATCTTAGTATTGATTTTAATTTTTAAACAATTATGGAAATTAATCCTACCAGTTATCTTTTCTAGGGATTCAAGACCTATTACCAAAAATCAGATGAGCATTGTTGTCATCCATATGAAGTTATTGATTTTTGGCATGCTGGGTTCAATATGAACACTCTTCTAGGATTGGAGATAATCAGGAAACAACCCACAGATCAAAAAGCAATTAGAGAAGAGCTTCAGCTTATTGAAGATCGTTTCGAAGATGTTCATAAGCGTATTGACGAGGTTAAAGGAGATGGAAAGCTAATCAGTTACTCACTCTATCAGGATATGAATGATCTTCAGGCCATTCTTGAAAACATGAAGGAAGATGTTAGAGAAGTGAAGAATTCCATTTATGAAATTTAATTCTATCTCAAGTGGATCTTTACTGAACTCAAGTGCAATCTCTTTTTATTTTTAATGCTTAGTAAACAATTGTGGAACCCCAGTCTTTAAGTTTGATACTTATCTGGTCATTAAGATTCTGATACTTATTTTGTTAATGGATGAGATTTTATTTGATGGGGTTTATTTATATATTAAGTGATATGTATGTTTAAGTTTAATTTTCTCTTTCTGATTTGCAACTTATTCTATTCATCTTCAATTGCACAACCTATTCTATTCTGTTCTTTTATTTTTTATGGTTAATATAGTTATGCACCCTTATGTTTGGCTAAGAAGAACTAGCAACGTGAGATGTCCAAGAAATTCTATTCCCATTTTGTAGCTTTGAATCTTTTGTGGTATAATGTTTACAGAGTCTGTCTGTAAACTCTATTCTAAAGTTGTAATGTCGGACTTTGCAGATATCAGGGCATGATGGGGGGCCTTGGAGCTCGCTCTATAAGTTCAATCAAGCATGCTGGTGGTCCCTGGGAACTTGGACTCTCAGAAATCCACCAGGAATTTTTCCCATTTATTAGTACACTGAGATTTATTTTCCCCAAGACCCTGATGACAGTGATGAGGTTTCAACGGTATTTGTTACTTGGACTCTTGGTATTTGTAACTTTTTTTCGCAGACACTCATTCCGAATGGACTTAGTGAAAGGCTTATTCTTCGTGTTGATGGTGGTTTCAAAAGTGGGGCTGATGTCCTAATGGCTGTGGCAATGGGAGCTGATGAGTACGGATTTGGTTATATACCAATGATTGCTACAAGTTGTGTCATGGCACGAATTTGCCACACAAATAACTGCCCGGTTGGTGTTGCTAGTCAGGTGCTAAATCGTTGAGTTTTTATATAACTATTTTGATTCCTTTTCGTAGTGTATAAGCTGCGAGCCCATTTCCCTGGTGTGCGTGGTGATCTTGTGCTACTTTGTATTACGTTGTTGAAGAGGTGATTAAACTTTTCCAGTTTTGTTGTGCTAGGTATAAAGATCACTAATAATTCCAAGTTCACCTTTTGTGTACAAGTTAATGTGGGTATTGCATTTTGCCAGGTAAGGGGCATACTTGCCCAGTTGGGCTATGACAAGTTGGATGATGTTATCAGAAGAACAGATTTATTAAGACCAAGGCGTATTTCATTGATGAAGACTCAGCAGCTTGATCTCAGCTACATTCTAGCAGTATGTGTTCACTTGCAAAGCATCTCCATATTGTCCCACCTTATACTCATATGATTTCTCACATAATATATGTTCTGAATGGTTTCCAGAATGTTGTGTTTCCAAAGTGGAGCAGCACTCAGATAAGAAGTCAAGATGTTCACACAAATGGCCATGTCTTGGATGACGTTTTGCTTTCTGATCCAGAGGTAAAGATTACCCTCTTACTTAATTACTCCTTAGGAGGATGCGGTATGTTAGGCGATTGATTCTCCTGGGTTCTGGTTTAACAATCCACACCTTCAATATTGTTGGGTCGCTCACACTGCTTCAGTTTAGGTATTCATCACACTGCTTTTTGTAGATCAACCTTTTTTACACTGGTGCAGTTGCACAAAAATATGCTTTTTACAAGGCCTTAACCAAGTCCCAATTGTTTGACCCACGTAGAATAATCCCCGCACTGTTGTTTTAACACTTACCGGAAGACCAGCTAGAATGTCAAAGAATGAAGGTCTTTAATGTGAAAATTTACCAGTACCAGTAATTTCCAAATTCAACTAAATATTCAACCTTGATCATATAAAGTTCTTCATCCAAAATCCACACATTGAGCCTGGGAGGCTGAGAGTGGTGCTACGAATGATGTAGTTGAGACTGCCAAACCACAAAATAGTCAGAATATCACTCTATCTGTATTTTAGACTGTGTTCTGAAGAATATAAGCATTCTGACAAATGCAATACCACTGATCGCCAGATCGAGGAGTGTGACCAATGTTCGTCTTTGTTATCGAACATCCTTGTAATCTAATTTGAAAATTTTGCTAATCTGTGGTAATGGTGTGTTTTGCTGTAATTCTATATGCATGTTCACAATCCATGTTTTACATTTCTATCATTTAGAATTTAGATATCCATGTACTGCCAACTGTGGCATCCTTTGGGTGATGCATTTTCTGTTTTCTTGATTATATTCTTAAATTACTGTTTTAACTTTGTCTTTCCTCCACAATAGTAACACCCCTAATTTCTCATTTTCATGTTGAATTGGACCTCGATTTGGATTCTGGACTACCAGCCGTGTATTCAGCTTCTAACCTGTGATGAACCTATACATTTCCGGACTTGCTTTTTCGTGTCCAGGAAAAGCAGTAAGCGACGCTCAGTTACAGGCCTCGTCCACAAAACAGGTATTTTTATTGTTAACAAGTGATGTTGTTTCCAAGTTTTTCCAGTTCTCATATAGGTAGGAAACAGTAAAAATTTGGCATATCACTGCGTCATGAGTTTCTTATCCTGGAAATAATTTTGTCAGGATAACTGGAGAGGTATTACTACTCGCTTAAAGGGCAATATTCCTACGATGATGTTCTGCGAACTACTCAAAGGGCTATAGCTGATGGAAAAACTCTTTTGAAGGTCAAAATATTCTCTTTATCTTTCCATGCTGTTCTTATTTGTGTTTCACTTAATCCAGCTGTCTAACATATACACGTTTCCCGTTGTGCTGTGGCCCCTCTTGTTTGACATGAAAATTTGAAATCGAAAGGTGGCAATCATGAAATTTTGAAATTCGCTATATCAGAACTAAATCCCGAACTGGTAGAGAACTCTTGGTTAGCTTTATTCTAAAGTTTGACAGATCTAACACGACATTAACTGTGATATGTCCGTCATGTAGGATGTCTATCGTATTGGTATGCTAATGGAACTCGTCCGTGTTTTTGCTCTTTTCATTGCTGATAATAGGAAGTGTGCAAAGGTGTAACTTTTTCCTCCCTAGTTTTTAGCTGGAATTGACCCTCCTTCAGTTAAAAAATGAAAATGCATATTTGTTAAGAGCACTATACATTTCTGTCTTCCTATTGGGTATGTGCTCAAGAATCTATCGTAGAAGGTGCGCTTGCTGGGATGCCACTGCAGCTAGCTTTCCTTACTATCGGTTCGATACTGTTTCAGTTTGCAGTATGATGTTATGTCATTCCTAGGGGTCAACTATATACATGCAAATGTTTTCCTTTTCCTGTCTATCACCATTATTCCTTAAGAGCATCCACAGTGGGTTCTCTCCTTCAATAGTGTATAATTTTCAGTAAAGTGATAAAATGAGAAAGCATTGCTAGTACGTTATCAAAACTAACAATACACATCAAAATGCCAGAATACTCAACCCTTTCCAAATGCAAGTTTTTTTTTTTTTTTTTTTTTCCCAGTTGCCTCTGCATTTGTCGGGGAATACAGTTCTCCAATATGATCGTTATTGTTGAAGAATGTGGAGAATGGAGACACGGATTATGAATATGTAATTATGCATTCACAAGACAAGTCTATTGAACGGAGTTTTTGCTGGTGTGCACCATGCACGCCCTCTTTGTCTTCACTTTTAGTTGGAGGCCATAAATTGATTTTAGGCTGTATGTCGAACTCATCAAAAATATAACTAAAGTTTTCTTTCTTAGGATTCAATTTCCCCTTTATGTATTACATAAAGAATTTCATGGAAATCAAAGTACTTTCCTTGTTGTATTTTGTTTGGGTAACCAAAAATATAACCGAGATTTGTTCTTATAATCGGAAATTTGCGGAATAAGGAAACGGGGTACATGTATATATTAGTGTGCGCTAAGTACATCTAATTGCCTGCGAATATTAGTGATGGCAGATCTTCCTTGTCATGAAATAGTGGTCACGGAAAGGAAGAGGAAGAAGAATAAGACGATTAATGATGAATATAATCATCTTCCCGAAGTAGTTGTATTCGAGATACTCTACAGGGTTCCGGTTAAGTTTCTAATGAGATTCGGTTCCGTGTGTAAACACTGGTACAATTCTATCCATCGTGATCAACACTTCATCTCTTCTCACTTTACTCAATACACCCAGAAACATCCTCGTCTCATCTTTCATCTCCCTCGTATATATAGAAATATGAATAATATTTTCGTTGATCCTTGTCATGGTGATTTTTTCCGTAGTTTCTTTTATTTTAATGAAGATGAAGATGAGTGTGTCAACATTGCCGGCGACGTTCATCAAAACCCCCCATTAGATAACGATTATGGTTACGGAATCCGTGTGGTTGGTTATTGCAATGGTTTGATTTGCATTAACCAGAGTGGTGATCAGAATGTGATTAGTAAAGTTTGGATTTGGAACAATGCCACGAACGAATCACTAGCTATCTTTCCTCCGGACCTTGAAACTTACTTTACCATGAATTTTGGATTTGGGTTCGATTCAGTGAACAACGAATATAAGGTCGTATATATCATAGTTCATACGTGGCCATCGTGGAAAAAGAAGGGCCTTGTCCTTACGCTTCGACAGGGAACAATATCGTGGACAGAGTTTATAATTCCAATGGATTATCCACATGTCTGTCCGTATAAGCTAGCCGTCTTCTCTTCTAACAATGGGCCAACTTTGTTTTGGAGAACTGATGACAAGAACCTGTTGCTCTCCTTTGATTTCCGCCGGGATGATGACCCGTTTCAACTTATCAGAGTCCCAGTGGAATGCGAAAACCAATTAGCATACAAAAGCACTGTATACAGGCATGAATATGAATACCCATTGGTTCATCTTCTGGAGTTCGCAGGTTGTTTGTGCTTGGCCCGTCTCGAAAGCTTAACACCAATGGATCATCCTCCTCAAGACCATGAAAATAATAATACCTGGAAAATGGTCCATTTGTATGTATTGCAAGACAATGTCGAGGGAGTATGGAATAAGCAGCTGAGCTGAGTTTTGATCTTACTCCTTACTCACTTCCCTGCACCATAACCCCTGGATTTTCTAGCATCTCTGGTCAAATTTTACTCTACTAGTTAGACCACAATGGTTTTCAGTTTATCAGTCTACGAAAGAAACATCTCAAGGTAATAAGGACTCTCACTCCACCGGCTATCTTACAAAATACTAATCAGTGCCGTGGAGATCTTGGGCTAGGCTATCATGTAGAGAACCTCTATTCTTTGCGATCCCTGTTGCCTAATGGAGCTCAACAATCAGACTTGCTTAATATTGAACGAACTATAAATAAAGATCGACCGTCTGGAGGTTTCTTAACTTTATACGGTCGACAACCAAGTGACGTGTATTATATTTTTCATTAGTTTTTTTTTTTTTTTTTTGGAAAACAGGGGATGTGCCCCAAAATCGACTGTCATCTTAAGGATATGCCCTAGGATTCCAGTTTATGGGAATATGCCCAAACTAACGGTTTCTGTCAAGGAACCGTTAAATAGTCAATTTATCGTAAATGTGTACGAACGTTTTATCTAATTTCTTCGAGGTTTTTTCTGACGGACTATGTTCTTGAACTTTGTAAAGGTGTTAGCATATAGTGTGTGTGAATTTTGACTATTTAACGGTTTTGGATGGAATTTTGACCGGCTACGTGCATATTCCCGAAAATTAGAATCCTAGAGCATATCCCCAAGATGACAGTCTATTTTGGGGCGTATCTCCTGTTTCTTTTTTGTCCTATTGTGTTTTTTTTTTCCTTTTCTCTTTGGGTTTTATTTGTTGTGCAGCTGTTGTGGCTCCCTCCCTAGTCGTTTACTCTACACCACTAGCGGGGATGATACACTGACCGCGGGTTGATTCCCGCGGTCCATCTCGCATGACATAAAGAACAGGGCCCCTGACCAGGCGGATTTGTAGCCCACCCCCTCCCTCTCACAATCCCATTTCACGGGATAGCCCGCGGGATCTAACCCGCGGGAAGCTAATCATTTCCGTGTCAAAAGACACTCATTCACTAAAGGAGCTACTACGGATTATGGACCCCGAGAGCCACCTGAACTCACACTAAACACACAAATAAAAAAGCTATATTGGCCTCACAATGAACCGTTTTATCACGATTTATAAAGGGATACCAGTCCTACGAGGAGCTGGTACATCCAACGGTCAGAATTGGTTGGCTATATGAAACGGTATCAGCCCTTAGTAGGACTGATATCCCCTATATAAATCATGCCTTTTTTTGGGCACCACCCTCTTTTGGCGGGGACCATTATGTGATAGAATATCTACCTTACAATTATAATGGGTGTCCTCAAGAGCGGAAATGAAAAACAAATCATTAACAAAACAAAATAAAAAACAAATCAAAATTATAACAAATTGATTACATTTAATTTTTCAGTAACCCATTGTTTTTAGATGGCTCATCTTCTTCTCTTTTTCCCTCTTCCTTGTCGTCGTCGACTCAAATAAATTTCCACAAACTATTACTTATGATTCGCTTTTGGTTGAAAAAATGAGTGGTAAAAATCAAAATGAGTTGAAAATGGAAGTTGCAGAGAGAACTTCGGCTAGGAATTTTGTGAAAAAATTTGTCCAACTAGCCGAACCTGATGGAAACGAAGAACATGAAGAAAAGTTCGGCTATTTCGCAGAAAAAAAGTTCCTAGTCGAACTTTTTAATTTCCTATCCGAACTTTCAATTTCCTAGCCGAGCTTTTAGTTCGGTTACGTCGCAGATTGTTTCTCATAGCAGAACTTTTATTTTAGTTACGTCGCAATTTTTTTCTCATAACCGAATTTTTCTCTAAAAACTATATATTGAGTTCGGTTACGTCGCAATTTTTTTTTCTCCTAACAGAACTTTTCTCTGATAGCAAATTAAAACTCCATTAAAGCTGAGTTCGGCTACCAATGTCTTCATAAACATTGGCTGAGCTACACTTGCAAATGAGTTCGGCTACCTGTTCTTTAGATGTCGTAGGCGAACTTTATTGCCATAGCCGAAATCAATTTATAAAATATTCATTTTTTCAAAAAATTTGGCCAATTCAAACAACATTAACTAAATTTGAAGTATACTTTGTACCAAAACCCTCATTTCAAAATGAACCATCTCAAAATAAAAAATAAAATAAAATAAAAATCGAAACTCTCTTCTCCTTCTCTCTCAATAATTATTCTTCTAAAAACACAACTTTTAAATTTAACCTCATTATCACTAATTAACTTAATTTAATCATTTCACTAACTATCATCAAACTAACTTAATTAGAAAGGGTAATTTTGGTATTAAAATAAATACCTTGATAGGAGTGCCTATAACACCCCCTACCACACAAGCCCAGAATCTGAGCGGGAGAGAAGACACCGAGCTTGGACCTCATGATGCATAATTTTGTCGTAGATATCAGCTTTGTGTGGGTGGCAGCTCGTTTATATTTAGTGCAGAACTGCAGATATACCAGACAATAAGCTTCTTAGCATAACTAACTTCCTAACAAAACAAAAATTTATCTCTATATGCATGATTCTTACGATTACGAAAAATGGAATTCCTGGTAAGATAGACAGCACTCACATTATCACACCAAAGAACAGGTTGTGAAATAACATAAAAACAAAAAAACCCTATTTTGGGGCAGACCCATTAATTTGGGGACATATATATATGACAAAAATGTGGGTGCCTATAGTATTTCAATGATGGATAATTATCCTTGTTAATGACATTTTTAGTGTTAATTAATGATAATAAGTTTTTTTTCAAAAATGCTAAAATACCCCTCATTAAATTAGTGGTTAATTAGTGATAATAAAAATTTATTAATTGTTAATGACTAAAATTAATTTAGTGTTAATTAATGATAATAAGTTTTTGTTTAAATTAGTGAGTGAGTTTAGAAAAAGAAGAAGGTGGAAAAAAGGAGAGGAGGAAAAAAAAAGAGGGAAAAAACTTTTTTTTTCTTTGTTTGTGATCTTTGTGAATATTGAGAGATGTGTGATACAAATTCGAGTGAGGAAGGTGAATCTTCATCACGTAAAGCTAAGAAAATACATATCAATTACGATGGAGATCCACTACCCCTAAATAAGATTAATAAGAAGTGGCTGATTTGTTGGATTATGAAAATGATTTTACCCAAACTCAACTTTTTTCTCAAACTCAAGATGATTCCTTTATGGAGCCAAATCCCGAAGATGAGTACATAGATGAGGAACCCAATGCTAATAATACACATGTATGGTTGTATAAGTTGTTTAATGTCCGTTTTGTAGCTTGATTTCACCAAAATTTATGATTTTTGCAACCGGTTCGGCGAAACAGAATAAGGTTCGGCAGATAACAGCTGTGCCGAACCATGGAAAATAAGAACAGTTCGGCTTATTCGATTGAGAAAAATGTGCGCCGATCTGTCCTTCAATTGTTTTAGCGCCAAAAAACAGTTCATGGTTCGGCTCAAATTTGAGGTAACATTTGTAGCCGAACCATATCTTTCAAAACATACGAGTTACAGTGTAATGTTCGGCTTACTCGTTCTTCAGCCGAACATAAATTTTTTGTTTTCAGATTTTTTTTGAAATTTAAGTGTTATGGTTCGCCTTATAAGATTAGTCCCAAATAGGTCGAATCCATGTTTCAAATGTAGTTCGGCTTTATTAGTCAAACACGAATCAGCCGAACATTGAGTTCGGCTTTCATATTGTTGTTCGTGTTAGCTGAACCTGACCCAAAACCTGTGCGATATTGTTGTAGATTGTTGCTGAAATGGAAACTATGGAGGATCAACCACCACCTGTTGATGTAATTCATGAAGATACTATAGATCACTTCCAAACTGACTTGGTACGTAAAAAACGTAGTTTATTGTTTTATAAATTTTCAACTATGTTGTATGCAAAATCATTAATAAAACTAAAGTTTTGTACTTGTGGATATGTAGACGTGGAAAACCAAAGAAGAAGCTGTTAAATGGGTTGAGGAACATGCTTGGAAAATTAATTGCGTCCTAGTTAAAGGTAGACAAAGCCGAAAGAAGCGGGTTGAGATGGGTTGTGAGAGGGGCGGGAAGAAAGTAAGCAAGAAGAAAAAAGATAAGCCATATGTTGGGAAGACCGGGAAAAAATATAAGACTAAAACAAGGAAGATAAATTGTCCTTTCAAGATCATCTTAAATTGGAATAAAGATGAAGACATTTTCACAATGAATAAAGATATGGATTGCCGTCATAACCACCCACGTCTAAAGGATCTTCATGGACATTATAGAGCCGGACGACTCAAACCTCATGAATATGAAGAGGTAGATAAAATGACACGAGCACGTATGCCTCCCTCTAAAATTCTTATCAAGTTGAAGGCGGATGATAAGAATAACAAGACTGCGTTGCAACAAATCTATAACGCGAGAAGTACTTTGAGAAGAAAGGATTTGCAAGGTGGGTTGGTGATGCAACAATTATTGTGCTTGGCGCAAAAGAAGAACTATGCTTGTCAAAAGAAATTGGATGAATTCGGCCATGTGACACACCTTTTTATTGCGCATCCGGAATGCGTAAAGTTGGCGTTATGCTTCCCACAAGTTCTCATATTGGATTGCACTTACAAGACCAATAAGTATGAGATGCCCTTGATGAACGTTGTTGGTCATACGTCAACCAAGTCACCTTTCACCGTTGCTTTTTGTTTTTTACATGATGAGTTGACAGAAAGCTATGTGTGGGTATTGGAACAAGTGAAGTTAATCTTCCGGGAGGATGCTCTTCTAAAGGTCATGGTAACCGACCAAGAGGCGGCATTGATGTTTTCTATAAGGAAGGTATTTCCGAACGCGCAAAACTTTCTCTGTACCTTTCATGTATGGAATAATGTTAGGAAGAAATGCCAAGGGATAATCCAACCGATGAAGTTGAAAGATATAGAGAAGATTGCTACATTACCGGATGGAGAACGAGAAGTGAAGAAGAAAGAATTCAAGGAAGCATATGAGTCTAATGAAAGGATGTGGGCATGTTTCCACAATGATTGGGAAGCTTTGACTTGGTACATCACCGAAGAAGTGTTTGAAGAAAATGTTGCAAAGCTCATTGCGAATTAGGGCGTCAAATACCCGGAAATCATTATATATTTACGGAAGAAATTCTTGGATACAAACGCACATAGATTTGTTAGTGCATTTAAAAACCAGCACAAGCACTTCGACAACCAAGATACAAGTATGGTAGAGTTGGCTCACTATCGTTTGAAGAAGAATCTATTTGGGCGCGTGGACACGTTCGTCACGGTTTTTGACGCAATGGAAGACTATTTCATGAGTGATGTTATAAGAATTAGAGCGTTATTCGAAAAAAAATCTAATGATGAAGCATGATGAATTCCCGGATGATAAGTGGCTCCGGGGACTAACCCATATGGTCTTTCATTTGTGCCTTGAACTTATAATGAAGGAAGTGGATTTGATGGACAAAATGGACGCTAACTCCCAAGAAGAGTGTGTTTGTAAAATGAGGAAAAGCATGGGACTTCCGTGTCAGCATGAACTACTTCGGTACAAGGATTGTAGGATACCTTTTGAGGCTATTGATTCTCATTGGAAACAATTGAGTAGTGATCCAATGCCCGACGAGGACGATGATGTAGAGATTTGGGACACACCTTACGGCAAAAGGTTGGCTGAAATGTATCGTGGGATGTTCCGACCTCATAAACGAATCTTTTGGGAAAACATGATGCCAATCCTTTATCCTCACACCCAACAAGGTATATTATAACCGGAAAAGGGACCACAAAAAGGTAGGCCACCCACGAAAGAGAACCGACAAGAGCATATGCTATTACCAAAAAACTAACACCTACCACAAGGGATCCATGCAGGGTGGAGTACCATGATGCAAAGTACGAAGAAGAGAAGAATGCAATATAGAAGTTAAACAAGATGGATGAAGTGAAGCTATCAAATAAACGTGGTCGACCGAGCAAGGTTAATGGTGAAACAAGTAACAAAGATGTTAAGAATAGTGGTCCTCTATGTCCTCCCCCATTGGAAGGAGACGTAAAGATTAAAGGTAAGATGTTTCCATCTCAAAAAATGGAAACAACAAAAACCACGACGCTTCCCAAGCAAAAGGAGAAAAAAACCATATATGCGGAAGGGAAAATGAAGGCTCCTAAAAGAGATAGTTTGGGGAAGTATTTGAGATCTTCTAATATGATTTACAGAAACTACTTGGAGAACCTACCCAAAGCCATTCATGAGTTTATTATATCCATGAACGATGTCGAAGGGGATGGAAATTGTGGTTTCCATGTCACCGCGGAACAACTAGGACCTTTTAAGGATGGGAACCAACCGGTTGCCCAAGGGGATGAAGTAAATCATATTCATCAAAGATTGTTACAAACTCTACGTCGAAACAGGGACTTCTACAAGTCAATGATGCGAGGTGGCGGAGACCACGGGGTCGCACAAGAGTTCATTAGTTTTGAACGGCGTTTACATGGGGATGCCGTCATCACACGTGATCATTGGATGCAAATGCCGATATGTGGGTTTTTAATCGCGGAGACCTTTAATTGTGTTGTTCATTCGTTTTCGAGGGCCGGAAGTTGTTCCACCTACGCGCCGCCAACAAAGCCTTGCAATGAGAGTGTGAAAGATATAAGACTTGTCATTGCATTTGTTCAAGACTGCCATTATATCGGTCTTAAGCTTAGACCCGTTTGCCCAATACCTCCATTGTCTCCTGAAGCCTTTTGGCCTATTTTTGAATAAAATTACGCTATGGATTGGTGTGAAAATTACGCAATGGAGATGGAGCTTTGGAGAAGTTTACATCCACCTATGCCACCCGGACTAGTGTTTGTAATAGATGATGAGGATGAAGAAGATGTTTCCGAGGATGATGAAGATGATGTTTTTGAAGATGACGAAGAAGATGTTGTGAGGTTGGGATCACCCTAGTACTTGTTCTAATATGTATAATTATTTTGCATTTTATTTTCGTCGGATGCCTAGGTTGATATGAGATTATGAATGCTACATAATGTATCCTAAAGCGCGTCTTATGAATTGATAATATTTTTTGGTTTTTTAACCTATTTTTTTGGGGCAAACAAAGGAAGAACAAGAACTTTCAGTAACAGGTTCGGCTTACATTTGACGACTTGTGTGTGCCGAACTTTAGTTTTACTTTGTATTTCAACACCTAGTTAAAGGATCGGCTTATTCGATGTATTCAATAATAAGCCAATCGTAATAAGATTCCTTACATTGTATGGTCCGGCTAACAGTTGACAATTTTAATGTGCCAAACTTGAGTGATTATATGTATTAAATCCTCATTGTAAGGTTCGGCTTATTCGAAAAATTCACTATTAAGCCGATCTGGATAACATTACAAATGACCAATTGTTTGAAATAGTTTGAAATCATCATTACAAATTAACCATTACAAAATCACAACCCATTACAAAGGAAAAATTACAAGCATTTAATAACCAAAACGAGTTATGACAAACTTTCTAAGGATGTTGTAGTGAGCTTGGTATTTGAAATTTTTTCCTTTCCATCTTCGCCATTCCTCTAGAGCTCGAACAACAACCTCATCATTTGTTTCACCTTTAAGCCTATATCGATTCACAATCCGAATCATAGCTATTAAGTCCCGAACCTTTTTTTTTAATTGTTTCTATTCGACAAAACATGGAAGCGCTATCCCGATTGTTTGGATTACCCGTTTCATTGGTGAATGCTTCATGAATTCTCACCAAGTAGTATATACTCATTAAACCCTTTACTCGTCGCTCGGCACCCTTCTCCGGATAGTAATTTACGTAATGTTTGCAAAGAGATAAATCTTCTTCTAGAGTATACTTAGGACTAGACGCTTCCATTTTGTGCTTTGATAATGATATATCATATGTGGCTATATATATGAGTGAAGGATTGTACTATTTGTAACGGCTATATTTTAAAATGTTGATTAAACCTATCTAGTTCGGCATTTATATTACAAGCCGAACTACACATAACGTACCATTCCCAATGGCTACTTTTCAAATTTTAAAAAACACTCTGAGTTCGGCAGACATACATTTTGATTGAACAGCCGAACCTGAACAAATTTTAACAATCTAGTAAATCTCAGCGCAAAGGTCTCTAATAAATCTCGGAATTCTTCTCTTCATCCATGTGTAACATATTCCGAGATCGTATCTTCTTCCTCCATGGCGTATAGCCCAAAGCCTTTTAATTCTAGCTTCCTAAATAAAATTGAATGCAAGGTTAGTTATATAAAAAGAAAAATAAACAACTCTATAATGGAACACTGCGCTTTTGGATTACTCACTTTTTCTTCATTAGTTTCGTTGGGATGATATTGATTAACCCAACCCAATACTCTGATGTAATCTTTCATCGTATAACGGATTTGTCGGAATATTTCGGCTAATTCCGAACGCGTACGATGTTTAAGATTTCCATCTAACCGTAAATGGTATTCTTTAACTATTTTCCAAAACATCGAATAATGCTCACCATAAATACGATAAGTCCGAATGAAAGCTCTAACAAGAAACTTATCATCTTCTACGGTAAATGGTTCCATGAATTAGTATAGACGGAAACAATGAGTTTAGAAGTCCCAATGCTATGAATATAAACACTATATATAGTAAATTCCAAAATGGATCTATTTTTTTGAGAAGAAAGTCTAATGTTCGGTGCATGTGAACGATTACTTTATTAGCCGAACCTGTTGATTTAAGGGTTCGTCTAATTCATATCTGGTCGAGTGAGCCGAACCAAAACATTAACAAAATTTGGTTGAAGGTCCGAGGTTCGGCAAATTCGCTAATTGTAATTTAAGCCGAACCAGTCACTTTTGTGTTGTTTGAAACACCACCTAACATTCAAACAAAGCATATAAAACCATTTAAAATTACATTAAAACATGTGATTTAAGGTACCTAACAAGTGTACTTCACAACTCGTAACAAAAAAAGTGTGTTTAACAACTCCTAAAGAAATATAACAAAGTAAGTGTACTTCAGGACACATCCATCCAAACTTATAGTTCACTCACCACGACCTCTTTTCCCTTTATGGCGTACATTCTCGTCCTCTTCAGCATTTGGGCTTCCCCTAGCAGGTTAACTTGAGCCTTCACCTTCTTGCCGTGGCCTCTTGCTCGTCGGCCTTTTTTCTGGTTTATTGGGTCCTTTCCCTTTGTTTATGACTGCATCCCACTGGTTGTACCAATCCTTTTGCTCCCCCACCATCATCTTAGTTTTGCAAGAAATTCTTTTCTTCAAATTTCTCAACAACTCCTTACCCGCCGCAAAATAGTTCAAGGTAAAGGTTAGTTAAACAAGAACTTTAATATTTAAGAAGTAACACTTAAACAAGTGTAAATTGATGACATCACTTACCATTGTTTTATATGCCTTTTGAATGTCAACGGCCTTGGACTTCTTTTTGGCAACCTTTGCCTTGTCCTTGTCAGCTACAACTTGACTTGCTCTATTGATAATAAGCGGATGTGAAATTTCATTATACCAATCCATATAGCATGGCTCTACTCGTGGAGGACCGTCAGCCAAAATATGCAAGTGGTTCATATTTAACTTGTTGGCATCCAACATTCTCCAGTGATGTAAGCTTGGTTCTGGATCATATTTTGGGCACCACGAAGAGGTGCTGATTTTAGTCCCAGTGCTACCCAATGGCAACAAGATGAACTTATTGTAAACTACCGGGAGCGTTTGGACAGCTCCTAACTGACGTAGAACGCGATGAGGATCATATATTACATAACCACCCAGATAAAATAAAGGTCCATAGTACATACCTATCGGCACAAAATGATCTTGAACAACATAATCTTATCGAACATCTCTCAAATATGGGTCAAATACTACATCACTCTCATCCAAAGGGTCTAATTTCTCCCTGAGATTAATAAACACATCTTTCGTATTTCTTTCTTTCTTGGCTTCCATATCATATCGATTCGCTGTTGGAGTTCTTTTATCCCAATTAGCATATACTTTGTCCAATTTCAATTCCGGGTAATGGTCATATACCCACACCTACATAAACAATTCAAGATTTCTCAAAATATCCTATGACTTATGCATGTTCGGCAGAGCACGAAAAACAACAAGCCTGCCGAACCCTTTATTCAGAAAGATCGGCTACAACATATACAAAATTTTAAGCCAAACTTGGCCCTGAGGAACCAAAGTTTTGTTTTGAATAAGTATAATTTGAACAACAAAATCAAATTTAATGAATATTATTACCTGAAGCATAGTAAAATTTCCTCCAATGTTTGTACTCGCCAACCTAGATGCTTGTGCGAGTTGATTGAGTAGGTAGGCAAGTGACGCTGTCCCCCAAGCATAAGTATTAACCGAGTGAACATCCTTGAAAAATTGGAGATATTGAGCACTCACCTTGTTCCCAGAAGTGTCTGCAAAAATATCTCTTCCAAGAGTGTACAACATATATGCTGTTGCAGTTTGTTTCTCTAACTCCTCAGTCATCACCAACTTTCCATCTTTAGCCATGTCCGTTGTTTTCTCAAAATAGGTTTTCAACCTCACCAACTTGAACTTCTTGTTTTTCTTATTAGGCACACCTTTATCATCATGGGTAGAAATGACATCTCTCACAGAACAACAAAACTCTAGTTCGGTTTTCTATTTTGGCCAACCTAGAGTTTCCTCGGACAACTTATACAACTCATCCCAACTCATATTATAAAATTCGCCATCCACGCTTTCTCCGGTAAAACTAAGGCCCGTAATCTTAAAAGCATCTTCATAAGTGATTGTCATCTCGCCAAAAAGGAGATGAAATGTGTAAGTCTCAGGAGCAAATATCTCGGCAAAGGAGGAGGCTGTCACTCTATCACATTCTTGATGACCATATTTAATGGCAGGCCATAAACCAGAGGCTTGCACTATAGAAACCACCTCAGGCACCTTTTTAAACAAATCCCAATGTTCAGCCCTTTGATGTCTCAAAAATCTTATCGCACGACAATGGTCAGGAGTCTCATAAATCCTCTTAGCCCAAGACTCTCGGTAACCAATCTACACCTTGCCTCCATCAGCTGGAAGACCGTGTGGTAAACCATCAGCTCTCGGATCTATTACATCATCATCATCAGGAATGTGAAACCCAAAAACACGAGGTGTAGCTTCTTGCTTCTCTGGTTGTTGTTGTTGCACTTCAGGTTGATCTTCAACATCAGGTTGATCTTCCCGGATTTTCATTTTAACCTTTAGGTTCCTATACATAAAACAAAAACATAAATAAGCATAATACTACGACAAAGTTCGGCGTATACGAACGCCAACATAAAGAGCCGAACCAGTGAAACTTAAAGATCGACTATTATCTAAACCAGCCGAACTGTTCTTCAGTTAAAGGTTCGGCATATCATACATTAAACAATATGAGCCGAACCTGTCTCTGTGTTTCTGAAAAATCTTCTAAAAACCTAGGTTTTTTCAATTAAACCTAGTCTAAGAATACAATAAAATGCATTAATCAACAAATTAAAGGGTGGGGTTTGTATAACATACCTTCTAATCCTCATTTCCGGGGTTTCTTCTTCACTTGATTGAACTTCTTTGCCAATTTCAGTTTCAACTCCTTTTAACGGTTCTTGCTCTTCAATCGACGGATTAGAAGAATATTTGGACCGCCTACCAGTTGCTTTTTGTTTCTTACGAGACATTTTGTAGTTGTGTTTAATCGACGATCAAATTTTTATGAATCGACAATCAATTTCGGCGATGAAATATGGTTTTAACCGATTTTCTCCGAATTGGTTTGAATAGAGAAGAGGAGAAGAACCGAATTGATGTTCCTTATGCTTTGACCCCAAAGAGAGTTTTTTGCTTTTATATCAACTTAGGGGGTAGTATAGTAATTTAAAAGTTTCTATACAATTCTAATACTTTTCTACAAGGTTCGGCGATTGAGTAACATGGAAATTATTGCCGAACTTACTCTTCAGAGAAATATGGTGTGTAACAGTTTAAGGTTCGACGGATACGCGTTAAATACTAATAAGCCGAGTTTTTAAATAACCAAACTGTTGAAGGTCAGTATTAAGTTCGGCTAATACGTAAAACATATTAATAAGCCGAACTTTAACCTGTAACTTGCATATCGCAGTGCACTCAAACCTTAGTATTTCACTTAAACATAAAAGCATAACATTGTAGTTAAACATCAAAATATTGTATCTAAAACCAAACACATAACATTGTTTTCTTCAAGTATATAAAATTGTGCTAAAATCAAACATTACTTAAAAACTAAACCATTAAAACCTAGTGTACTTAAATTTAACATAATACTCTATTGAGCACGACCGCCTCTTCCACCACCACGCCCTTTTTTAGCACCCCTTCCACTCGCACCTTCACATTTGTTGATTACTCCATCCCAACGACTGTACATATATTCTTGCTCTTCCACCGCCATATCCACATTGCAATCAATTTTCTTCTTCATAGCCTTCAACACGTCGTTACCCCCAGCCATCTGATAAAATGTAGTTAAAACATATAAGCAATAATAGACCAAAATAGTGTAAACAAGTTTAAAAGTATGCAGTCAATATACCATAGTTCGGTAAGACTTCAAAACATCTTCAACCATGCCCTTTGTGTTCTTCCTCGTCTTCGGCTCGACTTCCTTTTGTGTTTGCTTTCCCCTCTGACCGTCTACCAAAGCTTGACTTTCCCTATTAATGATTAAAGGATGTGAGATTTGGTTATACCAATCTATATAAGCCGGGTCGACTTCACAAGGATCCTCACGCAACTATTCTAAGTCAACCCAACTTAATTTGTTATCCTCCAATTTATTCCAACACTCAATGGTAGGATCGGGATCATATTCGGCATTCCATGAACTTTCCGTACTCTTTGTTCCCTTAGAACACTTGGGAAACAACTTGAACTTTGATTCCTCTAGCACCGGAATCGTTTGGATAAATCCATATTGATGGAGTACTCGACGGGGATCAAACACTGTAAAACCTTTGGGATAAAACAATGGCCCATAATACATCCCCAATGGCATATCCTCATCCTCAACAACTTCATCATCTTCTTCATCCTTTTTGTATGGTTGAAATAAAACTTGTTCAATAGTCAAAGAGTCTAACTTTTCTCTCAAAGCTATCAAGATTTCCTTTTTATTCCTCTTCTTATTTTCCTTGAAACTCCATTTTCCCGAGGTAGGGAATGTGTCTACCCATTTCTCATCTTCCTTGGCTAAATTCAAATCCGGAAAATGGTCACATATCCATACCTACACCAACAATATAAAAAACAAAACACAAAAATTATTTATTAGGATCAGTAGAATTGGATCATGGAGGTTGTAAACTTTTGGAAACAGAAGCAAGTTCAGCTTATTTTCAAAAAAATTTTAAAGCCGAACCAACTAAGTTCGGCTAAATAAATTAATTTCGAAACAGATGAACCTTTTGAAAAATAGGTTTGGCTTACTTTAAAACCAAAATTGAAAGCCGAGTTTTTCTTGAAAATGGAACTACAATGTGTAAACTTACCTGAAGCATTGTGAAATAACCTCTAATGTTTCTACTTGTTAACCTAGATGCGGTTCCAAGTTGCTCAAATAGGAAAGAAAGGGCCGCGGTTCCCCAAGAGTACTTGTGGCATCTTTTCAAATCCCTTAACAATTGGAGGTATTAAGCATTAACCTTGTTCCCACTGTTATCGAGAAATATAACACTTCCTAAAGTATACAACAAATACGCGGTAGCAGTGCGATTAGCTGTGACCTCGTCCATAACCAACTCCCCCTTTGAAATTTTCTCCTTTGTGTCTCCAAAACACTTTTTCAAAGCGGTCAAATTGATTTTCTTCAACTTCTTTGTGCTAGAATCCACAAAATTCACCTCTTTAGCAGCGCAGGCAAACTCCAATTCTGTTTTGTCTTTTGGCCAACCAAGAGTTTCCTCAGCAAGTACATACAACTCATCTTAAGTCATTTCATAAACCGCTAAGTACACATTTTTCCCATGCGTTCTAAGACCACTAATCTTCTGTGCATCATCTGGAGTAATTGACATCTCGCCAAAGGGGAGATGAAATATGTAAGTCTCCGGACAAAATCTCTCACAAAAGGCTGAGTTTGTAACTGCATCAAATTCATCTTGGGCATAGAAAATAGCAGGCCATAAACCAGAGCCTTGTACTAAAGCCACCACCTCGGGATCCTCGTTGAAAATATCCCAGTGTGCAGCAGTTTGGTGTCTAAGTACGCGGATTGCATCCCTGTGATCCGGAGTCTCGTAAATTCTCTTGGCCCATGACTCCTTGTATCCAATCAACACTCTTCCACCATCTTCAGGGAGACCATGGGGCAAACCTTCACTGCGAGGACGTATAACATTATCCGGATGAGGAATGTGCTTACTTGTCTCCCTTGATTTAACAACTTTCTCTTGTCCTTGTTCTTGTTCTAGTTTTTCTTCTTCTTGACCTTCCTCACCTTCTTCTTCATCATTGTGATCCTCTTGTTCTACGGTAAAAGAGCATGTCATGTAAATTCCCATTTTGCCTGCATGTAAGTTCTTTGTGCCACCACCTCGAGGTTTGGGAGTTTTTGAGTTAGAAGGAGTCACTTCCATTGTTCTCCTTTTAAGCTTGTCCTTGAATTTTCCTGGATGGGTTCTAAAACAAATGACAAACCTTAATTAGTTTTTCAAATTAAATAAATATGATTCTACCACACATTTTCATAACTCACCTATAACTGGACAAGTTTAGAGGAACCTATTGGCCATAAACAGTGTCAAGTTCGGCACATACGAATTTAATCAATATGAGCCGAACAAAATGCACAACAGTGTTAGCCTTGGTCATACATAGGTTCGGCACATTCGAACTTTATCACAATGAGCCGAACCATGTAACCAGAAGTAAGGGTAATAAAGTTCGGCTAATACGATATTCAAAATATTACTAATTCTGAGCCGAACTGTTCTTCATCTGAGTAAAAAAAAACAAGTTCGGCTGCGAAATTTTTGCCGAACATCACACTGAGACTAACAATAACCTAGAAGAATCATCGATTTCAGGTCATAAATCAACGAAATACGCAAAAATAAACAATGGGTTTGTGGGAAATACCTTTCTATGTGCAATTTTAAAGATTCATCCTCTATTTCTCCCTCTCCAACACCAATCGATCTGGTATCCACTTCATCTCTATCTTTTTCAAAATCCCTAGATTGAGATGCTCCGGAAGCTAGAGAAGGATTCGACACCGTATTTCTAGGGCATCGCTTAACACGAGGTGCCATGTGTGTGTTTAATCGAGAACTTAATGGAAGAAATTTTCAGAAATTTTGGAGAAGAAGATGAGAAGAAGAGGGAGAGAGATGGGTTTTGGGTTTTAAAACTTAATTTTTTTTATTTTTTTTTGGTTTAGTGACGGTTTTAAAATTAGAATTTAGGATGGGTTAATTAGTGGGTAATGGTTAATTAGTGGGTGGTTGGTTAATTAGTGGGATGGGTTAATTAGTGGATTATTTTAGGATTAGAATTTAATTATGTGGAAGGGTATTATTGTAATTTAAACTAGTGAGGGGTATTATAGTAACTTAACAAGATTTAGGGCAGCCCTTATAAATTTTGGTTGGGTGCCTGGTAATGGTGAATGCCCCAAAATTATTGGGTATGCCCCAGAATAGGGTTCAAACAAAATGCTGACAACAAAGATTGAACCCACACCACTTTCTAATATAGCATCGGCCTATGACCTATACTCATACTCAGTACTAGGGGTGAGCATTTTAACCGGAACCGCGGATTTCACCCGCATCCATCCGCCAAATTGCGGATTTGACCCAAACCGCAAGACGTATGGGCCGGACACGGGTGGGATTCTCAAATCCGCACATTTTAGCGGTTTGGGTGCGGTTGGGTATTGAAAACTGCGGATTCATCCGCACCGTAGGCTTAACCTATAAATAAACTGAAGCCCATCAAATATGCTTAGCCCACATACAACTTGCTGATGTTGGGTGGTCCGCATCTTGTTAGTTATGTTACTTGTATGAGTTGTGCTACGTTTTGGTATATTCTTAGTTTCAGAGGTTTTGTGTGTGCGTTATGTAAAAGTGGTCGAGTCAAGTATGCTATGTACTGGATGTGTTGATGTTTATAAAATGCAAGTTTTCTTTCACTATCAGTGTACTCATATTGAATTGACACGGCACCGCAACATTTTTCACGATTCGGTGAAAACTCTGTATTCATAGAATAACATTGCAACAATGATGTTTGCCAAGCCCATACGTATAAAATAGCCTTCAGAAGCAACTTGAGCTCCCACTGCACTCTAAATGCTCACCCCTACCTTGTGCTAACATAAAAAAAAATTCCCCTTCTAAATCCGCGGTTAATCTGCAACCGGTCCGCATTATCCGCGGATGTGAAATCCGTGGGTGATTGGGCCGGTCACGGTTCAATTTTCCAAATCCGCAACTTTGAAGGTTTGGTTGCGGGTGACTCCTAATCCGCAACCATCCATCCGTTGCTCACCCCTACTCAATACTGGCTGTTGAGACAAATTTTTACTTCCGAGAATACTAGAAAATCAGATTGGGACCAAGGCCCAGTCAACATCAAGCTTGAACATGCAATAGGATACCGGGTTATAAGATTGGGAATTTGGGACCAAGAAAAATAGTCATTCCTCTTGTACACTTCCTGTCAAGTGCATCACTAGCTCAGTAAACATCACAATAAGCTTGAAGATGCAATGTAATAGATCTATTAAATTGCAAACCATGATTGATAGTACAAGTGAGATACCTTAATTAGAATTCTATTTTTGGGGCTCTCCACGGATGGGTTTTTGGGGGTTATTTGGGGTCATGAAATAACAACCCATATCTCCCTAATCCATCATTTTTTGAAATGTCTAATCTACCCTTAATTTGATTAGTGCTAATTAAATTGATTAAGCTAACTAATCAGTCTTAGTGAATGATTAGATTAATCAAAATATTAAGCTTTTATAAATCAAAAATTAATCTTTTTGAGTTTTGAAGAAGGAAAAATGGTGATTTTGGTGAAATTTTTTTGATTTTTTTTTGAAGAAAAATGATGAAACCCTTCATCACAAAACTTAAGATAACCTTATAATCAACTCCCAACATCAATTTCATCAATACAAATCCGTCAAAAATCTGAAAAAAATAATCTAGAATTTTCTGCTGTTACGGCTGGGTAAATTTGTCGACCCAGACGAAATTAGTAATTTACGGCTTGGAATTGAAGATTTCCCAGCCGTAGATTACTTTCGCGGCTGGGTCGACAAGAACTCCCAACCGATTTTTTTCCTACTATTTTTTGTAAGTATCAGAAAGAGTTACGGCTAGGTTTTCCAAGCCGAAAATTCAAGTTACGGCTGGGGAACCTAGCCGAAAGTAAGCATTTTCGGCTGGAAAACCTAACCGAAATTAGACCTATGTTTATTTTTTATTTTATGTGATTATCATAATAGCTTACGGCTAGGAAAATCTAGCCGCAGACACTCTTTTACGGTTGGGAGCTCTTACTTTCCCAACCGTACAGGTAGGTTCAGGGTTCACGGTTGGGAAACATGTATTTTCCCAACCGTAATACAAGATTCACGGTTGGGAAAGCGTGAACTCCCAGCCGTTATACAATTTCAGAAACTTTTTTTTTCTCAACTTAATCGAATTGAATTTTTAAGTAGATCAAAAGTAAAAATAAATGGTGGGTTTTCTTAGTTTTTGTTTTTTTCTATCATCTCTATATACGCAAATGGAGAAGATGAAGAAGAAGAGAGAAAGAAAAGTAATAGATTTTTATTTTATTTTAGGATCATCATCTTCATCACTATATAATGAAGAATCACGATGTGATGGAGAAGAAATAGAAGAGATAAAGAAAAAGATTTAAATTTTTTAATGATCACGATTTCATCATGATAAAATGATGATCATCATGATGAAAAGAATGAGAAGATAAGAAGAAGAATAAGAGACGATTAACGTTTTTTTTTATTTTTTATAATAGTATAATTATAGGAAAGGGTATATTTGACATTTCTTATTGATCTGGTTTCCCCCTATAATATTAAGTCTCCACTTAGTAAAATAGCCCCCAAAAGCTCTCACCCTCATAGCCCCAATAATAGAGTTCCTTAATTACCGGTTGACCCCAGACCAATCTTATTCACTTGGTGTCTACATCTTCTGACATGCCTTATTAACAACAAAACATATGTCTGGTCGCACCTAGGGTCTGGTTCGAAAGATTATGAACTTTTCTTACTAGTCAAGGGTTTATGTCATCTAAAAATGATACTTCATTTTTCTTCAAGGTCACTTCTTCTGAATTGCTACATATTTGTCACTGGTAGTGGTGCTGCTTCAATTGCTACATTGCTTATTTGGGAAATGAATTTGCTATTAAAGATTTTGGAAATTAAGTTGGATTTTTCTTAGGCATTGAGGCTAATTTCATTTTGTTGGTGTTCATTTGAATAATAAAAAAATACATTATTTCATTGTTAAAGAAGATTAAGATGGACTCTGCTAAATATGTGTCTATTCCAATGGCTTCGCCAAATGCTGATGCTCGTTTCCTCATTATTCTCTGATACTATATATTACATATAGGTATTGTGGGTGCATTACAATATGCTACGAACACTCTATAGTGACTTTCGAAGCTTACAAACATGATTAGGAAATATTTATCACCTGGAGGCTGATCCATATACACTTCTTCACTTAAATTACCATGAGAAAGCTCATTGATCCCAAAATAGGAATTTAAACGAAGGAAACTCAAGATGTTTCAGCTAATTGGATTACTCCTATTCTCTAACAAGTTAGTTTCTTGCACAATCATGTAAGTAGAGAAACTTGGTTGGAGGAAAAGGTATTACCATGTCTGAAAATATTTTGTATATGCAATGAATATTTATTTCAAATTTGATAAGTACCAATTATATTCCAATTAATAAACCGAAGTCACTCATAATTGACAACCGTTCTTTACTGTATGATAGTAACTAGCTAGGTGTAGGGACGAAGGAAAAAAGTGCAAGTGGGGTCACTTGCATGGTTGCACCCACCAAATATTGAATTTAATAAAAGAAGGCTGGATTTTTTCTGTTTTGTAATTTTTATGTTTTGTGGGTGCAAATAATAGTGTTAAAATTGAAATTTGTATAATAATGGGTTTAAAATGTAAACTCATCACTTTTCTATCCGACTAACTCTCTTTATGGATAACTGAAGAAAATAAATGAGAATGGATTAGAAGACATTGAACTTTGTATAATAATTTCTTATTACGCCCTACTTTAAAGTCTAACATGCCTATTATAGCAAAATTCCACCCAACGTGAAATACATGGATAATGAAGTCGAACTTCCTTAATGAGGTGAGACCGGCTTACCATATTGAAAGCGTTGGAGAAGTCAACAAGCAACATTGACATATTGGCGGACCGACCTTTCAACTCCAGCAAACCATTTACAACATGTACAATACCCTCACCACCAATAGGCACTCCAACTCCAAATTGATGATCTCCTAAGTAAGAAGTCATAGCCTTGCCAATGGAGAAAGAAGCTATCTTAGAGACCAATCTACGCCAAATGGTACCAACAACTATCATCCTAAGACCATCACCCGGATTCAATAATGGTGTTAGGGGTGCACTAGCTATGAACTCACCTAAACCGCTGGGGAATTTACCTACCAGCCATAAATTGACAACCCATGTAATTGAAGCCAACAACTCGTCCGTAACCGCTGATGCCACACCACTCAATGCATCCATTAAATGGTGTGCACGCACTCCGTCTCTACCGCAAGAAGTACCTCTGGGGAAACTCTTGATGGTACCAAGAACCGCCTTAGAATCAACCGCAATAGATTTAGCACTAACCGATTCAGGCGGAATAAAATGGGGTGGGGATGCTGGATGTTTCATTTGCAATTCAGCCAAGGTGGATTCATTGCAAGGAGCAACACCACCGGAAGATAACATCCGAATCGCATCTGAAAAATGTCCACAACTCATCTTATTCCTACATGCATTCAAGTTAGCAACATCTTGCTTCTTCTTAAGTGGTTGTTTGCTCGGAAAAGGGACAGGGTCTTGAATCAGTTTACGGACCAAGGCGCAACCATTACCATTCTTCTAATCATAGAGTGCTTGGTTAATGGCTCTGACTTGAAGATTACGTCTCATACCCGACTTCTCCTCTGTAGAGCACTTAGGTCTATAGAACTGAAATGTGGCGATGGGAAGAAAGGGAAGTTTTATCCAGGCTGAACAGTTATCCGGGCTGGACAGAACTTTGTCGAGGAAGAACTTAAAGAGTTCTCAAAAATGCAAGCTTGTATTGGTGCGGAATGCATGAGACGGTAGAAAACAATCTCTAAAATGCTAAATGAAGCAGCTCCAAAGAAAATACATCCTCGCCTATAACAATCTCCTGAATTACGGTGACATCCGGCGCGACATCAATAACAGGCAAAACAGAAAACTCCATAGGTTTGGACAGACCATGAATAACAACATCTGTACCATTAGCAGGTCCGGAAATGACTTTACCATGAACATAACCCCATTTACCCTTACAAGGTATCCTCCAAGCATGCAAATGCATGCATTTATAGTAGATCCACATACGAAGATGCTGAAGAACCTTATCCCAGGCCTGATAAACCCCAGCATCGTTGGAAATAAGCTCTCTGCAAAACACCTTGTTGTCGTCATTGTAAAAGTGTTTGCCCTGCAAATGTTATATAAAAGATCCCTTGACATATCCCCTCCCATTTACACCATCACAACATCCATGAAAACCCTTAAAGGGACAATGATAGACATCATTACCATCCAAGGAAGAAGATGATAAAACAACAAATAATGCAGCAGTGTGAGACCTCGAGGATGAAGAGCAGGAACCATTTTCTATCGGTGGAACAACATACAAATCTGAAGATGTAGCAGGAGAGATCTGAGTCTGAGAGGTTAAAGACCTGGAGAAGTAAAAATAAACCCTAAACGGAAATGGAAAGAAAAAAAGCAAATCAAAGGGTGTCGAGGGGACTGAAAAAACGAAAAAAAAAAAAAGATTAACAAAAGGGAAATCATGAAAACAAGTGATGAAATCGAAAGCAGATCAGTTCGAGTGATTCCAAAGAACTTTTCCGGTTTTCAGTCACCAAAAAAATCGCCGGAAAAGGGACCGGAGCAATAAATAATTTATTTAAGATTTGTATTTATGGGAAAATTCATTTTTTGTGTTTTAATTGTTTTACAAGAAACAAAACTCGTTTTATAAGAAAACCTTAACCTAGCTTGATTTGAAAGTTAATGTTCCTATAAATACAACTCGAAAATATCTTTTCAATACACATAAGAAGCGGCTTATTTTTTGTCTTCTTTTCTTCATCTTCTCGATTTGTTTTCACGGCGGTTTCACTTCCAATCCTTGTTTCTAAGTTCAAGAGTGGGTAACTTGTGTTGTGCTAACTCAAGTTATATCGGGCAGTCTTATCCTGGACACATCTTTTCTATGAGGGGTTTAGAATTACTCATCTAGAGTATACCCGCGAATTAATCTGTTGAGGACAACTTGTTGAACCTGTGATTATGCCCTAGTCAAGTTGTTTCGGTAGAGTTATCTTGATTCAGTTCTTTACGTATTATTTTTCATACATCTAACGTGTTATTCATTGTTGCAAGATTCCAATATTTACTTGTTTCTCGTAACAGAATCCTCACCAAACACTCGGTCTCACTCATGATAATTATCATTCTATAACTAGATGTATGTTGACATTGAACAACTTTGATTGAAGTTGTTCCACAAATCTTGTTGTAATTAGTTTAGGATGAGATAACTTAGCTTGGATTACTCAGTCAATTCTTATCTTCTTTATATGTATATATAGTCTTATACTTTGTGTATAAATAAGCGATCTGTAAATCAATAAAATCATCTAGTTGAAAATTCCTTAATGTGTAAATCGTTATCAAATGGGTTTTGTAGTATTCATGTGCTGACGGATTTTTGTTTGCATGTTATGACTTGGACAGATACAGCTGGACATGATGTTGAACAACTTGTAAATTTTTAATTGCATTGGTAGGATTTCATCATCCTCGTCACCTGAGTTAATTCCTATGGAAACTTAGTAGTAAGCCTCACCACTACATAAAACTCTCTGTTTCCATCGTAGTAGCCATCAGAAACTACCAACACATGTTGGTGTCTGCTGCAAAATTCTAATTCACTTGACCATTTAATAATATTTTTCTTTTGAATAGGTGACAATGACTACACTTGGGGAAATGTTTCAAGCTGCTCGATGTCTTGGCGATTATGCAAAGGTATATTCTGACTGCTGAAAGCTTTTGTACAGCAAGAGTGGCTACGATTAAAGGGATTTTCTCATTCTTATAATTCATTATGGAGCTTTGACAGGTAATCTCCTCAGAAAATGAGCCCGTGAGGTGGACTAATCCTCTTGGGCTCCCAGTTTTGCAACCTTACCGCAAACATGGAAGCCATCTTGTGAGTTTTCAACATTAGAAGTAGATATTAATATAATCAAGAATTCCTCGAAATTGTATGTTCTGAGATCCTTTTCTTACAATACTGATCTTGTTGATCTTTTTGTCTCAACTAGTGATGTATGTATGCAACGAAGTATAGTGATCCTATTTTCCGCCACAATCCTCTACTAGTTGAAAAGAATGACCATGATAGAATTTTTTCGGCTGGTTGAAGACTACGTCGTATGTTAGCCAAATCGACTCTCCGAGAATATATTAAATTTCTTTCTGATTTTTGTTAAACATGTATTGTAGGTGAGAACTTGAACTTCCCTTCAGGTTTTAGCTTTGCAGCAAGAGGGCGACGCTGAAAGCTCCTAAATCCTAATATTTTGTATCCAATTGACACTTTTGCCTTATTCCGAATGTCGTCATTGTGATTAACATAATCATACAACTGTTGTTTTTTTTGACGCGGAAAGGGAAAATTCAATTAAAAAACAAAGATGTCACCAAGAGTGACACCAGAGTTACAAAAAAAGAAAAGAAAAAGGAAAGAAAAAGAAAACAAGCTCACTGAGGAGCAACAAACACCCTCCAAACAAGAAGGTCAAAACACAAGCTCTAGCAAAAGGTGTCTAAAAACCAGCAAAAAGAAACACAATTTATCACTCTTCAAAATCCATATTTTCATCTTGAAACGAGCATTTGACTGCCTCAATTTGCTCATCATAGTCAGAATCTGAGTCGAAATCTCCCATACCATCAGTATCCTCGATCAAAGGAATTTCCATATTATATTTAGCATGACTCTCCAATAAATTTCTACACATAGATCTCTCCATAGGATGGGCAGAGATACCCAATAACCTGTTAAAAGCGATTTTGGAATCTATTTCGGCCTCACTAATATCAACAACTGGATTGGAATCTATTTTGGCATCCTTTTCTACAAGATTTTTCTTCTTCTTTTTTCGGATTGTAACTCGACTCAAGTCCATTTACATTGGGAGAACAACCTCCGGGTTCCCCTTCCGAGACAAATCAGTAGATGAAATTGTCGTAGAATAATCATTAGCCACTAAACTAGACTGAGTACCCTTAGCATGGTCCTCTTCTATTCTTTCTTCTTCAACTTCAGCATCTGAAGAGTTTGACCTTCCCAAAACTGTGCATTCATAGGGGTTCAACTCACAAATGTCAACTTTCTTTGGTTTTAGCTTCTTTCCAAAAAATTTCTTTTTTTTCTTTTTTCTTCTAACGTAGGTCCATTCTGGAGTTGTAGCCAGCAATTATATAGTTCCGCCGCCACTCCCACTCACACAACCTTCTAGAGAGACTTGTAAAGGTTTTTCACAAGCCGCCTCCACCTCATGCTCTTCATTAGTTAACTGGGAAGATTTATTAGCACTTGGTATAGGCTGCACGCCGGTACTTGCTACATCAGTGCTTGTCCCCTTTACCGGTGGAGTTATCTCGACTTTACTAGACACACTTGTTATACCCTGCTTCCCTGTTGACTTACATGAACGAGAAATTGATGCTGCTTGGTTCATGGTCTCTCCACCCTTAGTCTTTTCTGTACTGCTTGTCAGAGCATCTTGAGAACCCTTGACACTTGTCTCCTTTGCCGGTGAACATAGTTCAACAGATGGAGTTGAGTCCTTTGTTCCAGTATTTGAAGTATTTGCATCTGGATTTGTAACACTAGGTCCTTGCTTCTTGCCAACGATTTCTGCACTCTCTTTTGCAATAGAGACAACAACTGGATCAACCATTTCAATCCCATATTCACTGCCCCCATCCACATAAGTCAGCTGACGGTCATTGATCGGAGCATTTGGACGGTTTTTGTCTTGAATCCCCAGAGCTTTTGACTTAGATGACCATCTAGGTTTCAACTTCTTTGTGCAGATTTTAGAGGAATATCCATAAACCTTGCACACCTCACACTTAGGTGGTTTCCGTTGATACTCAACATGCATTTCTAAAGCAATCTTTCCATCTATCAACAATGGTATACTTTCTAGATATATGAAGTCAACATCTATCTCTACACAAACTCTTGCATAAGATAGCCTTGTCCTCTTTAGAGTGAAATCATCCACTAAAATAGGCTTTCCTATGAAACTTGAAATAAGACTTAATCCATCAATATCCCACATGTGCAAAGGCACATAATAGATCAACACCCAAATGGGTACTGACTTGATGCTAGCAACTGACGATTCTAGCAAATTCGACCATGGTCGCACAGTAAAAAGACTATTCGAGATGTCAATCTTTTATTGGTTCTCACATGATGACGATTCTTTTATAATAAACCATATTATCTAGCACAAAGCTCTTTTGTATGTCATTATGTGTACTCCAATCATTGTGCACTCTTTTATTGGTTCTCACATGATGACGATTCTTTTATAGGGTATAAACCATATTATCGGCCAAATTCACTAATTGGTGTATGTCATTATGTGTACCTTCTCCCATGAGTTCTTGTTATTATGATCCATTCATAATAATTTGAGTAAAAACTAGGCTACCAACCAAAGTTGTTCCTAAAACTGTTTAATTTATTTTATGTTTTTATTTACTAGTGAATTTTTTTTTTTTTTGATTGGTAAAGAATGTTATGTTAATGTTAGTTTGTTAGTGTTTGAAATGGATGCGGTTCATATTGCAATCAACATGATGCCAGTTGACCTCTTGTTTGAAAGTCGGGCTTGGGAACTAATGGAAGAGCACAAGGATGATGTTCAGATGGTTATTTACTAGTGAAAACTTTAACATCATGTATAATATAGTGTAATATTTGGATCTCGATGTACTTATAAAGAGTAGTGCTGCCATAAAATGATGCATAAAAAAGTGATGCTAGCTATTGTGGCAACCATTTGAGGTCTTAATGATCCAGATGGAGATCACCCCTCGAAATGAATTATCCCTTGGACGGATTATCCTCATATGGATTCCATTTGAGGTCCTGAAACACAAAAAAAATTCCATTGCCGGGATTTGAACCCGGGTCGCCTGGGTGAAAGCCAGGTATCCTAACCGGGCTGGACTACAATGGAGTTGTGGCAACTTTGTAAATATTAAATATAAAAAGTATAATAAATTATGACTCGGTAAGAATTATGATCTTTTCTCAAATCGAACACACAAAATGAGAGAAAATCCCAGCCCCTTTCTTCCCAGTTCTAACCTTACTCTTCTCAGTCCTATGTTCATCTTTCAGGGTCTCGGTTAAAACCCTTTACTTGGTTCGTTGACACTCTAATTCCGGCATTCCTTCACCAAAATCTGACGGAGAAGACATTGTTCGAATATTAGGTAAGCCCATAATCACATAAATATAATTTGTTTTTCGATAATCTGAATGGGTTTTTCTTTTTATATCTGAAATATGTTGTATTGCTTGGTGACTTCATTTGTATTTGAAGAAATTAGTTGAAATCAGTTGAGTAATATGATTGCCATTGTGAGAAATTGATATGCATGTTAACTGATTGATGAAATTTATCATAGGAATTTAGTTTGTTCCTCATGGAGGACGAGTTTCAAGACGATTCTGTTTGGGATGGGAGCAAAGGCAATTGAATGGAATTTAAAATCTCTGGTCATTTGTAAACTGATTGATAAATTGTCTCTTCATGATTTCTCGCTAAAAGCCATGTCTTTAAATGTATAGATTTTCTGTATTTCAAACAATTTCAGTGAGATTTTGATTATGTGACTCTCAACCCAAAGGCAATTGCTGCTCTTCAATTGTCTAGTATTTTTGTATTCACATTTTGGTATGAATTTTAGGCGTTGTAGTAAGTGAGCGCGAGTCTGCTTATTGCAACCAGTGGAGGGCTAAACCAACAAAGAAGCTTCTCCTTATCCTGCATCTGAATCCGTCATATGTTTGATTCCTAGTTTTATTAGCCATGAGGTGAGATTAGAGCCGTTATTCGGCAGCATAGAACGGTGACACATAATATCAGGAGAGATGCCCAACTTCAACGATTTATCGACCAAAAACGGGTGTTGCTCCCAATTTAAGTTTACTGTTACTGATTGGTTGCTTAACATCTAGAAAATGAATACATTGAGTGGAGTTTGATTCGGATGTTGTAAAAAGTTAAAGCGTTTAGGAAATGGTGTTCTTGAATGTGCAGTTTCATTTGGTTTTCTCAAGGGTTAATGATCATTTCATTTGTATGGGTCTAAGTCGTAAACAATACTTGTACTCTTCACTCCATCACAATTGTGTGTATCATCCATCTTCTTCAAAGCTTTACTCCTTTACTGTTCAAGATGATGACAAGTGGCACTCCACATCAAGAAATGAATCCCACTAACTTTCTGTCTAGAGTCTATGGACTATATTGATGAAAATAGATGGACGGAGACATGCTTTTTTTCCTACTCAGTATTAGCTTTAGCTTCTGCTCACAGCAGTAGTAGTATTAAGTTGTTGTGTCTCGTCTTTTCTTTATTTTCTTTCTTTC
This sequence comes from Papaver bracteatum, assembly GCA_023529315.1. Lineage (NCBI taxonomy): Eukaryota > Viridiplantae > Streptophyta > Magnoliopsida > Ranunculales > Papaveraceae > Papaver > Papaver bracteatum. Next base: position 140,662 of record JAJJWX010000474.1, on the reverse strand, counting down.
TCTGAATTTGTTTCTTTTGGGTTTAAATGTGAGAGTAACTACATGTCTTACATAAGAAAATCGTTGATTTCATTGAACATTATCATCTGGTCAGGTGAGTGAATACATTTAAGCCCTTTGCTAGGTGGGTGAGAAAAGGATAGATTTGTTTTGTTGTTTCGTTGATTTCAAAAAAGGAATTAACCCTCTTTTGAAATTCTGTTATCTCAATCATTCTTGTTAGGTATAAATAACGTCACTATCAACGTTTTTCACTGTACTGTATTTCAAAACGTTTTTCACTGTACGGTTTCTATATCAGTATGATATAGAAAGGAGAAGAGACTGAGAAGTGAAACTGAGGGAGAGAAAACAGGAACGGGGAAGAGAGGGAGAGAGAGTGTGAAACAGGAATGTTTTTCACTGTACGGTTTCTCTCCCTCTCTTCCTCGTTCTTGTTTTCTCTCCCTTGGCCTCACTTCTCTGTCTCTTCTCCTTTCTTCTTCCTCCAGTTTGCTGCTTTGAGATCTATAATCTAACTGAATCAAGGTATTTGTGCATTTTCCGTTCACAAGCTGGAAAGTTGGGTCACGTAATTAACTAATTAAGGGTGCGTTTTCTTCTAAGTTTTCTGATTTCTTTCGTTGGTTGCAAGTGTAACTGTGCAATATAGTAGGGTAGAATAGGATAATTTTAACAATTATGTATATTTTGCAATATTGCAGCAGGAATCGTTTGTAATGGTTGAAATCTGATTACTTAGGGTGGGGTATGATCAGTTATCATTCAGACTAACTGACTAAAATAAGATATTTGTTGAATGTGATTAAGGTTTTGTTCATGGGAGTCATCAGTAAAACTGAAGTAAATTTAAGGAGGCTGCTTGCAACAGCTCCTCAGCAGAAGAATCAAGCAAAGCTCATACATGTAAGTGCAAAGGCTTATTGATTTACGACAACACTATCTGAGTAATATTATGTGTTACATTTTCTTGTTTGAAGCATACTCATCATGCTGATAATAAAATCCTTGAAAATCTATAGACAGATACATACAGTATGTGCTTTATGTGTTTCAACTTTCCTATTATTATGCTGCCAATTGAACTATTATCCATGTACTTTAAAGGTGGTAGATGTGATAAATCTTTTGTCAGTTCCAAAATTGTGATAATGACATGCTTTATTTAGTCAAGGAAGTACAGCTCCATATTATGTATTGCATGCTCTTTTGTTTAGTGTTTAGCACTACTTTTGGAACTTGTACATATGATCTTGTGGCACATATTCTGGTCTAATAATTGTAATGGAAGACAATTTCTTATAGCACAATAATATGATGTTTTAAATAACCAATCTGGTTCAATGTATGTTATATGTTAGAATAGTTTTAGATTTACGATCTCTTCCGTCCTCCTTCAACCATAATAAAACACAATAAATTGAAATCTGTGCTAATTAGAATAAATATTTTTGAAGATTTGAAGGGAAGAGCATATTTGCTTAGTTTTAAATATCCTTATTTTCTCAAATCCATTTTGAGCCGAAGCAAATTTCTTTGGGATTATAGAAACAGCAGGGATATTGATATGAGGGGGAAGTAGCTCTTCAAAGTTAGAATATATTGACTGTTTGCGGTGAAACTAGGACCCGCAACTCTATGTGGAAGAGTATAAGATATGCTATACTGGTTTCCGACGATATGAATTTAAAAAAATTGATTTGGATGCTCTCGACAAGTAAAATGTGTGCAAAAGTAGTTAACCTGTTACTTAGAAGAACTCTTTGATGAAATTGGTCGAGAAGATTTTGACTTCCTTGATTAACTTGTTACCTTGTTAGATGTAATGATATGGGTCCCTTTAGATGTGGCTAAAATTTGTGGTATGACCAAGTATGTGATATGTCTAGTTTATGATCCTATCCCACATTATGGTTTTTGCGTTCAGTACCAATTTTGTCTCAGTATATTTCTTGTTGCAAGTACATGACTGATGCTCATGACTCATCTTTGCAGTATGTTGCTACTTTACGAGAACAATTGGAGCAATTGGCAGCAGAAACTACAGAGGATGGCTTACAAAGGTTTTGTTATTGTTTGATTTTTATATCTGTAAAGTGAAAAGACTGGACAAGAAAGACATATCTGTACGTTTTGGTCTAGTATCTCCTAAATCCAAGTTTGCCAGAAAGTGTTTAGAAGAATTATAACCCATTCTACAGCACCCACAGATTATAAATGTTACTCATCTTGAGTTTGCAATCAAATACTTTTCCTGAAGATTCACTTTTTTGGTTGATAATGCTTAGAGTTGGGTTGGAAAATGGAACAATTTTTTCTTCCTGATTTGCTATCCCTTTACCCATTGTGCAGGACATCCATGTTCTTTGTTGTGCATAAAGTATGGTATAGTGCTCTGTCATTAAATATTTTGAATTATATGTGTGGGTCCTTAGAAACAGATGGAACAAAAAATAGGTTGGGTAATCATAAGCACCAAGTGCTTAAGCCTTTGTCCAAAAGATTACTCAGGACTATACTGTAATGCTTAGGAACCCCAAAATATTAACTTCCTGCTTCTCCTCACTTGCAACTACTTGGAATTCACTGCTAACAGAGAAACAAAGTATTACAGTGTCATATTGTATATGCCTTTTTACAGCTTCTAGTTTTGTTAGTACTTAACTGTTGGATCTTTCCTTTAGGATTTCAAAGGCAAAGGTGAGTGACTATTCAGAGAAGATTGAAGCACTGGCAGCTACAATAGCTGCAGAACCAGTAAGTGTATCTATTGTTTCACAACTTTTTGGGATCCTTATATGAATTTCTTTTTGAGGTTTTTCTTTTATCTATTATTATTTCGCATAAGGATATTTAGTTATTAAGGTAACTCGACGCAGTCACTTTTGATGTCAAAACTCTTCACCAAAGGTAATTAGAAGAAAATGAGGAATTTCTTTGTCTGTACTCTGAAGTACGTGATATTGAAATAGTTATTGACCGTGTGAACAGGATCTGTCCTACTTTGTTAAGAATAATAAATGGAGTCCTATCCCTAGACTCCCTACTGTTATGGAACATTAGCTCTTAAAAGGATTATCCTCTACAACTTCACTCCCTACAATACATACGACCCTACAGGGTTTCCAAAACTTTTGCAACTTTTACAGTGGCAGTTCAGTGCCCAAATATGTAGAGCTTCTTAGTTTTGCCAGTTCACTAGAGTTTCTACAGTTCATTAGAAACCTAACATATCTTTGGTTCGGTGGCAGCCTGTTTCGTCAGAATCCTTGGAAGCTTTTGATGGGGATTGGGTCAAGGAAATTCCATCAAAGCCAGAACAAGGAACTCACATACCTTCTCCAAGATTGCGAAGGAGGTTGTTTTATGTGAAGCAATAGCTTATTGCACTTGATGTTGATTTTTGTAACTAGCTTACGGGTCATCTAATTTTACAGGTCTCATTATAAAGTTGAAGATAGATCACATGAGATAAAAGAAAGTGATTCATCAGCACCTATCAAACTGGATGCTGAAGCACATGCAAATATTGACAAGCATAGGTAACTTACTTATATCTTCTGAGTTGTGGTTCCAATATGGTTACAAAACCAACATATTTCTTTGAGGGACACTCTCGAGGTTTAACAGGGAGTGCTGAGAGTTTTGATCAATTGAGAAAACTAGTCCTATTTTGCCTTCATTTGATACTCTCCTCCGATCTTTCAACAGAAAGCTTCAAGAAGATTTGACAGATGAAATGGTTGGATTAGCACAAAGACTTAAAGAGAGTAGCCTTATGATGAGCCGTTCCATTCAAGACACGGAAAAGGTGTGTCGAATACACTATCTTTCATCAAATATTTTCTGTTGTTTTGCTCTTTCTTTCATTTCTTTAAATCAGATATAAATCTGTCAGGACACTTCCACACGTATCATGCATGGCACTGGTTAATTAATAAGCATTGTTGTGCATTCAAAAAATCAAGCTTCTTGAATAACTGTGCCCTTTCTGCTAGAGAGTTATCTACCTCTTATGTCTAAAATAATCAGAAAAGTCAACTTTCTCCATTTTTAGTTGGAGGAGATGTTTTTGATGTAGCTATTGAACCTAGAATGGTCCAGGGAAAGAGAAAAGTATTCCATTCCTAGGACAAGCCAAGTTTATGATCTTGCCGTTTGTGTCAATAAACGCTAATTGAGTTTTATCAGTGTTACCATGTGCATGTGGTGTAGACATGTGACACCGATAACCTATATGAATCGTATCTGGACTCCAGAGAGTGTTTGTGGTACTGTCTCATCACTTCTGTGTGTTTTGGATCGATACTGCTAGTTTGGCCAGAAGTACCATTTGTTCATCTATTGGAACGTCTTTGAAAATCGCAGTGAAGAATTTGTCTTTAACCATAACAGGAGACTGGGTGCTTGTGCGACAAGCCTTTACTTGTTCTTAGTTGCATTGCATTCAAGGTGATGCAGAATTTTGGCTGTTTCAATTGCTTGATTTGCAAGTCTATTCTTGGTATATGTTACATAAAAGTTTTAGCCTTTCGCTATAAGTATTATTGAATCATCTGTAAAAGCAAGTCATGTGTAGAACTTTGAGAGCTAATCCACATTCATTAGAAGGATAGGGATACAAATTGCCTTTGTGATCTTCGATACCCACATTCATTAGAATCGAATATCTATTTCATTACAAGCAGTTGGATCAATTTCAGGAGTGCTATTTTAAAAATAACTGCCTTGGTAATGTGAAAGGAATTGGCTGCATGAAGATGTTATTTTTTTGTTGCCGAAGTAATAAAATTATAAGAAGAATATGATGGTTCTTATGATTTGAGTGAACGCAGGTACTTGATTCTACAGAAAGTGCAGTGGAGCACAGCTTGGCAAGCACTGGTAATGCAAATTCTCGGGCAATGGAAATTTATTCCCGGACTTTCAGTACCACCTGCTTCACGTGGCTACTATTCTTCGTCATGATATGTGTTTTCATAATGGTCATACTTCTCATTCGTGTGACTTAGTTCGAAAATGCTTTATATCTACCGAAAATGCTTTGTCATGAAAATGCTTTTCATAATGGTCATAATGGACTTAGTTATATATAAAACTGTAATCTTTTATCAGACCGAAAAAGTATGTTATTCAATGCTGCTTTATCTAGTTTTCGTGTCCGTACAATTGCATGCATTAGTTGAGCACTTTAGGTTTGACTGCCTACCATCTTGTGTTGTTACTTATTAAATAATAATTAGGCGTTGTAACAGTGTTGTACAGATGAGTTTATGAAAATTTAAGATGTCAGATTTCATTTTTATAACTATCTATGTTAGGACTCTGGTGACCAAGGAACATCATAAAGTGGGGTTTGAATGCTAACGTATTGTGATGCCTGCAACATCTAGTGACTAAGAGTGATAACATGATGTTCATGGTGAAAAGAATCATTTAGTTTCTCTCAGATTTTTACAGACACAACAACACGCACAAGAAGAGATACTTGGACAGCATTTATAGTTGTCCGTACAAGTTAACAAGAGCCACACATTTCTCACACGTGCAGACAGCACAGAAACAAGAAAATGTTTATCCTGCGCCACTAGTCTTGTTATCCTGCACTGCTCCACTGAACTGTTGCACTCCATACTGTCATCTGTCATCAGTTGTGCTTATGCTTTTATAAGTCTTAGTTTCGAACGAAGATATTAAAACCGTGGAGCATGAAGACCTTTAGTGAATATATCAGCAACCTGATCAAGTGTATGAACATAGAAAACATCTAATGCTTTGGCCTGCACTAATTCCCTGATGAAGTGAAAATCCAACTGAACATGCTTCATTTTTGTATGCAGAACATGATTTCTAGTCAGTGAAATAGATCTAATGTTATCACAGCCTAATCTAGGAATACCAGGGACTGGAAAATGTAGATTATTCAACACATAACAGACCCAGATCATCTCTGTTGCACTGTTAGCAAGTGTTTTATATTCTGCTTTAGTACTAGACATGGCAATAGTAGATTGTTTCTTTGAGGACCAGGAGATGATATTGGAGCCTAGAAAAATGCAGTAACCACCAGTAGACTTTCTGTCATCAAGAGAACCAGCCCAGTCAGCATCTAAGAAACCCAACAGAAAAGAACTCCCACTAGTATACTGCAGTCCATAGTTCAAAGTGCCTTTAATATATCTCAAGATTCTTTTGGCTGCAATAAGATGAGTAGTTCTAGGGTGCTGCATATACTGACAAACCAAATTCACTGCAAAGGGAATATCTGGTCTTGTCCAAGTGAGATATTGCAAAGCACCCACCAGTGATCTATATTCTGTAGGGTTAGAAAGCAGATCACCTGAATCTTTAGTGAGCTTCTCAGTAGATGAAATAGGAGTTTGACAAGGTTTAGCGCCTTCCATATGATGTTTGTGCAATAAATCCACTGCATATTTTGTTTGAGATAGACACAAAGAAGTTGGAGTTCTCAAAACCCCAAGAAGTAGTGCAAATTACCCAAATCTTTAATGTGAAAAAACAACTTGCAAGTGAGTGATAACAGACTTTAGAAATGATGAAGAAAAACCTGTAAGAAGGATATCATCCACATAAACCAAGGCAACTGTAATTTGAGAGCCATCTTTATGAACAAGTAGAGAAGCATCGGATAAGGAGTTTTCAAAATTGAGGGACTTTAGTGCAGTGCTGAGCTTGTCATACCAAGCTCTGGGAGCCTGTTTCAAGCCATAAATTGCTTTATGAAGCAGACTTACATGATCTGGTTTTGTTGGATCCACAAAACCTGGTGGTTGAGTCATGTACACTTCCTCTTCCAAATCTCCATGCAAGAAAGCATTACTGACATCAAGTTGATGAATGACCCAGTTGAATTGAACTGCCATAGATAGAATGATCCTTATATTAGTAGGATTAGCAACATGACTAAAAGTTTCTTCATAGTCAAGGCCAGGTTGCTGATGAAACCCTTTTGCCACAAGTCTAGCCTTGTGTTTGTCCAAAGTTCCATCTGCCTTGTATTTTATTCTAAAAACCCATTTACAACCAATGAGATTTTGAGCTTTGTCAGGAGGAACAAGAGACCAAGTACCAGCATCCATGAGTTCATTATATTCATCAACTGAAGAAAGTCTCCATTCTTGAACTTTATTTGCAGCTACAATGCTTGTAGGTATATGACAAACAAATGATGTGGGCAATGGATGTTTAGTTGCAAAATAAGATTTTGGAGTGTAAATTCCTCTCTTGCCTCTAGTAACCATAGAATGATCATTCTTAGTAATGGGTGCATGCACTGATGTTGAAGTTTCTAGGATATGTGGAGTATTTTAGGAAGGAGTGAAAGATAAGGCAGGTGAAGAAACAGTAGGTGCTGTGATGTGGACAGGAGATGAAGTGGAACCAGAAAGCTCAATATAAGGAAAACATGATTCATTGAATGATACATGTCTTGAAATATAAATGGTACCTGAAATTGGATCATAGCACCTATAGTCTTTATGATTGAGACTATATCCTAGAAAAACACAATGTTTGCTCCTAGGTTCTAATTTGTTTGATGTGTAAGGCTTTAGCCAGGGAAAACAAGAACAACCAAAAACTTTGAGGAAGTTGTAATCTGGTTTAGAATGAAATAGCATTTCAAATGGAGTAAGAAAAGGGAGAGACCTTGTAGGTAGTCTATTGATAATATAGTTAGTTGTTTGAAGAGCTTCTACCCAAAATGTATTAGGCAAGACAGATTGTAACAAAAGAACTCTTGTTATCCCTAACAAATATTTGTGTTTAACTTCAGCTACACCATTTTTTTCAGGAGTATGAGGACGGGAGAATTCATGAGTAATTCCCATAGAAGCATAGTATTGTTGAAGAAAAGTATTTAAGAATTCTCCACCATTGTCAGTTCTAATTGTGATAACAGAATGAGAAAGTAATTTTTCTATTCTAGTGACAAAAGCAATAAAAGAAGTTTTAAAATCAGCTTTGGAAATTATTGGAATAACCCAGCAATATTTGGTATATTCATCAATAATATTGGCATAGTACAAATAGCCTGACAATGATGCAACATGACAAGGACCCCATAAGTCCATGTGCAAAAATTGTAAAGGTTTAGAAGCCTCGGTACTAGATAATTGAAAAGGAAGCTTTTGTGACATACATAGCTTGCATTCATTACAATGAAAGGGCTAATTTGACACATTATTCAGATGAAGAGTAGTACAAATTCTTTGAAGAGTTTGAAATGAAGGATGGCCAAATATTTTGTGTAGAATAGCATTGTCAGTGATGGAAGAGAAGGCTTGTGGAGAGGATGTGAAGGTGATAGGGTAGAGACCATTCTTATGTGGTCCTTGGAAGAGAATCTTCCCAGAAATCTGATCCTTCACAGAAAAACCATGAGAGTCAAGAGTTAAAGAACAATTATTATCTGAGGTGAATTTATGTGCAGATAGAATATTATGAGAAGTTGTAGGTACTAGAAGTATATCATTGAGTTCAAAAGAATGATCATTCACAAGTTTCCTAGAGTTACCAGTGTGTGAAATTTTCATACCTGCACCACTTGCTGTTTGAATGATTTCTGTACCATCATAAGGCATAGAGTCTTGTAGAGTTAAAGTATTTGATGTGACATGATTATTAGCTCCACTGTCAACTATCCACTCATCACTATCAAAGATATCAGCATCTGCTAACATGGCAGTGAGATTTGTTGGTGGTGCTCTGCCTTTATAGGAAAAGTTCAGTCTATGAGTACAGTTAGGTGCAATATGGTCATCTGAATTACAGATTTGACAAGGAACTATTTCTGGTTTGTTGTAACCTCTCCCATAGGTGTGCCTTGCAAAGATATTAGGATTTGGAAATCTACCAGCATTTTAGTATCTACCTCTAAAAGATCCTTTGTGAGAATAACCTCTAGAATTGCTTGCTGTGAAAGCCTTAGCATCCAAATCACTTTTGAGGAGTTTAGATCTCTCACTGATAACTGCCTCTTCACTGAGCAAATTGTTATGCAATTCAATGCTTGTGATTAGAGGATTTCTATGCATCATAGAAGTAGCAAATGGTATGTAATCAGAATTAAGTGCTTTGAGAGTAATAACAACCAACTCTCTATCTGAGACAATTTCACCAGATGCTGCTAACTGATCAGACAAGAGTTTTATTTCATTAATAAGAGATGGAATTGATTTGTCACCTTGAGAAATGTTGAGAAGCTTTGTGCGAAGCTGAATGGAATGAGTTGATGATGATCTTGCAAATCTTTCTTCAATACTCTTCCATATATGATAAGATGAAGTAGATCTTGAAAAATAAGCTATAACAGAATCAAAAATTGTTGAATTAATCCACATTATGATGGTAGAGTCTTCTTTAATCCAGTCAGTGTAGTTTGTGTTTTCAATTCCATTAGCTTTATTTCTTGGAGAAGAATATTGTGGTGGACAAGGAAATGAACCATCAAGAAACTTCATGATTGTACTTATGTATAACTGGATGCATCAAATTTCTCCAAGTAAAGTAATTATCCTCTTTAAGCTTGAGTGTAACAAAATTATTGATTTGATTAAGTGAAACCTTTGAAAATGGGATTGCTGTAGGATTCTCCATAGAAGAAGAGGAGAATTTTTGAATCATAAAACAGATCTGAGATTCAAGAAAAATGAAAAAATCACAACAAGAATGTTGCAAGAAGAAATGTGAAAAAAAGTTTTAAGAAAAGCTCTCAAATTAGCTTGTTTGAGAGAGAGAGAGAAAGCAGCGGAAAATAATTTGAGCAAAAGATTGAGATTGTAAATATGAGAAACTTGAAGAATCACCAACAAGCACCACTCAGAAGAGATCAATGACTTCACAAAGATGAAGGAAAAACAAGATTGCAACAAATACTTGACAAAGTATTGTGACTACACAGGATCGAGAGAGAAAAGGAAGAAGAAAACCTAATTTATCATGTCTGATACCATGATAACATGATGTTCATGGTGAAAAGAATCATTTAGTTTCTCTCAGATTTTTACAGACACAACAACACACACACGAAGAGATACTTGGACATCATTTATAGTTGTCCGTACAAGTTAACAAGAGCCACACATTTCTCACACGTGCAGACAACACAAAAACAAGAAAATGTTTATCCTGCGCCACTAGTCTTGTTATCCTGCACTGCTCCACTGAACTGTTGCACTTTATATTGTCATCAGTTGTGCTTATGCTTTTAAAGAGCAGTTCATATGGCAATGGCCAAACTCAAATAGCAGTTCCTATGGCAATGTCCAAACTCAAACATTTGTTCAGCCACGTGGATGGCCAAATTGGGTTTTTCATTATGGTAAAGCGTAGGGCATTGGACCACCAGGTGCACGACAGGAGGACGGACACGGACGTTGTAAACCTGGCTCCCACATTCGGCTTGAAAATGCAGCGTTGGAAGTAAAAACTCCAACGATCATATTTGCAACGGTCAAATTTGAACCCTATAAATTGGACTAAATTTCTTTCATTTTCATTCACACCACTTCCATTTCCTTCTTCTAAATCAATTTTTTTTACAATATGAACATAGCGAGAAGAGCCCTCAATAGTGTAAAGAAGAAAAGAGATTGAAAAAATGAATCGGCACCGTTGCCTCCCACATGTGTAGATTTTTCTCAAAATCGAGAAGAAGAGTTTGCTAACCAAAAAATAGTTGCTGCTTGGTAGGCTCATAAATATACCTACTTCTATGTATAAACTGCAAGTGCACAGTGTCGACAAGCAACACAGGGCAAGCACAGGTCGAACCACAGAGACTTGGAGAGTGTAGAAGTTGATTCTAAATCCTGATTCAGAGAGTAACCAAAAGGGGTTTGATTTTGTCGATACGACGATATGATTTTCAAGTGTCTGAAATAATAAAAGTAAAAGATGCAAATAACAAGATATGTAAACAATGATATAATATGGATACTAGGGTATTCAAATCCACCAATAACCTATGATATGCATTCAACTTGTAATATTACTAAGGTGTTTCTCCAATGGATAATTTAATCACAACTAAAGTATTTCTCCAAAGCATTAATTGTCTAATTAAGCACAACTAATCTAAAGATCAATATTTGGTTAAGCATGAGTTGTAGCATAATCAACATAGAGATATTATAACTACAATGGATACATGGCATACATTGTGAGAGCAATATGTTGAAAAACTTGGATTAAATTATATCTTTAAACAATTCTAAACTTTCAAGAATAAGATACAAGATATGAATACATACCAATGAGATTAGGGCTTCATCTAAACCCTAGTAAATGAAATTAGAACATGAAGAACATTACAACAAAATTGAAATTTGATAAACTAACATGAACAAGCTATTCTTGGATGAGTTTTCAACACAACAACCCTCTCTATTTATACACAAAAACTCTCTCAACACTTGGATTCGAAATTTACTGTAGCAACCACTCAACAATTAAACAAAACATGTTTTCTTTAATTGATGGATGAAATGGAATACAATGGGGGTGAGGTGGATGTTTTGGAAATAATCCAATGGGGGTGAGGTGGAAATGGATTTGGGTCTTGGGTTTTGGATCATGGGTTGTTTAATCCCATGAATTTGTAAACAGTTGCCACGATGCGCGAGCGGGTTGCAACGCTTCCAACTTTCTTCTCTTTTGTCTTCTCAATTCTTCCAAGCTTTATTTAGTACTTAAAAACACAAAATTAATTAATACAAATATTTATTCTTGAAAATGGTAAAAATGCAGAATTTGGGATAATATATGACTTTGAAGCGCGAAAGATGAGTTAAGTGCCAATGAAAAGGTGTATGAATATGCAATATTTGTCACTCATCAAATACCCCCAAACCTGAATTTTACTTGTCCTCAAGTGAAACAGAAATCCAGAAATCCTAACTATACCACTGTCGCTGGTCTCTCGAATGCATTTAGCGTATGCATTAAGCCTTTAAACCCCTAGGTGTCCCTAGTGGACGAGTTGTAGTCTCGTGAGGGCCTACCAAATATGTACCCACAAAACCTTCTCCAAAATCAGAGCATCCATAGAAATGTCTTCGTCTTCGGTCTTCAACTGTAGATGATGAACTTCGGAATTTCGTAGAACCTTGACAATTTGTAACCAATTTTTTTTTTTTTTTTTTTAATTTTAGACCCGCTACATAGCTGATCATAATATTTTTTTTAGAGACCCGCTACACAGCTGGTCATCAGATATCATACACAAGATCCGAGACAAAAAATATTTTAGGGACCCGCTACACAGCTGGTCATCATTTTTTTTAGAGACCCGCTACAAAACTGGTCATCAGATATCAACAACACAAAAATGCAAAAGACTACAAAAGACCCGCTCCACAGCTGGTCATAAAAAATGCAAAAGACTACAAAGGTCCTACAAAAGACCCGCTCCACAGCTGGTCATAAAAGATGCAAAAAAACTACAAAACGCCATATGCAAATACTCCCCCAAACCTAAATCTAACATTGTCCTCAATGTTTCAAAAGATAACGAAACAACAACAAAACGTGAGAACAAAACAGATTCAAATGAAAGAGAATACCGATGCAAAAAGGTTGGTGCTAACCATAATTGAATGAATGCTATGAAAGCAAACAATATGAGCGCAAGACAAAAAGTTCGGTTAGCACACAAATATATCAACAAGATTCAAAATTTACCTACTAGATTATACAATGATGACTCCCCAAACACCAACAATCTAAAAAAGTTGAGGATCAACCCAAAAGATGGAATGCGGAAAGATCAACAGCCTTACATATTTATAACAGGACAACAATGCAAGTGAGACTGCATATGTGAATGAGTTACCCCCAAACCTAAATTTTTCAATAGATAAACTTTTGGGTACAAAATCTAACAATTTCAGTGGTGCATCATGCACAAGATTTAGTTCAAAGTGGATTTTTTCATGGATGGATGGGGATACATGAGTAAACTCGAACTGTGGCTCATCAAAGGTATTATATTTAGCTGCAAAATAGTCCAAGAGGACTTGAGAGGCACACAGTTCCAATCCAAAGCTTTGACTTGTCCACAAAATGGGTTTGACAACCTCTCGGTTTACCCTAAGACAGTCATGTTGTGACTTAAGCATCGAATCATAACTCTCCAAGTTATTTTTATCTGTGTTACTATATGATTCAGCTTTCCCTAAGTTAGAAACAAGTACAACATCATGCTCATGCTCATAAAATAAATCAATAAGACCCAGTTCACAATCATCCACTACAACTTTAGTTTCATGCATAGGAATATCACAAGAAACATCACAATGTGACTTAGGCATAGAATCAGACACATCAAAGTTATTTTCATGCATAATATCATTGGTGTCTACAGAAGATTCAACATTTTCTAAGTCAGACACAAGATATGTGTCATGCTCTTTTTCACAGACAATTCCACGGGCTCAAGATCGAGTATCACATGTATATGGAACACTAGAAGAAACATCATTCATTAAGGTCGAGGCGGAGAAGCCAAATGTCTCTGAACCCAAAGGTTCGACAATATTTTCAAAGAAAAACATGTTCTTCTAACATAACATCATCATCATCACGATTTCCTTATTTAAAATCGTAGTATTTCTAGTCCCTTCATTTAAAAAAGGTTCATATGCAATATCAATTGAAATTCCTCCTTTCCTACATTTTGTAAATGAATCAAATTCATTTTTAATAATGCATTAAGTTGTTCAATGGAATGAGAGTCTTCAACAAAGGAAATTCATAATTAATGCTATATGGTTTATCATGCAATACACTCCTAGCATTATTTTGTTCGATGAGTCTGAGATTTTCATCCACAGATTGAGAAGTACAAAATTGTTCAACTTCCCACCGTGGTGGATGATACATGTGTGCGGGTCATTAGGGTCTATAAAATACGATCGCAACCTTTCGAAAGTTGATTATGGTCCCAATGACTATCAGCTTTGTAATCTGTTGGCATTTCATATTTTGGATTTTCATGATATTCTCTAGATTTCCTAAAATCATGCAAAATATATCAATTCTCAAAAGGATGGCCTAAGCCTCCACATAAGGTACAAGCATAGATTTCAGATTTCCTAGAAGAATTATATGCGACAGATTCATGCATTTGCATTTCTAAAGCTTGAGTTGGGCATCGTAAAGATGTTCATTTTCACCCCGTGGTGGATGATACATGTGTGAGTAGTTACTAGGGTTCATGTATTGATGCTCGGACTTTTCCATAATAATCCCTATAACTAGTGACATTATGGTCTGTTGGAGTTTCATAATGTGAAGCATGCCCGTAAGCAAGCTCTCTGATGGATTTGTTTCCATCCCCACCGCCACACTGAAATCGACATGATCTCTAACTAGCACTAGGCTTGTTGCGAGAGATTGGGATGTACACACTGAAAACAGACCAATATTATTTTTTTTCATTATTGGTTTTTTTTTCAAGCCCGTTCTCTAATTACCTCGGGCATACATTAGAAAAACAAAATAAAAGAAGAAAAATCATAAACGGAAGGGAAGTTCTATGTAATCGCAAACAAGGCTGACTCTACCACATAAAACCTACTGATTTCTAGCAATTAAAAAGCATGATGGTTCCACTTAGATTGTTTTCTAGACCAGCTTCTAATCCTTCGAAATGGAATTCGTTACAATCTGAGAAAACTCCTCTGGAATCAATCCGAGTTTAAGTAAATTGAATAGAGGCGAGGGAAGCTTTAGGAGCTTTGATACCCAAGGCATCACCGCATTCCAAGGCGGTGCAGTCACGCATTCAATTTACAGAAACCGTCATGAACTTCGAAGTATGCTTAGAGAGTAACCAATATTTTTCGAACGACTCTCCTACTAAGCTCGTTACCTTATAGGTCTCGTTTTATTTCAAATTTTAATGCTTAGGTTCACGTTAGGTATTGTTTTCCTAAGGCGGGCAAGAAGAGAACGGTGATGAAATCCGAACCCTTATCTTGTATGGCCAGTCCTTGCCCTTTACTAGGAAAATAAAGCAGCCGTATTCAATTCCTCAACATATATGCAAACGAAGGAATACAGTAACTTGCTAACAAGGGATTCGCGAGTGTTTCGACAAACTTACCTCCCGTTCCAGAATGAACCGTTGTTGTCGACTCGACGACTCCTATGTCATGAACGAACCCGAGGGGCCGAGGTGATATTGTAATCACCGTCCTTCTCTGCAAACAGTTGATATTTAATAATACCCTTCCGTAGGGTTTAAAAATAAAAATAAAAATAGAATGTCCAAGTCCAAAGTCCAAAATAAAGTGCAAAAGAAAAAGAAAATTACAAGAGTAGAGGAATCCTAATACAATCTAAAAATAAACCTTTTTTTTTTTTAATTTAAAATAAAAACTTCTTTCGCTTCCTTTCCTTTGCTTTTACAACAGCTGTTGAGCTCAAAAGAGGTAGTTAGGGTTTCCAAAAATTTTAAAAAAAAATAATAACAAAAATAAGTGTAAAATTGATTGTGAATAGTTACATGATATGTGAACAGAATATGTGAACACTCAGGAGATGAAAAATGAATAGTGACAGGAGATGAAAATGAACTACACCACTACCGAGTCCCCTGCATCATGGCAAGCACAGGTCGAACCACGAGACTTGGAGAGTGTAGAAGTTGATTCTAAATCCTGATTCAGAGAGTAACCAAAAGGGGTTTGATTTTGTCGACACGACGATATGATTTTCAAGTGACTGAAATAATAAAAGTAAAAGATGCAAATAACAAGATATGTAAACAATGATATAATATGGATACTAGGGTATTCAAATCCACCAATAACCTATGATATGCATTCAACTTGTAATATTATTCTTGTCCTTATAGTAGATTCAAGTCTACCGTATAACTAAGGTGTTTCTCCAATGGATAATTTAATCACAACTAAAGTATTTCTCCAAAGCATTAATTGTCTAATTAAGCACAACTAATCTAAAGATCAATATTTGGTTAAGCATGAGTTGTAGCATAATCAACATAGAGATATTCTAACTACAATGGATACATGGCATACATTGTGAGAGCAATATGTTGAAAAACTTGGATTAAATTATATCTTTAAACAATTCTAAACTTTCAAGAACAAGATACAAGATATGAATACATACCAATGAGATTAGGGCTTCATCTAAACCCTAGTAAATGAAATTAGAACATGAAGAACATTACAACAAAATTGAAATTTGATAAACTAACATGAACAAGCTATTCTTGGATGAGTTTTCAACACAACAACCCTCTCTATTTATACACAAAAACTCTCTCAACACTTGGATTCGAAATTTATCAAACCACTCAACAATTAAAGAAAACATGTTTTGTTTAATTGATGGATGAAATGGAATACAATGGGGGTGAGGTGGATGTTTTGGAAATAATCCAATGGGGGTGAGGTGGAAATGGATTTGGGTCTTGGGTTTTGGATCATGGGTTGTTTAATCCCATGAATTTGTAAACAGGTTGCCACTGATGCGCGAGCGGTTGCATGTCTTCTCAATTCTTCCAAGCTTTATTTAGTACTTAAAAACACAAAATTAATTAATACAAATATTTATTCTTGAAAATGGTAAAAATGCAGAATTAGGGATAATATATGACTTTGAAGCGCGAAAGATGAGTTAAGTGCCAATGAAAAGGTGTATGAATATGCAATATTTGGCACTCATCACTGCTCCATCATTAGTCCCAGGTCATGTGTCAGGGCATCATGAACGATCTGAGGAATATTATCTCAGTGGATTTCAGGAATTAAATGTTATTTATACTGGTCTACCTCCTGCAGTCCAAGAAAGGGTTGACAGATATCCTTGGCGTGTGCTTTATAGAATAAAGCCTAGAAAACATAACAAAAAAAAATCCAAAACAGTGATAGAACGGTGGTGGATGACGACGCACACATTCCATTTTATGGATTTCGAAATTGGTAAGTTTTTTTGAACTTAACTTAACTTAAATTAATTTTCTTAAATAATTATTAAATAATCAAAAGAATTAATCATAGTTGATATTATACTTGTAATAGGAATTACTCGCCTTGATTTGTATTTCATTGTTGGGGATTCCAAGTGGAATGGGAGACCCGCCACCATTCAACCAAGACGAATGTATGTCAAATAGTAAATGGGAGACGCTTTGTCCCTCGTTTGTGGAATCAGAAATGCGTGAAGATTATAAACAATTGAAAGGAGGTGGGATTAGATGTGCGGCCTTGAAGTTTTTCCTAACCAAACCCAGAAACCCAGAACATGTAGATGACTATCCTGAACTCGAAAGGATGTTTATCTTATGGGTACTGGGTCAAGCATTCTTTCCAAACTCAACTTTTGTTGCTCGTATTGGTTGGTTTGAAGTGTTAGAAGATCTCGACAAAGCACCAAATTATGACTGGGGATCTGCAATTTTAGCAGAATTGTACTGTGCGCTGGATAGAGCGTCCTTGGGAGATCAAAACTTTGAGGGTTTCTGGAGCATCATAGAGGTAAATATCAAAATAATTATTTTTAAATTTATTATTATTACTAATGTAGATTATTAAGTCAAAATTCTAAAATTATGGAGTAATTTGCAGTATTGGTGGTATACCTACTTCCGTGTTGGTAAACCAATCCTAGGAGACCGGACGGTTAGTATTCAATGTTGGACATGTATATGAAGAACGACGTAGAGAGGAACACTGGCAGCGACGTCTTTGGTTCCAGTTTTGTTCAAAGGTTACAACAGATGACACGGAGCCACAACAACGTAGTTGTTCACCCTTACGTTGATTTACCTCAGTATGGTCATGTAATTATTCTTGATTATTTTATGCGCAGAGTTATTTTTTACAGTCCAGAATCACAAAGAGGGGTTTGGTATCTGGGAGAAAGAGAGCAGTACCAGATACAAGGTATATTTGCAATTGCAATTAACCCGCTACAACAGATGCAAACCACTACATCATATTTTGATAGGCTGAGAAGAACCGGTTGGGAGAGGTATGAACTAAATACGTATACAGAGGAATATTGATGAAGCGAAGTATGTCAACTGGTACACGTCAATTACGAGGCCTGTAATTGGGACACAGAACATGCACGTCTATGGGTTAGATTTCCCAGGGTTATCAAACATGTCCCATGATCCAAGTATCATTCCTAACCAACCACCTCCACAAGAGCCAAGCTTTATGACTTATCCGAGGACGGGTGCAAGTTCTTCATCATCTTCGTCAAATATGCCCGAAATTCATTAGGAGCTACAAAGTATTACTTCACAAGGTGAGCCAAACACGATCCCCATTGTTTCCCAAGGTATGAACCGTGATTATCCTTACAACAATGTGACTGCCACTGATCCAGAGTTGAGGAAACAATTGAATGATTTGTATTGGCCGAATCGACAAGTATGGGCAATGTACTTGGAAGAAGTACGAAAATGGCACACAAACACAATGTTTGATTGAGTCCGCTTATAAATGATGATATGCGGCAGTCACAGTCTTCCGGTTCCACCAGGAGCAACAACAGCTCATGACACGAAGGTGAAGAAACCAACAGATCATGGCGAGATAGTGAAGAAACAGTGGTGCGAGAAACATAGCAAAATATGGTACGAGAAACACAGCAGAATACGACACCACAACTTGTGCATGTATCTCAACCTCAGGAATTTCGTCTTGAACCTAGGCGCATTTCATCATCATTCTCGCCCTACAACCAAAATGAATGCTACACACCAACACCACCACCACAACAAACCTCGTATATGCTTGGAGTATCGATTACACAAAGTGCTTTCCAATCGCCTTATTTTGTTTAGCCAGGTCATCCAGGTCTATCCCCAGGTCTATCAACAATCGGAAATTTATATAATATGTTGGCAACTGGGGATTTCCCAGGTTTATCCCTAGGATTTTCTGAATTATTGGCTCCAGAAAATAACAATGAGGGAGCTAGAGATGAGCGATCTAAATATGAGCGACGTTAGAGAGATTATTGTAATTTTTAATTCCGCTACATTAGCAGTTTTAGTTTTAAAAGTACGACATTCTTAATTAAATAAAATTACATATGTTTAAAAGTAAGCGTTTTACATTGCCTTCACTAAATTACGACGGACTACATTACATTAGCTTCACTAATGAGAAGAAGTACTGGGTGGAACGACAACTACAAAGAAGGGGTCAAAAATGGATTTCAAAACATTTTTCAAAAGGAAAAGCCACATTTTTCCATATTCGCCATTCAGCCAAAGATCTTGTTACCATATCGGAATCAGTTTCACCTCTCATTTGATATCGATTTACTTGTATGGTTAAATCTACAAACTCACTTACTTCTTTCTTAATTGTACCAAAATGATGTTCTATGTCGTATATAGAACGATGACTCGGATTACAAGTGTCACTGCAGAACCCATCGTGAATGACCACCCATAAATTCACCCATGGATAGTTTGCCGAAGTAAGTTGAGTAGATAAAAAAACATAGTTTCTGCAAATAGATTCATCTTCTTCTTTAGCATACGGAACTCTCCGAACTAACCGGGGCCGAGACATTTTCAATCAACAATTGAGAGTGAAGAGAAGAATGTGTGAATTTAGAGTTGAATGTGTGAATTTAGAATGTGTGTATTTATATATTTCAAAAATTGTAGCCGTTGGATGATAAATTTTTGCAGCCGTTCATATTGAACCGTTGGCGCTATTGGGATAGACGCGAGCGCTTTTAGTACTGACGCGGGCGCTTTTATTGATAACACGCGTTAGGCATACAAACACTGGCGTTTTTCTTCGGATGCCAGCATTTTTTGCAATGACGCCCGTCTTTACCACATACGCGTGCCATATGTTCCGACTCAATGTTCAAACCATCAGATTTGTTGATTTGAACATCCATTTTTCAAGTTTGTTCATTCCATAGTGGGAGCAAAATGAAAAAACTCCAAGTTTGTTCATTCCGTAGAAAATTCTCTAAGGAACATCAGAAACTCAATAGAATAGCAAGCCAATATGAAGATCATTTAAAAATCTTTCCTTATATCATTCTTGCTGGTAAGAAAATACATGTTTTACTATTTATGCCAGAGGAGTGGAATCCATTAATAGATGTCTTATATTTGGGTTGACGTTATAGATGGCGGCGGTCTGGATATGGTAAATAATTTGCTTCTTTATTTGAAGGCATGTTGATTAAGAAGGTATGAGCTTTCTAAAAATTCAGTTTGTCTGTGGAATTTTATCTAATAATTGTTTAAGGAAAATTGCAAGAGTTATTACGTTGTTGATGTGCAAAAAAGTGATGATTGATCCTCCTTCCATCAGCAGTTTTACGCCATAAATATGATCAATTCTTCATATGTCATTTCTGGAAGCCAATGAAGCTTAGGTACATTTTCTTTGATTTTTAAAGGGTTTAGTTGGGAATTTTTTCTTAAATCATGCTACAAATTTACAGGGATCAATTGAATTCAAGTGGCACTGTTTTCATTGATCTGTAACTTTTTCACTTGTGCAATTATTTTTATTTATTTTTCGAAACTATTCTTGGGTTGTAGGTGGGATTGTCTTCTGTCTTGTCTTCCCCCAGGTCTTAGGAAGCCCTCTTTCGACAATCTTGCATAATTGTATGTATTCAGAGGTCAACCGAATTCTCTATTTTATGTCACCTCTCTACCATTAGTAGGGTCGTCTCCTTTACATCAAATCTTGCAGGTGAAACAAAAGACACTTGGCCTTAATAATTGCTTTAACCAGGGTGCACATTTCTCCTTTCTTGATTAGGTGCCTCAATTGACAAATTTATATTGCCATTTTTTTCCCTGATATATGAACTATAATTAATGTCTTCTCTCACATTACTTAACTTGTCTTGTTTGTCTAAGGTCCCGTTTTCAAAATTTCACCATCGTCCATTTTCCTCATCGTAATACTTTAACACATCCAAGAGTAAACTCAGGTGATTTTTTGATTAAGGAATTTGATGATTGTATTAAAATCTTAGAAGAAATCAAAATTCGAAACTTAATCACAAATTACAAACTCAAAACCTATGTGACCGAGAGTGAGAGTTGTTGTTTTTTTTTTTTTTGAAGGAAAGAGGTAACCCTCTGTTTCATTGATAAGATAAAACTGAATACAAAAATCCCAGATACATCAAAATTGAAATACATGATAAAATACAAATTTCTTGTATCACAATAACAAGGACAATGTAATACACCAACATATATACTAAGAACATGAACTTCAAAGAGAAATATGATGATTTTTGAGGGATGACCATTGAATTAAGATTCGGTCATTTGGAGGATTTGAAGAAACTGTTTTCTTCACTATTTTCTTCATTAAGATAGAATTGTCCCAAAAGGGAGTAATACGCACACAACATCGTTATGATTGCTTCCTGTAGCCATTGATCTTCACAAAAATGAAAAATCACTTTCTGCCAGGATGAATCGTCCCTATTGATATATATGAAACGATTGTACCAATTGATTAAAACACCTTCAAGGCTATGAAAAACTGCTTTACAAACATCTAACAAGCGTTTATAAGCCATTATAGAAGAAAGCCTATAGAAAATAAAATAGAAACGGGTTAACAGAAAACCCTAAATATTGCTTGAATCAGCAATGTTTTATTTAATACTAATAATATATACATATACCACTTGCAACCAAATTTGTGAAGAAGATCTGAAAATTTCAGATCAAATCTAACAGATTTGGATCATAATGAAAATATTTAAGAAAAATTTGGAGATCAGGAGTTTGGAAAAAACGGTTACAAAGTGAAGAGAGGAGAGTGAGAGTTATCAAAGATGCAAGTATTGTCACTAAATCACAAACTTTTGATTCGGGTGTAAACTTAATCGAATAATGATTAGGAACTAACGCATTCCTAATAATATATGATTTTGTGAAATTCCCAGCGCCTATCGGTGGTATTATAATTTATGGGCAAGTGGATGTTGAGAAAACTGAAACAGAAATATGATTCTGTGAAAAATCGATGTGACATGATTGTGTAAGACCCAAGATAATAAAAATGGGTTTAGAAGATTCAATAGGGTAAAGAAAGATGAACCAGGATCCGAAGAGCCACACCTTCATATTAATCATCCACAAAAATTTTGCTTGCCAATATCTTAAAATAACAGAATCATCCCTTTGTAAAGTGCGGGTGGTATATGCTATATGGATGCCATTGCTATTATGTGGGTTTAGAATATTCAATAGGGTAAAGAAAGATGAATCAGGATCCGAAGATCCACACCTTCATATTAATCATACACAAAATTTTTGCTTGCCAATATCTTAAAATAACAGAATCATCTCTTTGTAAAGTGCGGGTGGTATATGCTATATGGATGCCATTGCTATTATGCATGCATCATCAATAATGTTATGTGCTAGAGCAAAGTTTATGTACATTACCTATTTGAATAAATGGCTGACTTAGACATCAGTTAGGATATCACAGTTTGGTTGTACCTTCATATTGTCAGTTAGAGATTGGATTAGGAAGTTACTATGTTGTGGTATAAATTGTCATCTCATTGTATGGATGAAACATGAATTGATATTATTAATCTTATTAAGAACTTGTTTCTTATTTTTTATTTTCTTCGCATTCTAACATGAATCCCAAAATCAAGAAAGGCAATAATGGTAATAATAGGCTTCAGGTTGTCGAAGAGGTTGAAGAACATAACATTTTGGTATCAGGAACAGGCGATTCGCAGGATGGGCCGACTACGGAAAGTCATGTGACTAAATTGGAAGATAGAATAGATGGAATAGAATATAAAATGGATAGGATATTACAGTTGCTTGAGGACCAAAATACCAATAAAGCATCGTTAGACAGTAATTCACACTATCGGAATCGTCAAAGTGGAGGAAGAAACTACCAAGGTAACAGTGATAGTGGACAGTCATCTACAAGTTCGCAGTCATCCAAAACTACTGTCAAATTCAAGTTTTAGGCATATAAGGACAATGAAGATCCTACTAGTTGGTTATGCCGCGCTACTCAATTCTTTGATTTCTATAATGTACTAGAAGAGGAGTGAGTTTTATAAGCCTCTTATCATTTAGATGGTAATCATAAATTGTGGTATCAAATTCTCTAAAAAGAACAACCATATATAAATTGGCGAACATTCAAGGAGGGTTTACATGCTAGGTATGGCTACACTCAGTTTCAAGATTTTTTTGGAGACTTGACAAAACTAAGCCAAATTGGATCTGTTAGAGAATATCAGGCACAATTTAAAAAGTTACTCAGCAAAGAAGGAAGCCTTACTCAAACCCAAAAGGTTGGTTGTTTTGACAGTGGCCTAAGGAGAGCATAAGAGACGATGTCCAAGCCACGAAACCTATAACTCTCACAAGTGCAATAAGTCTAGACAGATTGTATGAGTCACGCACTCAATCACAGTATTGAGAAAATTATGCAGATTATAAGAGACAAGTTACACCGGAGAGAACCATCTCAACAACTACTGTTCATTTTACATTGCCTGAAATCATAAAAATAATGCCTGATGACATTAAAGAATGACGAGATAAAAGGTTGTGTTTCAAGTGTGATGAGCGTTTCACTCCCAGGCATCTCTGCAAGAAGTTTTTTTGAAGCATGCTACTTCAATGGAGATTGCAGATACAATGATGAAGGCATTGATAAACATGCAATTGGGAAAGGATTCATGTTAGAAGAAATTCCTAAAATTTCACTTCATGCCATTTATGGTGTTCGAGCTCCACAAACAATGCGTGTACAAGGAACCATTGAGCGACAATCATTAATGGTATTAATTGATTCCGGCAGCACGCACAATTTTTTGAGTTATAAAATTGCACAAAAAATTGGCTTGCAACCACCTACGGAAGGTCAGCTTCATATTGTTACGGCTTCAGGCGAAAAGTTAGGAAGTTATGGTATTTGCAAATGGGTAAGCATTTATGTTCAAGGTATTTCAATTTATAATAATTTATACTTTTTATCCTTGGAGGGTTATGATGTTGTACTTGGAACACAATGGTTAGGGACTCTTAGTCTAATAACCTGGGATTTCAGCAAACTTGAGATGTCTTTCCAAATAGATGACAAACAAGTGAAGATGCAAGGTATTTCTACCCGAAACAACAAATTGAGGCAAGAGAAATTTTTAGGGGCGGAGATATGTTATGTGCTAAAGCACAGATTATGTACATTATCTATTTGAATAAATGACTGACTTAGACATCCGTTAGGATATCACAATTTGGTTGTAACTTCTTATCGTCAGTTAGAGATTGGTTTAGGAAGTAATTATGTTGTGGTATAAATTGTCATCTCACTGTATGGATGAAACATGAATTAATATTATTAATCTAATTAATAACTTGTTTCTTATTTGTTCTTTTCTTTTCATTCTAACATGAATCCCAAAACCAAGAAAGGTAATAATGGTAATAACATGCTTCAGGTTGTCGAAGAGGTTGAAGAACATTACATTGTGTTTGAGATTTATTCTTCTTAGGGGTTGTTTTCTCATAAATAGGGTTGGTTTCCCTTAAAAACCAAATCAACTGTGCTACTTGTTATGATTTTTTCTAAGAACATAACATTTGGTATCAGACCAGTGTTTGGGTTAACGATGGAAGAAAAAAAACTGGCATATCATCATCACTATTCTGCAGATATTTTGCAGCGGGTTTATGATATTTTAATGGAAATGAAAGATGAACTTCATGATATGGCATAATTGGCAAGAACCCATCATGCTTATGATCGTTCAATGGTTGAATTCATAAGACAAGGGTGTTGTTATTTAATCGATTTCTTTGATATTTTCATAGAAACTAGTGAAGTAACACGTTATGAGTTTAAGAGTCCCTCCTTGTTCGACATTGATGAGTTATTTCCAATATTTGATGAATTTATTGAAGCAAAAGATGAATCAGAAGTTCCACAACAACAAACTTCTGACGAAAAATACTATGTCCGAGCAATAATAACAAAATGTGTCACATCTCAGCATTGCATATATGCTTTTGTTGTTGAAATACTTGGAACATAGCGTGAATTCTATTGTACTAAGAACATTTCAACTTTTATCGAAGTTATCAAGTCTAAAGGAAACCGTAGACATGACAAAGAAAATAATATATAGACTTGAGGACAAGTCTAAATTAATAGGGGAAGGAATGTTACGTTTCTATATTTATGTGAATGTCTACGTATTTAGGATGTTGGTTAGGATAATGATTGTTAGTTTGTGAAGTAGTTATTGTAATCTTAAAGAAGTGAAATCTTATATAAAAGATGTATCCTAATATTTTAGGATATCGGTGAATATATTGTGTTTGAGATTTATTCTCTCTTTGGGGGTTGTTTTCTCATAAATAGGATTGGCTTCCCTTACAAACCAAATCAATTGTGCTACTTGTTATGATTCTTGCTAAGAACATAACATTTGGTATCAGACCAATGACTGATTTAAAGATAGAAGAAAAAAATAGCGTATCATCACCACCAATCTGCAGATTTTTTGTAGCGGGTTTATGATATTTTAATGGAAATGAAAGATGAACTTCATGATATGGAATAATTGGCAAGAACCCGTCGTGCTTATGATCATTCAATGGTTGAATTCAGAAGACAAGTGTGTTGTTATTTAACCGATTTCTTTGATATCTTCAATGAAACTAGTGAAGTAACACGTTATGAGTTTAAGAGTTCCTCCTTGTTCGACATTGGTGAGTTCTTTCCCATATTTGATGAATTTGTTAAAGCAAAAGGTGAATCATATGTTCCAAAACAACAAACTTCTGACGAAAAATACTACGTCCGAGAAATAACATCAAAATGTGTAACATCTCAATGTTGCATATATGCTTTTGTTGTTGCAATACTTGGAACGTGGCGTGAATTCCATTTTACTGAGGACATTTTAATTTTTATCGAAGTTATCAAGTCTAAAAAGAAATCGTAGACATGACAAAGAAAAGAATGTATAAACTTGAGGACATGTCTAAATTAATGGGGGAAAGAATGTACATATCTATATCTATGAGAATGTCTACGTATCTAGGATGTTGGTTAGGATAATGATTGTTAGTTTGTGCAGTAGTTATTATAACCGTAAAAGAGCGAAACCTTATATAAAGGATGTATTGTACTCTTTTAGGATATTGGTGAATGTATTGTGTTTGAGATTTATTCTCTTTAGGGGTTGTTTTCTCATAATCAGGGTTGGTTTCCCTTACAAAACAAATCAATTGTGCTACTTGTTATGATTCTTGCTAAGAACATAACAAGTAGGACCATTGAAAATTTAAATATATATGTTCTCATGCATTCTCCAACCTTTGAATGGTAACGAATAGTTGAACTGAATCTCACTGACTGGGGAGTACTGATCAAAACCAATAAAAAATTGTTAGAAGATGATCAAAATCCATAGAACTGATAAATATAAATTACAAAAAAAGTAACGCATGAATGACAATTATCATATCAATATCAGTTGTATATTTTCCCATTTAATTCTGACCAAAATATGTGAATTGTGATATTCGGTTTTTCACTGTCAATAAAGAAGGTTCACATGAGATTGGGAGAGAGAGAAACTGAGAAGTATTGAAGACGGAGAAGAAAGAGAAAAAACAAAGAAGAGAGAATATATTCTCGACGGTTATGTATTTCCTTTTTCTAATTAAACTTATAAAAGAAAATAAATTTATAAACTGAGTGAATTCTCCGTTAAATTCAACCAATCATGTAGGGAGGAATGTGCACCCAATTTATTTAAATATGAGGATAAATAGGAGAGTAGATTGTATCTTTTTCTTTGAACCATATTTTTGATTTGATAAAGCTCGGATTTGGCTTCACCTCACCTCGCCCAGTCCCGATTTGATTTAGTAAAGATCGGCTTCACCTCGCCTCGCCCCATCCTGATTTGATTTGGTAAAGATCGGCTTCGGCTTTACCTTGCCTCGCCCCGTCCAGATTTGATTTGGTGTGGCTCGGCCTCGCCTCTCCCAGTCCCAATGCATTTTTGGTTTGGATTAACGCGTACTTGAAGAGAATTCTGGATTTGCACACTTTTTAGAACATAGTCGATTAAATATTTACGGTAGAGTGCACAATGTACTTTTAGACTAACATTTCTTTGTTAAAAAGTAACCTGATTTGCAATCTCTGTCGAACCAGCATAATGAATGTCGCGTACGATCTAGCAGAGGTTTGCACCCATTAATATGAGCTCGTGAACTTCTGCATGAAATGAACAGGAATGCCTTTGTTGTTTGCACCCATTAATTCATACGTATAAAATCAACAACAAGTAAAAATGCTGCTCAATCCATTATTATGTCTTGGTTTACTTTATTTCTTTCTCAACAATATGGTTATTTGGGATTTCAATACCAAGACATGTTTGAGAAAACAAATACAAACTGAGACACAAACCAATTCAAGTTTAGTCTTTTGGACGTGATATTTCAGTTTGGAGTTAGAAATTGAGATGGAATCACGAATTTTCTGAAACACGGAGGAGGATGAAAAAGGGTTTCGATTTTCTTTAGAAGTTTCTTCAACGATTTCTTTGATGTTACTGCAACAATCAGTATTAGGCTTAGGGTAAACCCTAAATCGGATTTAAAAATATACAGTAACCTTAAAAATAAAATAGAATAAACATATGAAAAATAAGAAAACAGAGAGAATTATTAATTGCAAAAAAATAAAATAAAACTCTAGTTGACCATGAAAACAACAACAATAGATAGTAAAGAGTTTCTTAACTGTAATCGAATTCATTATCTATAGATGCAAACAAAGATATATATGATACCTGAAGGTAAATCAACGAAGAAAAGAAGACAGGTGAATAGGGTTACACAGATTAGGCTTCTATTAACTTATGTTGAGCTTATACATGTTCAAGTTTAACTGGTTTATTTTTATTAAGCACGAATGACATGGCGAGTGAGGAAAATAAAACGAGTGAGAAAAATTAGGAATGACATGGCACAAAACTAGAAGAGAGAGAATGAATTTGGAGAGGGGAGGGTGACGCTCACTGCGCAACGAGGGAGCTCATATGACTTAGGATTTTAAAGGTATTGATGTATTGTTATATTTACCAAAACGATTACATAGACCACAAAGCTTGGACCACACAATGATACTATATCGAACACCTTGGATAAAGTAGCAGTTTTCCCAATCATATGGACTAAATACATCCAAATCTTGCGGCTCCTCAAGCCATCCGACGATAATGCTTGGGTTATAGAGAAAACATTTGTCAAGTAACTATAAAATGAATACATTATTATTTTTATTGTTTGCTTCTTTGTCCGCGTTGGTAAAATTTCTTTAATATATATAATTACCTATAAATTAACCGACATTAAGTATTAGATAAATTTTTATCTTTCTGTGCTTAGGATCACCATATGCTTCACTAAAGTACCATAGAAGTGCCAACTTGTACATGATTTACCAACCAAACTTCTTAGCCAAATGAAACCTCATCTCTCGGATCACATTTTATCCTAGTAATGGACAACAAATCCAATGATGTTAATCATGTAAGAACAAAAATTTTTTTTTCCATCAATGTGCTACTAGAAGTGGCATTGAGCTAGCCCAGTGGATTCTTCAAGAAAAACAACTCTGTATAAATCATCTCATCTTGTTAGACTGCTACACAACCTACTGGAAACAAAGATCCAGAATACAACGACTACAATTGGGAGACCGCAACACAACCTTCTTTCACACCAAAGCAACAATCCACCGAAGCTGTAACAATATACAACAACTCAAAGATAAAAAAAAAAAAATGGATCACCTATAAGGATGCTATAATCAAACTTATGCTTGATCACTTCACAGATCAATATACGACACCAAATACACTAATTGATGAAAAACTTTATGAAGACATCACTCCAAGGATGTCACCCCAACAATGTTCTCTGCTCACAGCCGAGGTAACCCCATAGGAGATCAAATAAGTATTTTTTTTTCTATCGGCTCAGAGCGTTCCCCAGGACCTGACGGATAGACCAGCAAGTCCTTCAAAGTGTTATGGAAACAACCCGACTGCAACTTATTGATATAGTACGCAGTTTTTTCAATTTCCTTAACATCCACCCAATTATTAACCACACTAACCTGACCCTGATCCTTAAATTAGAAAATACCCTTTAAACGACCACAATTTGTTAAAGGGAGGGTACCCTTATAAGTTTTTAATTTATGCAAACCCTAGCTTGTCTCATGCGTGAATATTGAGGAGAGGAAGGATTCTAACGCATATTTCCCTTGATGTAAGCCTAATACATGTTTTCATATATGAAAAACTTGGGGTTTAGTAAAGCCTGAATTTCTTGATCATGATAGAAACCCTAGATTTGGCGTGTTGGGTAAGTTCTTCTCTAGATGCGATGAAACCTGATTTTGAATCTTCACTTCGTCTTGTGGAAGTATTCTAGCCTCTATATCATGAGATGATTTCCAGTCCCCATCTTGCAAGTATTTATATGGTCGTAAGGGTTGAAGCGCATCTTCGTAAGAGAATCTAGTATTAAATTGTGTTTTAGCTCGGCTAGGATATCTAATTCTCTTTCATACAACTCTAGTGAGAAGTCTCTAACTTGAAGTGTTTTGATTTCTACTAATTTGTTGTGCACCCTGAATCTCCGGGTCGATGGTATAAGAGTCTGTCATCTAAAAGTAGGATGTTTGAGCCTCCTTATGTTAGTCACATAGATGTATGATGCTCGGTTATTCGTCGGTCCTCAGTTTATTGAGTAACGTGTGGTAGTAGTTTGTTAGTCACATAAATGTATGGTGCATGCTTCTTCATCAATCCTAAGTTTGTTGAGTAGCGTATAGATGGAACAACGATCTAGGATACTTTCCTTTTTTACTCTAGTGACAATAGTTGGTTGTGGTTATATGTCGAGTAATGGAGGTTTTATCTGAATCGCTGGCCTCACAAGTATTGCTTCAGATTTCTTTTCCATTGATAAGTTCGAGTGCGAAGATATTCTTCTTTTCCATCTTGGGTGAACTAAGATCCCATTGTCAAATGAAACTAAATAGTCGTTAGTGCAGTTGATATAAGGGCTCACTGAGACTTGATTGTAATTGTTAGGGCTAGTTCCCCCTCTTTCTGATAGAACAAATGTTGAGATAGAATATCAACCAGCGGTTTTGAATCTTTAGATAAGTATAAGTTTTGGCCGAGCGTCGTCTTGGAAACTAGTCTCGTCTTATATTTTTTTTACCTCCTAGTCATGATCCTCTAGAGTAAGAAGATATGGTGGTCCATGAAAGTAGGCGGCTCGACAACTTTTTGATTAGGTCATGAATTTTTTAGAGACTTTCCAAGTGATCACTAAGTTTAACCATGTAAACGATGAAAAGACAAATCCGAAGAAAAAAAAGCGGGGGTCAATGGGACACATATTTAAAAAGTTATAAGTAAAATAGTAAAGTGAAGTAAACTTCTCGAGTTCCATGTGATCAGGTTGAGGCCCTTAAACTAAACGAATTTTAGAGCAAATATAGAGTGTTATTTGTTCCTTGAGGTCCTTGAGAGTATGATAAGTGCGACTGGATGGTTTCTCATTTCCTTTGTCATTTTCGTAACTATCTTCATCTTCTCCGGTGAGGTCGATTGCAGACAGACTGGATCCCGTCCGTGTTATACTTAGCAGTTTTAGTACTCTTTCTTTAGGAAACGAGTGCTCGATCTAGATTTGTTGGATCTATCCCTATTGGTAACTATAAAAGGCGTTTCAGATAAGTCTGGATATCAATCTAAGATTTTGCAAGCAACTGTTAAGTCCCATGAGCTCTCCTTGATCCTTACCCGACGTTTTCATGGATTAGCAATAAATTTTCATGAAAATAGGTTACAGGGGAGTTTTGTAATGCATGAAGAGATTCAGGTGAACCGGACACACTAAATTATTCACTAGGTTCAAACAATCATCTGAGAGAGAAAATTGATGGAGAGATAAAACTCTCGAGCGCGTCAGCGGAAGATTTACAGAGACTGAATGAAAGAGATATTTTTGTGTTTTGATTGGTGGAATCGCTTCTTTCCTAATAATGACCATGATTGAGATCTATAACTGAGTAGATAACCTCCCAGTGTGGTCTCCAAAATGTAATTACCTAAAATCGGTGAGAGTATAAAATTGGGAATCTAGGGTTTTGAAAGTGAGTTACGAGAGGTTAACCAAAAATAGTCTTTGCCTAAACCGTGCACAGTATCTGTTCAAAAGCTGCTTCATTCACATGGAAGGAGGCTTAGGGATGGTTTTAGGGAGGGAAGCAGATAAAGAAAGAGATCATAGAACAAGTTATTACTCTGAGAGGTTAAGAGAAAGTTGTATTAGCTTGGAGAAATAGAGGACCTATTTATATCTGAATTCTCTAATATCAGGCCGGTGAAGATAGCGTGCCATGTGGAGCACTTCTCCAGTCTCTTCAGGAATAGATAGAGATAAACTAGGTTGAGTCTATCTCGTTATTCCGCCGCCTTTACTCTCTTTTGGGGTGAGAAATAGACCGGGCATTTCTCACATATTTTGTAGACCGCCAGACCGAAAACCTAATCGACATTCCTCCATTTGTGTGAAGTTGAGTTAGTCTTTGCGATGATGTGTTGAGAGAGAAATATTCTTTATAGCCAAGTTGGCCAAGATAGAGAGGTATTCTCTAATTTGTGAGAATGACTAGGATAAGTGACGTGAAAATGCATGGAATACCTCATGAATCATGTGTATAATATGAGATGAGATGAGGTTAAGATCCCTCTCTCCATGGTCAGTCACATAAGTCACGTAAAGACCGTATTATTGCTTGTAGGTTCCTTTGTTGAGCATGCGGAGCTTAAGGGAGATTATCTACGTTTTTGGATAAACATATTTAGTTCGGGTCTAATTTACTAGCCGTGAGTGTGTTTTGAGACGCTGAGAGATAGATTTGAGCCCTAGGTGAGGCTTATTCCTGAGTCTTACGCCTATATAAGAATATTCAGATGAGCTGGCTCAACTCGAATAAAGCTATCTGAGGCTTGGCTAACGCGACTGAGGCTGTCTGAAATTTGACTAACATGACTGAGGTTGTCCGATATTTGGCCGACAGGATTGAGGCCATCCGAGATTTGGACGATGCGATTCAGTATCTCCAAAGTCAGTAGGGACATGTTTGGGAGAAAAAGGGAGGCATGCACGCCTGGTAAGGTCTGTGAGAGACTTTGTCTCACTTGTGTTTGACCAATGTATCTTGTAGAGATGTGTTAGGAGTCAATTGTGTCCGTATTTTGGGTATAACATGACAAGTGTATATCGGAAGGATGTTCTAGGAGTCTGTCAGAAGGGACCATAGGCAGAATAACCAGCGTGTATCTCGGGGATGCCCTATGAATTATTCAGAAGCCTCAGTAAGTCGAGTCATAACTTAGATTAGACTTGACCAGTGTATCTCGCGATGATGTACTTGGAATCATTCCTGGATCTCAAATAGGGTGATTCATGCTTACAGGAGGTATGTATGTCTCCGCTCTGGATCATAAGTCCGTCAGGAAAGTTTTTACGCATATATAGAGCCTACATGACCCGGATTATCTCATCGATGATGTATACTATGAATCATGGCATCACAATTAGCTGCGTCTCACGAAGACATGCTGGAATTGTGGTTGTTCTGGTTCATAAGTATGTCGGGGACATTTTACGTTCTACAGAACCTACGTGACCAGCAGTATTTCGTCGAGGATGTATGCTAGAACTTACGACATCACCACCAGCAGTGTCTCGCATGGACGTATACTAGAAATCGCAGCTATGGGTTCCTTGAGGACCAGGGGATTAACCTCTCCCGTAGGAGTTGAGTTTTATATATGATCTTGAAATAATACTTTTGCCCCTTATCCAAATGTCACCATCTACAGTGTTCAATCAGGACTAGGTCCCAAGGTTTTTCTGCATTTGCAGTTTCCTCGTTAATAAAATTTCTGGTGTCTGTGTTATTTCTTTTTCGCATTATATTGTTCATCTTCATAATTGAAATATCACAAGTTGTACGTTAATCAATCATAGTAGATACATCCAATCTTGTTTTTTGGATACGACTTGATTGATTACTTTGGAAATTGATCTTTGGAATCACCCAAGTACTCTCACACGTAAATCAGGTTCACTGACTAGTCTCTGTAAACTTTCTGATTGTGAGATAGAGATATAACACTAGATATTATTCCTTGATTGAGATTCATTAAGTTGAACTCTCAGAATTGTGTTTAAGTTTGTTCATACAGATTGCCTACGAAAAAGTTGGTGGTGTATTTTGGTACCCCCGCGTTTTCATCAGATACTTTAAACTATAAATGCTAACATTACTCTATCTACAAGAGATATAACTTAAATCAGTGGCTATTCAGACTCTGATTTGGCTAAATGCTCTGATACTAGACGTTCTACATCTGGATTATGTGTTTTCTTGGGAAATTCCTTAATCTTCTGGTCATCTAAGAAGCAACCCACGGTCTCTAATTCTTCAACAAAAGATGAGTATAAAACAGTCAGTTTACTATCTTCTGATATTATGTGGCTGTCTCAACTTCTTGAAGAATTGGACATCTCTCTTATAAGGCCATTTAAACTCTACTATGACAATCTTGGAGCCACTTGTCTTGTTTGAAACTTAGCTTTCCATGTAAAGACTAAGCACATTGAAATTAACTATCACACAGTCAGAGAACTACAAGAGTTTGGTGATGTTGAGGTTTTGTTTGTACTTTCTTCAGAGTAACTTGATGACTTTCTTACCAAAGGATTATTTGCTTCACACTTCTATGATTTGAGGTTCAAACTGATGCAATACACTGCTTCAGTTTGAGAGGGAGTGTTAGAGTAACTCATGTTTTACCTTTTGGTCTTTAGTTTTATCTTTTCAGTCATTACTTTTTTTTCCAGTTGTTTGCTTTTACTTTTACTATGTAACTTGTCTTTCGCTCCCGCTTCCCTATTTAAGTCCTTATGTGACTCTTGTAAGTGATGTGATAGGCACAAAACTTAGTGAAGTACTTTTCTTATCGACAACCACTTCTAACATGGATCAACTGTCCGAAATTTTTTACACCTTTCTATTTAGATTCCTAATACCCACCGTTCTCAATTTCACATATTTAGATTCCTAATACCCACTGGTCTCAATTTCACATGATTGCTAAAGGAGATTACCGGGAATATCAGGAGTACCGTTTGAGTAATCCGGCGGCCAGGATCAGCTTTACCTCTTTTGTCTCATATGAAACCATACTCCCTGCTAATCCCGGTAACCCGTCCCTTTCAGCAATCATGCGATTTCACCCTAAAAAATTGGGGAAAAAAATCAAGCTATGATGCACCGATACCGATACTGATATTGTGACATTGATACGAGGATTCGTCAATTTTCATAAAATGGGGATACGGTATACGATGGGATACGTGTATTTATTAAAAAAATATTTAATCTAATAATAATTCATCCTACTAAAAAATCATGAAATAAAAAAATCCGATAGATACTATTTTGAATATTAAAGTGAGCAAACATTAAATTTTCAGCATTTTGGGTTTCAGCCTTACTCATGTTAATTGAATGGATAAAATCATATGTACTCCGATTTCTCTCTAAACAACATCAAGAACATGACTGCTCAATAAGCCTTAAAGCTAGATTTTTCTAACACCTTTTTTTTTTTTTAATTTTTTTTAAGCATCCTAAAAATAAATACCAAGCCTTTTTTCTTTATAGTCAACAAGTTATTAGGTTTAGATATAATTATTCGATATGTTCATGAGTACAAATATCTATAAACATTTAGATTTTATGTATAGATTTATAAATATATAGATTTTGTATAAAATAAATAA
The DNA here is from genome assembly GCA_023529315.1 of Papaver bracteatum. Taxonomy (NCBI): domain Eukaryota; kingdom Viridiplantae; phylum Streptophyta; class Magnoliopsida; order Ranunculales; family Papaveraceae; genus Papaver; species Papaver bracteatum. The sequence continues at coordinate 105,687 of JAJJWX010000474.1, read as the reverse complement.
ATATTAGATTATAGGAGGTATCTCCTCATAAAGTATCTGAGAAGTATCCCAGAGTATCCCCTACCCTTTTTGTAATTAAAAAACGGTCCGCGAGTTATAATCCCAAAGGTGTCACTATCCATCCACAAAAAACCCATCAAAACAAAAGTAACACAAAAACCCCAACAAAACAAAAGAAACTCGCGGTTGATGAAACCAAAATTTAGTTTCATCATAAAATTTGATGCAACAAATTTTGAAATTTGGGGTTTTTGTATCAATTTTTAAAAATATGGGGTTTTTGTATCAATTTTGTTTAAGATGGAGTTTTAATGGATCCCAACATTTGAGTGGGGTTTTTGTACCACAAGTTTGATCACCTTGGGTTTTTATGACTAGTTTTGATTAAAAAAAATGACACTTTAAATGGAGTATCTGATACGTATCCCCAAATATCCCCAAGCATCCGATACTGATACAGCGCCGATACGGATATATCACAAAATTTGAAGTATTCGTGATTCATAGAAATCAAGGCACCAAAACCAATTGGTGTATACAGAGTGTAAGAAATGAAAAGGCTGTATCCCAAATATGAGGCGCTGTTTACCCGTTTTATCCAGTATATGAGGCGCCATTCTTTTCTTCCTCCTCATTCTCCTCACCAGTCCACCGATTTGATTATGAAAACACTCTAGCAGGTAAATATCTCCACTCCTACTATTTCTTTCTCTTACACTTTGTATACACCATCATGTCCACCATCAAAATCTGCACAGCATCATCAGAACTGCATGAATCTCAACAAAAAAAATCAAATCTTTTGTTCAATTCCTTTCCTAGTTGTTGTGTTCATCAAAAAATAAGTTATGTTAAACAATTTAGGGTTTGTAGATTATCCACAACAGACTCAATTGATACTACTATTGATATGAATGATGAAGCTGTTAGAAAGAAAGAGAGAAGAAATCTCTGGATGCGATTTCGCGGTGTAAAGAAATTGGATGAAAAACATGTTTTAAGAGATGAGAAAAAAAAACCCTCTTTTGTATATAATTATAATAATAATGGGGTTATTGATGATGCTTTAGAATCTGCTGTTGATAATATTTCGATGGATTCGAGTGTGGGGCATTGTAATTTTATCTTGAAACAGCTTGAATGTTGTAATGATGATAAAGCTTTGAGCTTTTTTGAATGGATGAGAATTAATGGGAAGTTGAAAGATAATGTCGTGGCGTATAATGTAGCACTTAAGGTATTGGGAAGGAAGGAGGATTGGATGGCGGCGGAGGGGCTGCTTCAACAAGTGATTAGTGATTCAGGTAGTCGACTTAGTTTTCAGGTTTTTAATACACTGATATATGCTTGTTTTAGGAAAGGGTATGGGGATTTGGCGACGAAATGGTTCCGCTTGATGTTGGAAAATGGGGTTCGGCCTAATGTTGCTACATTTGGTATGTTGACGAGTCTTTATCAGAAGAGTGCTAATGTGGCTGATGCAGAATTTGTGTTTGAGAAAATGAGGGGATTTAAATTGCAATGTCAATCGGCTTACTCGGCTATGATCACTATATATACTCGTCTCGGTTTATATGGCAAATCAGAAGAGATAATTGGGTTTATGAGAGAAGATAGGGTGGTTCCGAATTTGGAAAATTGGTTGGTTCAGCTGAATGCTTATAGCCAACAGGGAAAGTTAGTGGAGGCTGAAGGCGTATTGAGGGAAATGAGAGAAGCTGGGACTTCACCAAATATTGTTGCATATAATACATTGATCACTGGTTATGGCAAAGTTTCGAATATGGATGCTGCACAACTTCTGTTTCATAACCTCGCAAATGTTGGATTGGAAGCTGATGAGACAAGTTACCGTTCTATGGTTGAAGGTTGGGGTAGAGCAAACAATTACAAGGAGACAAAGTGGTACTATGATAAACTTATAGAAGCAGGTTTCAAGCCTAACTCCTCGAATTTTTTTACAATTATAAACTTGCAAGTGAGGAATAAGGATGACGAGGGGGTCATAGCGACTCTCAATGATATGAGGAGGATGGGGTGTCAATATTCTTCGATCATTAGTAGTGTTGTGCAGGCTTATGAGAAGGTTCGAAGGGTAAACAAAGTGCCACTAGTTCTGAGAGGTTCTTTCTATAGTCATGTTTTGGTCGATCAAACTTCCTGTTCAATTTTAGTCATGGCGTATGTGAAACATCAGTTAGTTGATGATGCTTTGCAAATTCTAAAGGGAAAGAAATGGAAGGATAACATATTCGAGGACAACTTGTACCATTTGTTAATTTGCTCCTGCAAAGAGTCTGATCATCGCGAGGATGCAGTAAGAATATTTACTCAAATGCCCACATTTGAGGGCAATCCTAATTTGCACATAGCTTGCACAATGATAGATATCTATGGTTTCATGGGTCGATTTAATGAAGCGAAAGACCTTTATTTGAAGCTGAAATCGTCAGGTATTGCTTTGGATATGGTTACATATAGTGTTGTTGTGAGAATGTATGTCAAATCTGGATCACTAAAAGAAGCTTCTTTGGTTTTATATGACATGGAGAAGCAGAAGGAGATTGTTCCAGATGTTTTTCTGTTCCGTGATATGCTTCGGATTTATCAACAGTGTCGTATGCAACAAAAATTGGAAGAAATATATTACCAGATTTTGAAAAGTGGTATTACATGGGATCAAGAAATGTACAACTGTGTTATAAATTGCTGCTCGCGTGCCTTACCTGTGGATGAGCTTTCTAGGGTTTTCGATGAGATGCTTCAACGTGGTTATGCGCCAAACACTATTACTGTGAATGTTATGCTTGATATGTATGGAAAAGCGAGGCTCTTCAAGAAGGCTAAGAAAGTGTTTTGGATGGCCAGAAAACGGGGCCTAACTGACGTGATCTCCTACAATACTATTATAGCTGCCTATGGTCGAAACAAAGACTTAAAGAATATGAAAACTACTGTTAGAAAAATGGAATTTCATGGGTTTTCGGTTTCCCTTGAGGCTTACAACTGTATGTTAGATGCTTATGGGAAAGAAGGCGAAATGGAAAAATTTAGAGATGTGCTACAGAGGTTGAAAGAATCAAGTGTTGTTTCGGACCATTATACGTACAATATACTAATCAATATCTATGGAGAGAAAGGGTGGATTGAAGAAGTTGCAGAGGTGCTGGATGAACTTCAAGAGTGTGGGTTAGGACCTGATTTGTGCGGTTACAATACATTAATAAAAGCATATGGAATTGCAGGAATGGTTGAAAAGGCAGTTGCTTTGGTAAAAGAAATGAGGGACAGCGGAATTGAGCCAGATCAAATAACCTACTCTAATCTGATTGCTGCGCTTCAGAAGAATGATAATTTCCTTGAGGCTGTTAAATGGTCCTTGTGGATGAAACAGACAACCATGGAGACTTCAAGATGCTGATTTTGTTTCTCGGGTAACTCGGTGTACCTCTGCACTTGTTTCATATTTGATTCAATCACAAACAAGCTGCAGAACTCTCAAATAAATCATCTATTTCTGTGCTTCCCTTGAACTAATTTCCCCTCCTGAGAAAGTGTGACTGGTAATAATGGTATGGCAGACTAACTGCTGTTCATAATTCTGCATCACTGAAATGTATGTAGTAAATAGTTGTAATATACAATTGTCCATAACCTCATGAGTTGAAACAGATTCCTCTATAGTAGTAGTTTTCTAACTTGGTATATTCTTGTACATTCATTTTTTGGAAAATGACTTTTTATTGATGTGGCAGCCGGGGAAGGTGCATTGTCTGAAGTTCTAAATAATACTATTGGCTTCTTAATTTTTTCTAGAAAATGGCTGTAAGGTATGACCTTCTTGAGATAATTGCTCTATATTTATTTCTTTTATTCTGTTTCCACATTTTTCTGGAATGTGAATTGTATAGGGAGAATCTGTAAGTTTATTGAAGCCTGTAAACCCATCATAAAATATATTAGAAATGAAAATATAAATATTTTATGATTTTATTGTTATTGGGAGTAGTTAAAGTTTTTTGGGTTTATAAGTTAAACAATAGTTTGATCAGTTTCCAAGTAAAATTGCAATAAAATTCTATAGTACTGTAGTATTAAGTAACTGATAGTGTCAGATTTGTTTGTTTCTCACATGCTTTCTTCTTCCTTTTTAGATAGATAGATCGATAGAGAGAGCAGTTGAATTGATGAACAATGAGTAAAAACAGGCTTCTTGTCTTAATCTGTGAACCCTTTCAATGGATTCAAATGCTTTGTAAAGAACTAAACACAAGTTTTGTTTTAGGAGTAGTAACAGTTTACGGTTTCAACCAAGGTTTTTCAGGATCATTATTTAGAGTGGTTTCAGATTATTATTGGAAGGATGTTCAGAAGATTCAACCATCAACAGTTCAATTATACGTGGGGTTCTATTACATCCCATGGATTATGAAACCAGTATGGGGACTATTAACAGATGTTTTTACAGTCAACGGTTATCATCGTCGACCTTACTTCGTCATATCTGGTATTTTAGGTGTTGTATCTGCGTTGAGTGTTGCTTTGGTTAATGTTCAATTTATGCCAGCTTTTATGGCTTTGATTTGTCTTATTGGGGTCACAGCAAGCATGGCAATTGCCGATGTTACGATCGACGCTTGTATTGCTAAGAATAGTATTCAAATGCCATCCTTGTCATCCGATATGCAGAGTCTTTGTGGGTTTTGCACCTCTGTTGGTGCCTTGATTGGGTTTTCTTCTAGTGGTATGTTTGTTCACCAATTAGGAGCTAAGGTACTTGACTAACTTCACACCCTAATTTTCTTTCAATTTGGGTTATTTAGGGTGTGTTTGATTTGTGTTGCTGCAGTTCATGTTCTGACAGTAGGTTTAATTTAGGGATGTAGCTGTCATGTGATCGGAAAATGCGAATCAAACGCACCTCTTAACTGTCTTTTCTGCTTTTATTGAATTTGAATTGAGTTGTGAATTACAGGGAGCTTTGGGTTTATTAGCACTTGCACCTATATTGTTGATAATGCTAGGATTTTTCATTTATGAGTCGAGGAGCAGTAGGCCTTCTAATCAGAAGGTAAGAATTCCAAGTGTTTTTTTACAGCAATCTATGTTATTAAGTCTTAATGATCTTTACTCTGACATCCAACTTGCATTACTGAACACAGGCAACAACGGAGAAAGTGGTGGGAGCAATGAATGGGATGTACAAAACCATAAAATACCCTCAAGTTTGGAAGCCATCACTTTATATGTATCTATCGCTGGCTTTGAGTATAAGCACTCATGAAGGGCAATTTTATTGGTACACTGACCCTAAAGCTGGGCCTGCATTTTCTCAGGTACATCGTTGCGTACTCTCCTGCTGCAATAGTATCACTCTTGATAAGCATTGATTTAGATTTCTTATTGGTGTAATATCGTGCATTGCCTGCGTAAGTAGTTACCTCAAGGTCCATCTTGCACACACATGTTGCGAAAGCATTTGAATAGTTGAGCTGTGTTCTGGTCACTGTTCTAAAGCAATACCCTGTACTATGGGCTTACATTGACTAAAGTAGGACAGTATTGGTACTCTGTCCACTTAAGGCATGGATTGGTACTTGCATGCTAGTACATAACTGCAAAGTGAATGGTCAAAACTTAAATGAATTTCTAATATTAACTTATCTATATACAATGGTAAACAGAAAGAATGAATGAATGATATGTAGAGGTAAAGGTAGATGTTTCTTCATCTGAATATCGTTTCATGTTATACCGATGCAGGAATTTGTTGGAATGATCTATGCAATTGGTGCAGTAGCTTCCATCGCCGGGGTTCTAATCTACCACAAACTGTTAAAAGACTACTACTCCTTCAGGAAGTTACTCTTTTTCGCACAACTTCTCTATGGGTTCTCAGGGATGCTGGATCTAACTTTTGTTCTACGTTGGAATCTAAAACTAGGGATTCCCGATTACTTCTTTGTAATCTTCGAAGAATGTGTTTCGAGGATTGTTAGTAGATTAAGATGGATGCCCATGATTGTGCTTAGCACTAAGCTATGTCCTTTGGGAATTGAAGGTACATTTTTTGCTCTGCTGATGTGCATCGACAGTTTGGGTCAACTTTCTTCAAAATGGTCTGGTGGATTACTTCTTCATCTATTCCATGTTACAAGAAGTGATTTTACTAATTTATGGGTAGTGATGGTCATAAAGAATGCTTTGAGGTTTTCTACCTTGGCATTGATTTTTCTTGTCCCCAAAGCGGATCAGTATGAAGTTTTGGTTCCCCCGGACTTGTTAAAGGGCGAGAACTTAATGAACACAGAAGAGGAAGAAGAAACTATACAACTTGTAGCAATGAATGAGAAAATAGAAGCAGTTGAAGGGTCTAGCTTAAGAGAAAGATAGAGACTTGAAGACACAGATTTTGTTTCTCGGGCAACTCTGGTGCACCTCTACTCCCTCTTCATGATTGATTTGTCTATGACAAATAAGTTGCTGAATTCTCAAATACATCATCTGTTTTTCTGCTTCTGTTGAATTCATTTCCTTTCCTGAGAAAGTGTGACTGGTAATAATGTTTTAACAGACTTAACTGCAGTTTGTAATTCTGCGTCACTGAATTGTATATAGAAATAACTGTAAACTACAATTCTTCACAAACACATCAGTCATAATTCACAATACATTACATAAAATGTGAATGCTGTATTCTTTATGAGATGCTGAAGCCAACTTTAAGTTTTTGATGCGGGACATTTTTTTTTTTGATGTGGCGGTACAACACAATCATGACTGTATGCTGGATTGGTACAGACGGATACCAATCCTGACTGACTACCGGATTCTGGATTAGTACTGGCCTTATCAAAACTGACTAATTTATTCTAACCCAAAAAAATACACGATCACTAAATTTTCTTCTAACCCAAGATAATTAGTTAAATATTTTTGTATATATTGTCTTCCGATTTTTTCCAGTCTATGTAGGAGTATATTTTATATTTCCAATTTTATTAATATTCTGTTGATTCAAGGGACTATAAATAACAAATTTTACTTGGCACCAAAAATATTGCAGTTGAATATATCTAGACTAGAAATAATGTGTGATAAGATTTATTTTAACCCATGGAAATTTGTAGCTATGAAAATCTTAGATATTTAATAATTTATATTAAGATTTATACCTAGATTTTAATTGCCTAAATATCGTCTTAGAATACTTTTTTTGAGAGAAAAAAGCATTAACTTAAGGAAGTTGGTACATTTGAGTTAGTCAACGAGATTTGGATAAATTTGGATAGAAAATCAAAGATAATTTCACGATTATCTCGTTCACTTCCCTCGATTCCGGCCACTCTCTCTTAAATCCCAATTTATTTTTATTCTTTGTTTAGTGCCTCCCTCCTCCTTACGAAACCTTCATCTTTCACTTTTTCCTCTCCCTTTCTTGGCAAAACCTCTCTATGAAACTCAATATATTACATTAAAACACCCTTTTTCCTATGGAGATTTTGTTATCAGTATCAAAACATGTTCGTAAACTAAAAGATTTTATACCGCCTTTAGCAAAGAAAATTAAAACGATTCGTAAAACTGAAAGTTTCACCTACATCTTTAATTTTATTGCTTGTTTTACTTTTTTTTTGTTTCAGGTGGTATAAAAGTTTTTGGTTTCGACCACGTTTTTCTATTAGTAAACAGTAATCTCCAAAAAGAAAAAAGAAAAAATGGTGATTTAGTGTTATATTGAGTTCCAAATAGAGGTATGTATTTATCTTTGAAGACTGATAAACACTCTTATGACCAGGTCCTATATACGAGAGAACATAAAGGAAACTCCCTCTTTTGATTTTGAATCTGCGAAAAGGAAACTGGTTTGTATTCTCTTCTTCTTGTCATATATGTATGAATAACTATCAAGAACATCTTATGGTAAAACAAATTCATGCGCAACAGTTCTAACTATTTTGTTTTGACTTGATTGGGTTCTTTAATTTGGTTCGACAATCGCCATCACCCGATATAGATGTAGAAAGGCAAGCTAAAATATAATCAAAAATCAGCATGCTGCACAGCCAAGTTTGGCATAGCACTTCCTGACAAGAAGGCCTTAACCAGTGTGAGTGCAAGCTTAGGTTTGTGTAGAGGGACTTCATGACCTGCTCCTCTCACCGAAACAAACGTCAGACCTTCATAACCTTGAGTCCATCCTCCAACCTGTTGTGGTTTAGCATACAAAATATTATTGAATTGTTTTATCAAACACACTAAGTAAAATTCTATACTAGTGAATGTTTTGGAATTTCAATTGTTTTCTTTCTTGAGAACCGGATAGCATGGTGGTTGGTAGTTACCTGGCCATCATCGTACCAAGCACGAAACGGAGAAACAGTTGGAAGCTTGAGGGCATCTATGCTGTACCTTGTGGAGGTAATAGGGACTACAGCATCTGTATCACCACTGCCGCATAGAAAAGTGATCGAGAATGTTAGAATGATTAGGTTCATGATTCTTATTATAATCACTACAGAGCTAAATCTATTAGGCATTTCACAAGACCTCAGCAAACTTTTCACCCTTTGTATAAGAAATACGAGATCACAAGGTCCACTGACAATCTAGGTTCAAAATACTAGCTTCCCGAGCCTATACAATATTTTTACAGGCCTTGACATAAACTCAGAGGCAGAGGAGTTTGATACATAGTCTCAAGTCTCAACTCAGAAAAAACCGTACTGGTACATTCATACAACCTTTACTGAAACGGAAACAACAGCATAGAATAAGAAGTACCTGAACATCCAGATTCGAAGCCCCTCTTTTATGAGCTCTCTGTAAATGGGTAGCATCGACCTGGGTGAGTCCTTCCAATTGTCATCATTCACTATATCACTGCAGAACAGAATCACCAAAATGCACGATGTAACAGATGTAGTAGTAGGATAAAAAAGACAGCCCGTGAAACAGATTAATGAAACCATCGTTTCAAAAAAGAAAACGCAAAGAAGTGTACACAGTTTCCTTCATTTTCCAAATTAAAGAAGATGCCAAATTTGAATTACATCAAGAAGCATTACTGCCAGTTTTTTCGAAATACATCTATATCTCTATTAGGAGTTTCTGTGATCATACCTGCAAGTCTTCCACTTAGTTGGTGCAACTGCTGGATTTACATGAAGTGCCTTTTGAACCTCTGGTAAATTAAAGTAAACTGTTGAGTCAGCTTCAGTGCAAGGATCATACTTCTCCCCCAAGCGTGCAACCGACTTGAAAAAATTTATACCACCATAAGCTTAATGAGCTAATATGCTAAAAAAGTGTTAACATTTACAACTGAATAATATGCAATCGATGCCTTAAAGAGTATCACACTCCAAATTGGTACTTACATGAAATCTTCTCCGGAAGTGATTTAACAAATGTCCATTGCCTGCAGCTGTGCAGGAAGGGGTGTAAATGCTGTATGCATCAATGTTTCCAAATTCCTTGTCAGCAACATCAAGAATCTTATTGCATTCAGATGAGGGATGAATAACTGATTCAAAGTCACAGTTAGTGTTCAACAGCTTGTAGGTTTGATCAGATATCAAACCGGTAGACCACAAAAATTGGAAAAGACCCAATTGATCATGGTAATCATCAGTTACAGCATTCCCAACCTGCAGGAGACAATAATATAAATTTCAGTTCATCTATCCAGTGCAAAGATACACCCCAAATCCTTCAAGCAAATCCATCTTACCATGTAGCCCTTTAGATTGATTGACTTATCCCCGGTTTTTTTATGATGCTTCACAATGACTTCAGCCAACTGAGGAACATAATGTCCTAAGCGAAGATTCCAACACTAGTAATGGTAAGTTCCAATACAAGATAATCTAAATTGGATAACTAAGCAGAATACTGTTCCATCCAAAATGATTGCAGTCGTGTTCATGGCATGATATCGAAAAATGGCATAACATGAATGATTGACCATATTGACATAAAGAAAGCAGGTGGAATTAAGGAATATTCATCAAACCTGCATAGCTCTCTCCACTGAGATAGAACTCTCTTCCTTTATACTCGGGAAATCTCTCTAGCCAATTAGATAGAAATGCTAATGAATCTTCGGCTGAATAAACAAACAAACAAAAAGAACATACAGCAGTAAGAACATGACCTTTTTACCATTGGAGTATCAATAAAGAGAAAAGCCAAGGTCAAACAAGAATTGCATTGTTATACCAGTACTCGCATCTCCATTATTCAGCAAATCTTCGGATTTGTTTGAATAGGAGAAACCAACACCCACCGGAGAGTCGAGGAATAACACATTGGCCACTGCATATTGGACACAAGTACAGCTAATCATAAGTTTCCATGAAACCAAACGAGCTAAGGAGTTGCAGCCATTTCAAATTTCAAATCAAGGCTGATTAGTAGAACAAAAATCACGGAAATGTGTAATATGGAAGGTTCCTAAAATATACCTAATGCAAGCACAACTATAGAGCAACCTTTGAATCCACACACACACAAAAAGAAGAAAATAAGAAATTATTCATACCTTGATTCCAAGAGTAAGGGTTTTGATAAAGGGTCTTCCCATCTGGTCTAATATGAAAAGGACCAATCTCCTCTGCCTCTCCATATGCAATAGAAGAGCAACCAGGACCTACAGAAACATCATTTCAGCATTGATGTTGCAAGCACCACAAACCCACATCATAAAATTTGCAAAATGAAAAAAAAAACAAACCCAAAGTTTTCAAAACTGCAAAAGATCTAAAATTGAAGTAGTAATAACAACAACTGACCTCCATTGAGCCAAAGAAGAAGAGGTTTTGAAGATGGGTTTTCAATAGCTTCAAAGAACCAATAAAACAAAGCCTTGTCTTTATTAACATCAACATACCCAGAATAGTGTGCAAAATTAACTTCAAATGATTGTCCTGGTAATTTATACACTCTATCCAAATCTTTCCTCTCAAAACTAGTGACATCCTTACTACCACCAACACTCTGAATATCAAGAATTAGACTATTCAGAATAAGAACAAATACAAAAAGACATGGTCCTTTCATCATATTTCTTCAAATGTTTTTCAAATTTTGAAGATAACTCAATTGGGTTCTTCAAAATCAAGTTTTTGTATTTTTAAGTGGTGGGTTTTTCACTTCTTCTTCACTTGTAGGAATCTCAGAAGGGACTTGAAGTAACACGTTTTAAGCGTGCGTTGAATGATTGCTGCCATAAAAAGAATTCTTCTGTTTTTGGGATAATAACGTTTACAGTTTATCGTTATTGCCTTGTGGTTTGATTGTGAATTTCTTCACTACACCTGTACTTAGCTCGGGTCGAAAAACCTCTCGTGCACTTGAAAACTTCTGAGTTGGTTTTGACTTTTCGACTTTTGATTATCCTGTACCATCTTACACTTACACATGTCTTGAATCTAGGTTTTGACTTTTGACTATCGTTGACCGGTGGGTTTGGCCTCCGTGGGCACTGATTTTCCATTTCATTTTTTCATAGAACATTTCATAATCCAATCTTATACCCCTTTCTTTTCCCATCCCTTATTAGGAAGATTTTTGTTAGGGCCAAATTGGCCTTACTTTTTATAATTCGTTTGTAGATTGGTCATGCTTTTTCATTTACCTCACAAATTGATCATTTTTCATCCGATTTAACTTTTAGGAAGAAAATGGTATTATGTTTTCCAAAAATACCCTTACCTGAATCACCACCATATCCCCACTGTTACCACCTGAACCCCATCACCCAAAGCCTGAACCAACCACCACCGCCACTTGAACCCACCTGAACCCCATTGCTTGAACCTTGAAACCCCATTGCCTGAACCTTGAACCTCCACTACCTGAACCCACCACCACTTGAACCCATCACCACCATCACCTGAACCCGCTGAACAACCCGACCACCTGAACCATGAACCCCCACCCCCTGAACGTTGAACCCCCACCCCCACCATCGTCTGAACCCACCACCTGAACAACACCCACCACCCGAGCCTCACCTAAACCCTCCACCTTTGTTAGGGACAGTTAGGTAATAACCCTTACCAATAAAACTCTAAATGGTGGACCCCGTGTGACATAACTCTAACCCTAACGGAATTATGACCATTTTGAAAAGAGTTTGTAACACTAGGATCATTTTGTAGATCGGGTCCTAATACTAGGACTATTTCTTACATTCCCCTTTTTGTTATTGGGAAAGCTAAAACATTTAGGGGGAAAGCTGACTTCTAGTCCAAGAGATTGGACTTGTAGTCAAGAAGGGTTGTAATATAAACGGTTTGGCAGTTTTTAATATTTGTTGTTCTATTTATGTTTTCACCACCGTCATCCTTAAGCCCACCACCGTTATCCAACAAGACCGCCATGGATCTCACACCATCAATTACCCTCCAATTTTGATATCTTTAACTAATACTATTTCTGCAATTACCCTCCAATTTTCCGCGAGACTAAATTTTAGTCTTATGTCATTCCGCTTTAACCTTCAAAATTGCTAAAAAAAATTAGCATTTGGACATGTTTTTAGTATTTAGTTCTTCCATGACTGTGGACGCTCTTAAATTCTTTAAATTTGATCCTCTATCAGAAAAAGAGAAGCAGACCCACTAGATTAAGTGGCAAGAGTTCTTCGGTTGCATTTTATTTTATATTACTAAAATTTCAGGTGTCTCGTGAATTCCCGTCATAACAATTTTATATTTTGTCGTGAATAATGTTTTGATTCGGAAAGATTTACAGTCAATTTTTTCAATTAGAACACCCAACATGAATACGAATAAATAATCAATGGACGAATGATGATATGGTTATATATGTGGAAATATGAAATGAAAAATGTTAGTTTTCTGATTTACTAAAAAAATTAAGGAATGAATTTTAAGTCGATAGATTCATTTTGTAAAGACATTGCAGAAGCCGTTTCCGCTTCCAGAATAAGATTTTTTGTTGCAATGTGTTATAGTAAAAAATATATTGTTCAAATTATACCGATTCTCACACGTAGCTTGTGAAACCAGGAAAATCAACCTAAAAAATTGTCCCGGGTGAAAAAAAAATATTGAGTCCACCACTGATTTATATCCAAGCATTGGCTTGGAAAAATTCTCATATTATGAAAGGATTTTCCACAGTTTTCTAAAAATACTCTCTATGTTTCATAAACTTGATACTTTTTTTTTATTAGAATAAAAGTATCACAATTCCTAAAACAGGAGTAGTATTTTTTAAAATATTTTATTTTTTTAGTTTTATATTTATCTGTCATTTATGACGTTGAGAGTGATGTTGATGTCCACTATAAGTGTGCCAATAAAATTTAAATCTTTAAAGCATGATGATTTTGGTGGATGCATCATCCTTTTGGCTTCTAAGTAAGAACAGTTGTTGGAGCAATGTAGAATGCATTTAATCTCGTCTGAGTTAGACGAGATATCACGGAAAATACTTGTTTCAACATTCACCCAAGATGAGACATGCTATATCGCCGATACGCTATTTAGCTGATAATCTCGGCCGAGATGGACCGAGATGAGTTAGTCGAGAGTAGGGTGGGGGACTAAAAAAAAATCCTTGTTCTAGAGGTTTCAATTGTTGCTCATGTTTTATGTGTTTCATCTCAATTTTATGTCTCATTGTTTCATGTTCAACAATCGATGATCCGATAACAATTCGCTTAGGTTTGAGCTTTGGAATTATGAAAATTTACATCAAATCAACAACTCTCATAGGTTTGAGCTTTGCAATTCTGATTGGTATGTGGGTTTATCTGTTTTATCAAATATCATGTTTGTTTGGTGGCATAAAACTTTTGATATAATAATTATATGTATGTATAAAATTTGGAACCGAGATTTCACCAATATTTCAACGATAATCTCCTCGATAGAAAGTTATACCATATTTTCGGTCCCCGGACGAGACAAACTTGTTAGAGCATAGCTCGGTTGAACCCACCAAGCGTTGGTATGTCAAGTTTGGTTGTCATATTTTAGTATCAAAACTCATCTAGAGTCGCTTGATTAATTACTAGAGTAAACTTTGTGTAGGTTAGACTAGAAAGTCTAGGAATGTTGATAAGTACAAGTTTTACTCTGAAGACCTGAAGAATGTGAAGAAGTAACGACTACAACGAAGACATCTTCCTTCCATTTGAGGTTAGTAATACTGACTTAACTTGTTTATTCCTAACGTATCTTTCAAGCCTTTTTATATTGAAAACATAACATGAAAAGTTATATTTATGACACTCTAGTGATTAGACTTGGTCATAGCATTATGATTAAAGTATCAAGGAATTATATTACGAAGAATAACGCTTATCTTTTGAACTTCGTAAATACGACATCAACATAATCTATGTATTTAGTTATTTTATTATGTGTAGGATATATGTGTGATTTCATCCTAAGAAACTATGTATTATTACATTGGTTTAAGGAAGTAGATGTATGAACTTGTTTCATAATTGAAAGGGAAATCATAAGCGTGTTGGTCTGGTTCTTTATTGAATATATTTGGATGACCAATACAAGATGACAAGGTAGAACCTATCTTGACTTATGTTGAGAATCAAGGTATAACCGGTTATAGCCTATAGTGTGTATCAAGTTGTAACCAGTCACAAGCTAATATGGAAATCAAGGTATAACCGATCACAAGCTACTTTGGGAGGTGTAACTAGTCACAACCTACATTGAGGAGCATGGTATATCCAGTCACAACCTATATTAGGAGTGATGGTATAACCGGTCCCAAGAGAAAAACCGAGTTTCCAAAGTTTACACATTTCTTCATATTGTGTGTGAATTAAGAATTAGGGTTGTCTAAGATGAGAAACTTCTAGATGTCGACATTATTTGAACATGTGTACAACTATTATTATTTATTGTTCAAAGATATTCCTTGATTCTCAAGGTGATCCCAAACCAAAATATTGAAAAGCATTTAATTATGATTTCAAGTATGTATGTTTTAATTACCAGCAATTAAAGCATATCCTACGGAAAAGGTTTATTAGTTAACTAATAATAGAAATTTTCTAAGAGAGATTTCATAAATATTGTTTGACATTTAGTTAGAAATAGGAAAACCGAAATTAGGTACTTTAATGAATGAATATCTTGAGAATATTTTCAGTTTTGGAATTCCTTGTTGTCCAAACAACCTTGGTCTATAAATACTTGAGTTTGCATTTCTTGCAAACTCTCCTGGAAAACTTTATTCGTATTATTTCTGGTGGAGCCATCTATCCGGAGAGGAAAGTACCCTAATTAGGTGAAATCTCTTACGACCGATCGTTTAAAGACTTATGTGGGATCAAGAAGGTCTACGAGTACCGTTGGTGGGAAACTAAATAATTGAATTGTTATTTTAGTTTTCGATTATTGATATGATTGACTAACAGTTGTTGAAGCTTTAATTGCACCTAGTTTGATTATTCTTGAGAGCCTTCTCTTCTGACATAAAAGTCACTCAAACTAGATCAAAGTATCGAGGGGATATTTAAAAACATTGTCGAATCTAAATACATCTTGTGATAATCCATTGTTAACAGACTCCATTATATGTGATTGATTACAAGAGGATTCAAGTTTGTGTTGTGCAGGTTATTAAGAAGGTAATTGAAGATTTGAAGACGAAGAAGTTTTTCTTGTTAGTTTTCGCACCTCGTGATTCGTGCACACACCTTGATCGGTTGGGATTCAACTAGATTTTGATAAACTTGTGATTATCTAGTTGTGTAAGATCAGCATCACTTTGAGTTCTATATTGATTGATTGCAAATCCGAAAATTGATTATTTTGGTAATTAAATTTCGGATTAATCTAACTAGAAAAAGGAGTTTATTAGATTAAATGGAAGGGCCTTTGTCAACAAATCAAACATATCTTTTACCAAAGATTGAATATAGTGGTTACCAAACATTTTCATTTCTTTGCTATTTGGAATAAGATCAAAAGGAGTAAAGCAACTTGAGATAGTGATTTCTGTCTTGAGATTCACGTGCATGACCAAAAGGTCAAAGACACATGGATACTGAGGGAACTAAGTAACTAGGGGTAGTTTACTGGGTCTTAACTATATGAAGTTGTCTTATGTTCTTTGTATATCATCTTAATTTTGAGAGTATTCAAAACTATACTAGCTCCCGAGGCTTTTCTGCATTTGCGGTTTCCACATTAACAAAATCTTTTGTTGTGTTATTTACTTTATTTTGCATTATAATTATTATACTATAATAAATTAAATACACTTATGCGTTAAATCCTAATCACTTGATATTGATCCTATAATAAATTGGTTTCGGACCGTAACTATTATCAAGTGAATATCAAGTTTTCGCATTGTCTCGACTTTGTACGTAAATGATCACACTTGGTATTGGATTTATATAGGTTGATATTAAAAAGATTGTGGTGCATTTGGATACCCTCGTCTTTTCAAAACCGAGATCCGATATTGACTACATTGGTTAGGAGTACTACTCAATAGATTATAAAAAGTCCACAACTCTGACGTTACGGAAATTTCAAGTCATTCGTAGAAGCTAAGTGAGATTTTACTTTTTTACTGTAAAGTCACATTCATCTAGGAAGTCTACTTACTGCCTTACGTCACAACATTCATGATGTAATTATAAATTCATGAAGATAAACATGATATCATCCCAATCCAGTCCCTTAAAGAAAAATAAAGATAATGCATATATTTTCGCGAGAAGTCCAATAATACTGCTTAATTGAGATATATAAAAGGAAAGCTACAAAATATGATTAAGAATCGACGTGCTGCAGAGATAATTTTGGCAAATCTGAGAATGATCTTTGTTATTGTTAAAGTGTTGGCAACTCTAAGAAAGATCATTTTCACAAATTTTTAGATGAGGATCTTGAAAATTTGGCTTCTCTTTACAAGACATTTTAGAAATCTTCTCAAGAAGAAAAATAAACGGTTCTCTAGAGAACGTCATCCATCATTTACCAAACCACATGATCGTGTTCCCCCTAAAAAGGTGGATGACAAAAGTGATGATGCATATATACCACAGTACTTCAAGTGTAGAGGTTTCGACCACTTTGCTAATGAGTGTCCAAATCATAGGAAATACACTACCAATAAGGGTCTTGATGCAACTATTGATGAAACTATTAATAATTATGATTCGAAAGAAGAAGAATATTCGAGCATAGCACTTCTAGCTGAAACAACTAATCCTGATGATAGTATTGATACTTACATCAATCTTGATAAGTTGTTTGAAGATCCCTCATCTATAACATTTGAGGATATACTGGATTTTTCTCTTGCTAATGAAAATCCCATTACTAATGTACCCGGAACATCTATGGCATGTCTGTCAGCTAAGAAGTGTTCATTTTTATTTTTCCAACCAGTCTCGTCCTTATTGTACTGTTCATGGTCACAAACTCAAACAATGCTTCAAGTACAAGGAAAAAGTAAGGTACGTCAACAAACTGCAATGGAAGGATAATCGTTTGACGAATGTGCTTAAACTCTTCTAGAAGCCAAACCCAACTATGGTATGTAACTTTGTTTCTAATTCTTCTCCTAAAAGTATAATTATCTCTAAGGAAAAGGTTAAGCCAAAAGGAAATAAGAAATACGATCTACATTATCCATAAAAATATAAATTGAAAAACCTATGCAGGAATCAAGTGGTGAGCTCACTAATTCTCACCCTACACAAAGTAACTATGTTGAGAAAGGTGTTTCTTATCTCATGCATCCTGAAAAGAGACAAGAATTGTGCACCTCCAAGGGCTTTAGGACAACATCTATTGTTTATGTCTTGAATCTTATTACTAGAATTTCATCAGTTTATCACATACTTAAGAGTAAAATTATTTTGATATTTCATGCTCAAAAAGAGAATAACAATAGTTAATATTGAGCGTTGATCCATTGAATCCTGTCCAGTTTTCTGGTTTTTACTTGGTTAAATTACTAAATGGTCAAAATTTATTCTCATTACTGAATATTCAAAGAGTTTTATATCCTGAAACTACTATTTACGCTCCCTTCATACTATTTTTCAAGTAATGAGTGAAAATACTTACCCATGTATAAACTTATGAAAGGGTAAAATTATATTTCATCTTTTTAGTTTGATATTTGGTTCGTGAAAGGATTTATTTCATTAAGAGGTCAGTCAGTTCTTGAATTCAATAATTCACTATTTTTGGAATTCCTCCACAATTTAAAGTGGTATTGAAGGTCTATATATTCGTGTCTCATGAATCACATACTCAAAGGTTTTTATTTGAGCTATGGTATTCTCAAGAATGATCTCTTCTAGTGAAGTCTCTGCACCAATGATCGTTAATTCCACAACAAAAAGTGTTGAGAATTCCTATCTTAAGGAGGGAGAGTCACTTTTAAGATAAAAAGGAAGAACGTGAAGAAACCTAAAGAAAACTGCTCAAATCAGCAAAGCTATGCTAATATTATTGAAAAGCTTAAGAAGACCAATATGAAAGTACAAGGTCTTAAAGACATCCTGTAGAAACCTCTCGAGATTCAAGAAGCGCTTATCAAACAACAACCAAGTAGGTTTGAAGGAGTTAACTCTCTTCTTTATAAACCTCACGTTCCGATGTTTATTGATGATGAAGAGTTTAGGAATGATAAAGATTTCATATGAACTAGAGGTTGGTATGTGTTCTCTAGTATTGAATCTCTTTTGATTAATTCATGATTATCCCAATTTTGTTGACAAAAATGGGAAAATTATCAAGTAGTATCTTACTACATTACATATGGATTTTCAGAGCATCATGCAAGGGGGAGTGAATTATTGCCCATAGATTACCTATTTTGTAAAATAAGCATGTATTGACTAAGGGTGAGAATATATCATCGTAATATTACTTCAATGTTGTAGTGCAGTTGAATTTTGAGGAAAGTAACAATATTATGTTTTTGCATAACAACCAATGAGTAGAGTGATTACCTCATTCTAACAAATCTATTTTTGAGTATTCTTATAAGTTGTTATCGTTACGGATCTTCAACAACAAAGTGTTGAATGAACACATGCAGAATATTAAAAGAACTTGAAGTATTAATATTCAAGACGTTTGTTGAAGGACCAAGGAAATCAAGCACAGTGGATTGAGTTGAAAAGTTTATTTATGTTGAATCCATATGTATTGAATAGTTTTGTCACTAAAATTTACAAAGGGAAAGATTGTTGTTATAGCAATGCTCGGTTGAACCCACAAGTTTTGCTATCTCAAGCTTGTTGTCAATGTTAGATGATCAAAACTATATCTTTATTTCTAGTCTACTAAGTCAAGTCTCAGACTAGGTTAAAATTTGGTAGTTGAGTAACAGAGATCACCATCGAAGAATGAAGATCGAAGAAGATATTTGGAGAACTTTTATCTCAGGTATGTGAAGAGTGAACCATTCTATCTCAGGTATGTGAAGATCAAACCATTCTATTTTACTAAATATGAATAATTCTATTTTACTCACTATCTTACCATTTTATCAGTTGAGACAATGTCGTATGATTTCTAGGAATGTTTCAAACATCATAAGAGATAAATGTGAACTTCTGATATTTCTGCTCAGGGTAGGTTGGCGAACCAGTTCGCAAAACATATAGATATCGGAGTTTCAAAAATATATAAAAGGTTGGTGAACCATCTAGAAAATGACAAGTTCAGTGGGGAACAATTCAGAAGCTCTTTTCACGTAAGTGGTGAACTGAATTTTGAGAATTGGTATTATAGGATAGCAGTTGACGAACCCGGTTCATGAACCATGGTCAACTGAGTTCGATAGTCTTGTAGGTGGTTGGAAAAACTGGTTCACGAACCGTTGCACCCTGACTCGTGAACAAGCCTAACGGTTCACGAACTGTTATACCAACTGTCCCAGTTTATGATTTTAGTAAATGCTTAAAGACTTTTTTTTTTTTAACATTGCTAGAACTCTTTTAAACACTTCTAAGACTTCATTGATCACTCAAACACTTATGTTTGTTTATCATGATTAAATTCTAGGTGTTTAAATGAACATCAAATTATATTTAGTTCTTTGTCTAACTTGTCGAAGAGAACAAGTCATTATACACGGTTCAGTACCATAATGTATGTTCTTCTATTGTATTTTATGAGAATAAAGTTTGCTTGATTCTCAAGTCATCTTAGCTTGAATTCCAAGCAAACCCCAGTCTTGGAAAAACTATAAATAAAGATGATCTTTCAACTGGGAAATTTAATCCCTGACACTTGGTTTCTCGGTTGATTCTAGAGTCATCCTTTATGGACCTAGGTTTCCTTTAAGAAACATAATTAGGTTTACGACTAATAAACTTCACTTCTGGGATTCATGAGACTATCTTTACCTTGATAGTTCTTGAATCCCGATCTTGATTTTCTGTTATCGTGGTTCTCGTAATCTCTTTCAGGCAAGATAGATACTAATCACAAAGTTTTCTACATCCCGGACTTTGTGATTCCTCAAGATAGATATCTAAAAATTGATCTTAATTGATCTTTTGAAGATTGTTCTTGAGAGGTGGTCAAGAATATAGGCTTATCTTCGGGAGTCGCGAGTTCCATATTTTTGAGGTTTGCTAACTTTTTCTATTGTAAATAGATTTCCTCACCTTAATCTTTTGTTAGAGCACTGCTGGGTCGAACTCGCAAGCGTTGTTATCTCAAGCTTGTTGTCAAGTTTAGTTGCCAAAACTATAAGTCTTAATTTCTAGTCTACTTATAGTTAAGTCTCGGAATAGGATAGAAAGTATAGTTGAGCTCTAGACTCCACGTCGTTCATCATACAAAGATGAAGAACTACTCAAGGAACTGGTGGAACTTCATCGACTAAAAGGTATGTGGAGACTTGAACTTATCTATCACTCAAAAAGTCTATCTACTCAATCTTCCATCTTGATACAAAAGTCGTATTGCTATATAGACTTAGATTATACACATTTGCTATTTCGAGCCGAGTTTATCTCGCTTATATTTTTCTCGAAATATGTGTTGGTAAGCTTTCGCTTTGACCAAGTTCATCTTTACAAGTGAGGAAAGTCATGTTGATTATTTCAATATCTTGAAAATTGTTGTGATGAAAAATAGTATGTGAATAACCTCTATTTAACATCCTCTAAGAATGTTTCAATGATTGAATTAAAGAGTTTAGAACTGTAGATGGTGGATTTTTGACTAAGGATAAAATCGTAAACCCATAATTATACGAACCTCTGATCCAGCAATTAGACGTGAGTACTGAGACACGGGTCTCTCATCTAATCCTCTGACAGAGAATACTTTCTCTCATGGTACATGTAGATATGTGGTCTCACGGCTAGAAAACAACATATATCTTGAATACTGAACACTTCGGTAATTATTTCCATATAGTATCACGGGATGGACGGCTCCTAGACAGCTTTCTCTGCTAGTATAGAGTGATAACGTCTTCAGGGTACAAACAACGAGTTTAACCTGACTATATAAAGGATATGAAGCTCCAGCAAGATCATATCGGAATAATTAATGCTCCTAAACAGCTTGCTCTGCTAGTATAGAGACATAAGTTAATTATTCCTAAATTCTTGGATTCATCCACAGAATTTCCGAAAATATTCAAATATTTTCGCAGATATTTCATTAATGCAAACCATGGTTCTTCCCAGCAGAAATCCATGGGTTAGTAATAAATATTCAACGCACGGGCGTCTGAGCTACCACTGAGTAAGCCCCGATTTAAATGTTGAAAGTGTACTCAACGACGATGCACTCACAATCACCGTACAAACGAGTATTTCAAAATACGACAAGACGATGAACCTATGCAAAATAGGAAAGAAAATAATAAATAATTAAAAATTGACCAAGGCGCTGGGAGCATGGGCCCACTGACGGCCGACCATGCCGTGGTCAATCCCATGTAAGTTTCATATTTTTATCATATTTTTTGTTATTTTCCTTGAGTTCATGAAAATTCTTTCATTTGAACAAATTTCCTTCGTTTTGAGGAAACTCCTCAGTTTCATGGTGTTTCTTTCACACCAAAGAAATAATATAAAATTAGGGAAGAATATTATGGGGCGTGACCATTGGCCAACCGGCCATGCCTTGGTCTCAGCCGGCCCCACACCTCATGGTTCCTCATTATTTTATTATTATTTCCATAATTTTATGAAAACTTCTTAATCTCATGATATTTCCTTAGTCACATGAAAAATAATATAAAATTAGAAAAACCATGTGCACGGGCCATAACCGGTCGGCCAAACCCTAGATGGCCCCACGCGTCCTTTTTGATTATTATTATATTTTTCATGTTTTCATAATCCAATGAAATTCCTTGATTTCATGATATTTCCTTCAAATTATGAAATTTCCTTTAAATTGTGAAATAATACATAAAATTTGGGAAAACGCACAACCGGGCCTCCGGCAACCATGCTCCAAGCCGGTCCCAAAGGTTGGTGAACCATCTAGAAAATGACAAGTTCAGTGGGGAACAATTCACAAGCTCTTTTCACGTAAGTGGTGAATTGAATTTTGAGAATTGGTATTATAGGATAGAGGTAGTTCAATCCTTGGTCGAACGTGAATTACGTTATCTTTCGAAGACATAAAGGAGAGACATGTTAACAGTACTGAACCAAGTCGTGTCAAGAAGTCCATTCCGAAAATACTTCTTAAGCCTCCAACCACAGACCAAGAGAACCGGTTCATGAACCATGGTCAACTGAGTTCGATAGTCTTGTAGGTGGTTGGAAAAACTGGTTCATCAACTAATTATTCTCTGAAGTGTTACACATGAAGCGGATTCCTCTAAGAACCAATGATTCATATCAAGATGTCTTGACCTGATAACATGCTCACATAAAGTCTTCCCAAAGCTGGCACGACTGGTGGGAATAATTCAAAGTCATCTACAAGATGTTCTCATCACCTCTACAAATGAGATACAACATATTTCAGGTCATAGGTTTGCAAAAACGTACCAATGGGTGAGGAATGGGACAATGCTTCCTCAACGAAAGATGTTCGTCTATGTGTCTTCTACAACATACCAAAAGGGCGCATCAATCGGACATATAAGCTAAAAGTCTCTTAGCTTCAAAAGTTAGGGTCAAGCATCGAATTTCGACGTCGTATGAGGTTCCTACAGATTCCAGAGCATACAACATGCAAGCAACAATTCTTGGACGGGATTCATCACCTCCAAATTTGATCGGTGTCCACCAAGTCTTTCCAATAAGTACTTCATAAAGGTGCCTCTAACTTTGACCACCTAGGTCTTAACATCAATTTTTCTACCTGGGTCCTCTATCCAAGTCTTGCAAGAAGAAGAGAAAACGAAAATGAGAGATTTAACAAAATACTGGGGACTGACGGTCCACTGATCCTGACGATCAGTTTCACAGTCCAAAGACCTGTGTCATAGACTCTCATGTGCTAATATTTTATCATAAAAGGAATTCTACCACCGGGACATGAAACCATGGTCGTTACATCACCCCCTCTTGAGAGCAACCTCAGCTATGGTCCCGTGACCAGGGTTTCAGAAGTGATTTTTCTACTACTGACAGAAGATGGCACTGCAAGCACCACCATTATCATGTATCAATCAAGGGTTCCTGATCTCAAATGAATAAATGACATTAAAATCCTTCACCAACCGTTCAAGACACAAGCAAATGGTCCAAAGACACAACAAAAGTGTTTTACAACAAGCTCGTCTGAGATGATTTTTTACTATCATGCACAAAGAGGAGATCTGGGAGCAATTGGTGAATAATCTAGGTATGGTTCATATATCATTCTCTTTGTATGGATGTCTTCTACAACATATCAAAAATTCATAGCAATCGGAGAAGCAAGCGAAGAGTTGTGGCAAAAACATTGGACCACATTCCAGTTGAAAATTTTCTGAAGGTCTCCTGGAAGTTTACTGTTTCATCGATTTCGACCCGTAAACGTTCTCAAAACTTAAAAGTCTTCTTTGATAAAGCTTGGAAATTTCCTGGGCATAAATATACATAGGCAGACCGAGAAAATCCGACTTCAGACGAAGATTCTACAATATTTCTATTAAAGGCTGAAGTCTGAAATTTTCTGGCTCGACAATGCCGAAATCTCCATTGATAACGCCTCTATCTCCATTTGGTTCGGGATGTATGGAATTCTCCATATTCCCATACCCCAAAGAAGAGTGTGCTTCATCAACATGATGTTTATCTACAATTATTTCTTCCTGGACTCATCATCAATAATTATTATTTCATTCAAGGAGATGCCATGATCGCTTGCACGAAAGAGATGCTTACATCGACTTCTTCATCAGTACTGGATTGTTTGACCGAGAACAAGCTAAAGGCCGTCAATCGATGGAGAAAAAGTCTAAAAAAAGTAACAAACCTTGGTATCGTGATCCTAATTGCACGGGCAGGGAAAATTCATGACATAAGGAGCGCTAACAACTCACCAAAGAAACGGATGGGGACTGCACGTCATTTGCTAACATCCTTTAGTCCTTGGGATCTACATTTATCCTGGATTTCACTATACGATCATCCTGTGGTAAAGCTAATGAAATAAGTAGAAGTACAACTCAGTATGAAGGATCTCTCACCATCACTCAGAGATCCCTGGAGTACCATTTCTTAAAGTCTCATCCGTAGAGATGTCATCTCTGGATACACCATCTCTGGAAGTATCATCCTTGGAGTCAGTCATTCTTGCAAAGTGGCTATTTCAGCACATTATTCATACAAAGCGTAGGATTTGACAAAACAATGAATCATGCAATTAGGATGCTCACATCAGCGTCTACAAAAATGGTAACTCTCAACTCTTACCTATTTACGGTTTCACGAACTTAGTGATAATAACGTAAAACTTCAAAAATCTTGCTCGCTCATTCAAACCTGCAAAGACGAGCAACACCCATTACTTAAAAGTCTCTCACCTGACTTTTCACGAAATTATGAATAATTCACAGAACCGTTCATGTGAACATTCACTGATTTTCTACCGTGTGTGCATACACAATGAAATCATGAAATTCATGAAAACATCATTGTTTGCTTTTAACAATTGTTTAAAATCAAAACTTGATTTTGCAAAATCTTTCATAAAATTGTGAACAACCCATGTAACTCTTTACTGTGTGAACAGTTTTTCAAAATTCGGACAGACGTCCATTCTACAATTGTGAAAACTCACATATAGACATTATTTCACTGTGTATAATTGTCTACTTTCAACAGTTGTTCAAAATCAAAACACTGATTTTACAAAATACATATATTTAACATGAAACTCATGTAAATTTAAAAATATATCTATATATTTTGCTCCCTCGCACGAGCATCTGTCTTCGAAGTGAGAGAATATTTTCAAATTTTGTGAACGCTCACATATCGAAAATAAAAAAATTCATGAAAGCTCATAGACAACAAATTTATTAATAAACACACGTCTTTTCAAAAAAAAAACTTTTCTCTCGTACAAGCATTTACCTTTGGAACGAGAGTTTATTCCATTTTGTGAAATCTCACAAAGATAAAATTTTGGTTTTCGTGAAAGCTCATACACAAAACTTTATACCGTTAGACTCAGGTCTATTTTGTTTGTTCCTTAAACTAACGAACAAACGAGCGTCTATTCCTAAAATAAGGATTTCTTTTTTGGGCCCGACCCGCGAATCCTAAACGACCAAGGTCCCGTCATCAAGATTAGCGGTTCAACACCAATTTATGCTCATCAAACGACGCTCTATCATGCCAATGAGATCTTTATTCAAGTCATGATTTGCTCGTACTATCGAAGTCCGGTAACATCTTAACTTACGACTAAATTCAATTACTTGTATTGTTTATGACCAGAAAATCACCATTCAATGTTGAGTGAGGAACACGGCTTTCCTCACTAAGCAGGGGACTTAATGTAGATGGTGGATTTTTGACAAAAGCTAAAATCGTAAACCCATAATTATACGAACCTCTGATCCAGCAATCAGACGTGAGTACTGAGATATGAGTCTCTCATCGAATCCTCTGATTGAGAATACTTTCTCTTAGAGTACATGTAGATATGTGGTCTCACGGCTAGACAATAACATATTTCATGAATACTGAACACTTCGGTAATTATTTATATATAGTATCACGGGATGAACGGCTCCTAGATAGCTTGCTTTGCTAGTATAGAGCGATAACGTCTTCAGGATACAAACAATGAGTTTACCCTGACTATATAAAGGATATGAAGCTCCAGCAATCTCATATCGGAATAATTAATGCGCCTAGACAGCTTGCTCTGCTAGTATAGAGCCATAGGTTAATTATTCATAAATTCTTGGATTCATCAACAGAATTTCCGAAAATATTCAAATATTTTTGCAGATATTTCATTACTGTAAACCATGGTTCTTCCCAACATAAATCCATGGGTTAGTAATAAATATTCAATGCACGGGCGTCTGAGCTACCTCTGAGTAAGCCTCGGTTTAAATGGTGAAAGTGTACTCAACGACGATGCACTCGCAATCACCGCACGAACGAGTATTTCAAAATACGACGAGACGATGAACCTATGCAAAATAGGAAAGAAAATAATAAATAATTAAAAATTGACCAGGGCGTTGGGAGCATGGGCCCACTGACTGGCCGACCGTGCCGTGGTCAATCCCACGCCAGTTTCATATTTTTATCATATTTTTTGTTATTTTCCTTGAGTTCATGAAATTCTTTCATTTGAACAAATATCCTTTGTTTTGAGGAAACTTCTCAGTTTCATGGTGTTTCTTTCACACCAAAGAAATAATATAAAATTAGGGAAGAATATTATGGGGGGTGACCATTGGCCAACTGGCCATGCCTTGGTCCCAGCCGGCCCCACACCACATGGTTCCTCAATATTTTATTATTATTTCCCTAATTTCATGAAAACTCCTTAATCTCATGATATTTCCTTGGTCCCATGAAAAATAATATAAAATTACGAAAACCGTGTGCACGGGCCATAGCCGGTCGGCCAAACCCTAGATGGCCCAACACGGCCCTTTTTATTATTATTATATTTTTCATGTTTTCATAATCCCATGAAATTCCTTGATTTCATGATATTTCCTTCAAATTATGAAATTTCCTTTAAATTGTGAAATAATACATAAAATTAGGAAAAACGCACGGGACCGGGCCCTGGCCGGCCAACCATGCTCCAAGCCGGTCCCACACGCCCACATGTCCCTTATTTTATTATTATTATTTTTTTATGTTTCCCTCATCGCATGGAAACTCCTTGATTTGAACAAAACTCTTTAATTTTAGCAAAACTCCTTGATTTTATCATATTTCCCTAAAATCATGAAAATATTATGAAAATTTTGGAAAAATGTGTGGGATTGGCCCCTTGGCCGGACGGCCATGCCTTGGCCATGGCTGGTCCCACACTTCATAATTCTTTCACTTTTTCATTATTTTTCCTTCATATCATGAAGTTTTGACGGTTTTATCAAAAAACCCTGGTTTCTTCATATTTTCTTAAATGATTGCTCAAACGCACATCCGAAAATATCAAAATTATCAGAACTGAGATACGAACACTTTGGGGACATGAGCATGTTACCTTGACCGACCAAGGTTGGATATTTGGCTCTCAATGAGCCGGTCTTACATATGTTCACAATTTGACCTAATTTGCGCAATTGCACGTATTAGGTCCAAAACTCTTCCAAACGACTTGGAACTTCATGGAACGATCAACACTTGATCCCGTGACCACCCAGGGCCGGTTTCATGACCCCTTGGTTGGTCCTACACTTATTCATAATTAATTAGGTTTTATCACCTAATACTGAACCCAGCAGTAATTCGAACAAATGATTAAAGCAACATTTAATCATTCTTTCATCAACAAGTCACCAAATCTTCAAGAGGTCTTGGTGTCTGTTCACGTGAGCATATGGGTGTTACATGATTGACCCACGGTCTCATGAAACCAATTCTTCCTTCGTTCTATGGTTCAATTCCTAACAAACCATGAAGCGGTCATCAATTGATCAAATTAGGGTTTCTGAGTCCAAGGATTATAATTCCAGATTCAAACACTAATAAATTTAGGACGATCTCATGATCAATATTTTTATTAATTATACTCGGTTAAACTACCAGTATTTTAATTAATATTTTATTTTGGTCACGCGGCCAATAATTTATCAGATGAGCAACACTTGCTCAGATAAGAAATACTTGCTCAAATCAGAGAATATTGGTTCAACTATCAATATTCAGCAAATCATCGAATGAGCAATACTTGCTCGCCTCAACTATCAATGTGAGGATCATGCTCACATTCAATCCATGAGTTTCATGACATTTTTACAAAATCATGTTCAACTCAGTAAATACATGGACTCATCATCCCATGATATCACGAAGTCAACAACTGACTAAACTAACCACGAGACGTCAATCGTGTCACTTGGGATATCAACTAGGGTTTTGGTCTGACAGTATACGACATGTGTGTTCAAACACACAATGAAATATGAGCAAGTCGTGCAATCAGTTGAAGGAGTTAACAAAGTAGTGGGTGGAAAATCAACCAAGTCTTCGCACGATGAGCAACTGGTTTCAAACACTATTTCCATCTCTCCACTCTTTGATTCCATAAACTATCACACTTTATGGGATCATGGTGTCTACAATTCCAGTAATATAAATAAGTCTCTGAATCATGATTGAAAGAACATATACAACGATTTCACGTCTCAAATAAAATACGAGATCAACAACTCATCAATTGAGCAATTACTGTCAATTGAGCAATTTCGATCATTCAGAACTTATCATATTCAGAATTCACAACACACCTACAATTTTTGATTACCATTGATTCCAAACATTTCTCAGCTTCCCTCCTACAGATCGACCCATCCTCTCTTGTGACCGAATTTACTCTGGAACGGCCATTGTCTTGGTTTAGGCCGGAGTACTACATATTGATCTCTCGAATTCAAAGCACCCCCTTCGCAGCGGTGCATCTGTATGACGTTGAACATTTCACTCGGTTCAAGGAGCCTCCTCCGTACGGTCGTCTCCTCAATTCCTTAAAAACCAGCAAATCATTTTTCCCCATCTACAAGAATATGTAAACATCTTTGGATATAAGCATATAATGTGTTCACGCATTAGTGTATAAGTCCAAAACCGGGAACCAAATGTATGCATACTTGTGTGTGGACTAAATAGTTGATGGAGACTGGGTAAGTATGCGTACCCATACGTATACTGGCGGAAGTTCACGTCCATGAATTTCTTCTGAGTTTGGAAATCAAGACCAACTCAATCCGGTTACCTAAGTATGCGTACTCATATGCATACTGGAGGAAAGTTCACGTCCGTGAATTTCTGCTGAATTTGGAAACCAAAACAAACTCAAATCCGGTTACTTAAGTGTGTTACTTTCTAAAATTGGTTTATTCGTGAACTTAAACTTATATAAACTAAGGAATGCATATTTGCAAACCGTGGCTATAAAGTTCATTAATC
Organism: Papaver bracteatum; assembly: GCA_023529315.1. Classification (NCBI taxonomy): domain Eukaryota; kingdom Viridiplantae; phylum Streptophyta; class Magnoliopsida; order Ranunculales; family Papaveraceae; genus Papaver; species Papaver bracteatum. The sequence goes on along the minus strand of JAJJWX010000474.1, from coordinate 76,115 downwards.
AATTCAAGTGAATCAAAACCGTTGCTTCGATTGTATCTTGTATGCTTCTATGAGATCTAAGCAATCGAACAACTCTTGAACTAGTTCATTTGAGTCATTTGAACTAGTTATGGTGAAGATGAATATGGTTGATATGAAAGTGCTCATATGGCTAACCATTTGGTTAACTACTATTGAACCAACGAATTGTACACTTTTAGGTACGATTAGATAAACCTAAATGACGTATATTTTATTTGTGTATAACAAGATAAGTTTGATCTAACGTTTGAAAGATATTAGCTTGAATCTAATCAGGTTTTCAATTAACGGTGAATACCAAGGTAACTTAGATTGCAAACCCTGATTTGGAGACTATATAAAGGAGATTTCTAGCAACTGGGAAAGGTAATCCCGACACCTCCTGTGTGATACTAGTTATATAAGCTAGAGTTGATTCTCCTTTAACCTTAGGTTTCTACCGAGACCTTGTAGGTTAACGACTTGAAAACTTCATTGGGATTATGAGGCCAGACCCAACTATTTTCTCTATAGTTGCGTGATCTGATCTTGTTATTTCTATCGTATTGAGTACAATTATAAAATTGTCTCGAGATTAATTTCTCCGATAGGCAAGATAGAAAAGTAATCACAAACATCTTCGTCTCATCGTTTGTGATTCCACAATATCTTGTTTCACTAGTCGATTAAGATTATTGTGAGGCGATTGATAATTTTAGGTTGTTCTTCAGGAATATAAGTCCGGGTTATCGATTGGTTCATGTTCACTTTGATTTATCAAAAGACGAAACAAAAACTTGTAGGTATTTTTGTGGGAGACAGATTTATCTATTACTGTATACTTTTCTGTGTGAGACAGATTCGTTTATTAAAGTCTTCGACTTTGGGTCGTAGAAACTCTTAGTTATGGGTGACTGTATTTGCGGTTTCCTCGTTAACAAAACTTTTGGTGTCTGAGTTATTTCTTTTTCGCATTATATTTTGTTATATAATTAAAATATCACAGTTTGTGCATTGAGTCAATCAATTGGGAAATCCGACCTTTGGTTGTTGATTGAAATTTATTGATACTTGAACATTGGTCTTTGGTACCGTTCAAGTTAATTTATCTTGTATTCAATTAGACTCACAGATTTCTATTTGCTTGAGTAAGGATTGAATCGAGAAATTGAGATATAACTCTTTGATATAATTTTTATTAATATTAAGTCTGACTTGTTAGAGCATTGCTTGATTAAACCCACCAAGCATTGGTGTGTCAAGTTTGGTTGTCATATTTTAGTGAGCCAAAACTCATTTAAGAGTCGCTTGATTTAAATGTACTAGAGTCAACTTCGTATAGGTTAGCTTGAAAGTATTAGGGTGAGACATTACAAGTATTGCGAAGACTTGAAGAAGTGAAGAAGAACAGAGCTACAACCACAACATCATCCTTCCGCTTGAGGTTAGTGATATTTTACTAGAACTGTTTCATTCCCGAACGTATCTTTCAAGTCGTTCATATTGAAAATATAAAACTGTGAAGCATGAACACTCTAGATAGACATAGTATTAAGGAATACAACATGAAGTTTCTTGCTTAACCATTAAACTTTGTATATAAGACATCGACATAATCGTATGAATGCTATTGTGATTATGTATGGGTATGAGGTGAGGATTTCATCCTAGGAAACAATGTTTACATGTGTTCTAAGGAAGTAAGTTCATGATGTGTGTTGTGAACTGAAAAGGAAATCGCCAGGCGTTATTGAGGCGGTTCTTCATTGCATATCTTATGAACGACCAATATGTGTGATTAGTATAAACGCTCATGACTTGTTTGTGTTCTTGGTAAAACTATTCACATGAGGCCTGACTTATGTATTTGTATGACTTTTATTAGTGAAACCGATCTTAAGTAATCACCTGGGTTATGAGTGTCTGAACTTATTACCAGGAGAAGGGGAACCGATCCTAGTAAGAGGTGCAGTGCATCACAAGGGGAACCGATCCTTGTATGAGGTGCATCAAGGTTTATGGAAGAAAGGGGAACCGATCCTATAAACATGTGTAACATGTTTTTGGGAAGGGGGAACCGATCCTATGGACATGTGCAGTGCATACAAGTTAGATACCAAATATATGTGGGGAACCGATCCTAGTACCTAGTCATCCGTATCTTTGGTAAGCTTGTGTAACTATGCACAATACTCACATGGAGGTAGAACATAAACTTGTTTTGGTAGAAATGTAAACCCATGAGTTGTGATTGAGTGTTACTTGATCAATCACATAGTTCTTGAAAGTCAGATGAACCAATTCTAAACTTGTTTCGAAGTGTGGTAAACCGGTTTCAAGTAAGCAAGTATGAAAAATGGTTTGTAAGAGTAAGATGTCAACACACTTTGAACACAGTACATTAATGCTTATTCTATATTGTTCAAAGATATTCCTTAACGGCTAAGAAGGAAATAAATCCCAAGATCGAATTAAATAAGTTAAGAATCTTTTTAATTAAGGGTTTTTAATTATATGTGGAAAATAAGAATTAGTAATGTGCATTTTCTAATTAAAGATTTTCCAACGAGATTTCGATTATTACTTTTGGACAGTGCATTCACAGGAATTATGAAAACCGAATTTGGTAGAGTAATGAAAAATATCTTGAGAATATTTTCGGTTTTGGAAATTCCTTGGTGTCCATACTTCCTTGTCTATAAATACTTTGAGTTTGCATTTCTAGCAAACTAATCTTGCATGACATAGACTTCTTATTTTGTCTTTCTTACTGGTGAAGCCGCCTATCGGAGAGGAGAGTAATCTAATTAGGTGAAATCTCTTACGGCCGCTCAATCTAAAGTCTTCTTTGGGATTGAGAAGCTCTAGCGCGACCCGTTGGTGGGAAACTAGATATTCCGGTTTATCTTTAGTTTTCTTATTGATTTAATTGACTAATGGAGGTTGAACTTTGATTGCACATAGTTTGTTTATGCTTGAGAATCTTATCTTATGATATAAGGTTCACTCAAACTAGTTCAAGGTTTCGATAGGGATCTTCAGACTTTTATTAGATCTAAAGACGATCTTGTGATAATCCATTGTTAACAGACTCGGTTATGTGTGTGATTGATCACAAGAGATTCAAGTAGTTGTGTGCATGTGTTTATTGAATATCTAAGAAGATTTGAAGACAAAGAAGATATTGAAGATGTCTGACTTGGTATTTATAATCTTTGGTGTGCACAATACTTTTTTGGGAAAAAGAGGATCCGAATATAATTGATTTATCCTTTTGGGTATTTTAATAGAATAGTTGAGGAAGATCGGCATCAATACGATTCCTTGTGATTAAAGGTATTGATTGGCTTAATCTTAACGATTACCTTTGGGTGATTGAACATAAGATAGATCTTAGAACCTGGCAAAGGAGTTTAGGTTAAGATAAACAAGGGAACCTTTGCGCAACTCATATCACTTGGTTGAAGAGAGTTGATACCAAACATATTTGTTGTTCCTTTATTGTTTGAAATACAAACCAAAGGAATTGGTCCAAGTACGTGACTTGTTTACAGGTTGGAGGTGTGGGAATATAGAAGGAACTAGGTGAACTATAGGTTTAGTTGCTTGGTCTCAACTATACGAAGATGGTTTATTTTGTATAGCGGCTTAATATTGAGAGTATTCAATTCTGGACTAGGTCCCGGGGTTTTTATGTATTTGTGGTTTCCTTGTTAACAAAATCTTGTTGTGTCATTTACTTTATAATTTCGCATTATAATTGTTTATTATAATTAAAGTAAATTGCACAAATGTTAATTCCTATTTACTTGATACGTGAATCCTATAGAGTTTGTTTAAGTCCGAAACTTTGTATCAAGTAAACACACTTTGTTGTTGTATTATCTCGATTTCGTATCCATAGACAATCACACAAAGTGTGAACCGATGTGTTGTATTGTCTTGACTCAGTCCATAGACAATCACTTTCGGGAAAGGACTTATAGGAAGGAAAAGTAATAGCTTAAGGTATATTTGGGGTACCCTCGCCTTTTCAATTGGTATCAGAGCAGACAAACACGAAAATATCTAACAATATGTATTTGGTGCGATCCATCCTATAAGAATTGAATCTTGTTAATGATTCAGTTAACGTAATGGCAGGATTTGACTACTTCAGGAATTCGTGGTGGATAACACTTATGAAGTTTGTAATACTTTTATTCCTAAACCTGTTAGGAATTATGCATATGTATGTCGTGAATGACTTACATAATTCTTTGAGTGTCATAGGATTGTATATCATTATGGTAAATAATGATTTAATGGTCAATGAGACAAATTATATCTTGAAGATGCATAAGATTCTACATAAGATTTTTATGAACCTTGGCTATAGTGTTCTTGTGAAATCTAGAATCTTAAATATATTTTGGATAGCCTATCAAAGTATATTTGTATACATTTTCAGATCAAAGACTGTCAATGTTTCATCTCTTTGGGTGCGATATTGGAAAATATGTAACCCTCCAAGGATTGAGTTTTTAGTTAATAATTCTATTAACCATGGATTGCTTCATACACCTCACAACTGTTTTAATGAAGCAAGTGATCTTTTAAAACTCTACATGATTTATGATTCAAGTGGTATTTTTAACAAATATCATATTTTGTTCAAACATGTATCTGTATACTCTATAAAATTCTTGAATGAGTTTCAAGTAACATTATCAATCTCTGGTGATAAAAGAGTAAACATACTTTTGGACAAAAACATTGAATCAATCCCGAATAAATATCCAATCCATGAAAGATTGGTTTTCCATAAGAAAGACCCATATACAAAATCGGATTTGTCTCCTCACAAGTCCCGGTTTCCGATTTTGCTAGTATTTCCTAAAACTAGTTGTTTCCGGTTTTTGATTTCAAGTCTTCCTATAAAAGACAATATTTTATTACGTGTTTGAACACATTGGAGAAGACTGATAAAAACCGAAACCATGGTATAGACAAGTTTGTCTTGAATCAATTTATTCCTCCTGGAGAGGTTGAGAAAATCAAGCGTCCTCACTTGATCAAAGGAAAGCATGATCTTACGGATTTTGTAGACACTACATGCTTTGATAGATACCAAGCCTTGAGAGAAGCTACTTTCACTGAAGAAAAGAGATTCGATCCAGAGGTTTCAGAGACCAATTATGTGAAATTTGTTCAAGGCCGAATTTGGGGAAAGATGTTCGAATTTGAAAAATATTCACCTGACATAGTAAGAATTTTTTATAGAAATATTCACAATATTAATCATGAAAAACTTACTTTTAGTACGTTGGTTGGAAGTACTTTTCTTCATGTCGACTGAAAGATGATATCAGAAATAATCTACTACAATATGAAAGGCCATATGGTTATAGGTTCTGAAACTGATCATGATAGCATTTCAAAACTCATCAATGGAAAAACTGTTGAATGGAGAAAAGGAAAAATGCTAACCAAAGATGTACCTTTTCATCTAAGGGTGTTCGGAAAACTAGCTTTAACAACCTTGTTTGCATTCTCAAGAGATTCCTCCTCGTGGAATAGAGAATTTGTTGAATTAGTTTACTTTCTTCTTGAAGGAATAAACGAATTGATATTTTTGGAATGATTATCAATCAAATTATTAAGATCATTGAATCTCTCAATGTCATAGGTTTTCATAGAAACCTTGTTTATCCCTGTCTTATCATCGAGCTATGTGAGAAAGCTTTGGAAAGCAGCTTTAAAGATGAGAAAGGTATCAAAACTCTCTCACAAAAGCATTATCAATCGAATGGGTGGAACAAAAAGGGAATTTAGTATCTCATATGATCAAGTATACAACAATGGAGATCTTATGTTCCATATTCTTCGTCTTGGAAGACAATTAGACTGTATTCAAAATCAATTGGCATTCGCCTACATAAATGATAAAGATACTCTTGATGGTATCCTAAAGATCAATGATGAGTTCTTAAATAAAGAACAAGAAGAAGACTCTGAAGAATGCTCAAAAGAGCAAACAAATGAAGGATGATTTACCTTCAAAGAAGAATAAGAGTAGACATTAGTTGTTGATTTATTTCTTAAGTGTCTATTATGAATAAACCTATCTTGTTTTGATGAATAAAATTATTTGATTTATAAATTTTCTTGTGATAGTTTTTGTTTTACATAGCCGGTACTTTAATGCTTTATTTATTTGCTATGTATGTGTATGAGATGTCTGATTTCGGTTTTATTACCTTGATATTCGATCTCATAATATGTTGTGAACCCGTATGGTTTGGGTGAATTTTTGATTTAGCAGGTGTAGTTGCAGGAATTCCCACCCTACACCCTACTCAAGAATTTATCAATATTTATGACACAATTTGAAGATTAAGGACCTTTTTTATTAATATGATCTTAAAAGAATTACAGTAATCAAGAATACAATTCACTTAATAAGATTTTATCTCTCCTAAAAACTTTCTTAGCACTCAAAAATTCATCTCTCTCTCTGGAACTACTAGGATATGACCCGTGCCGTAACGGCACGGGGGTATGGGTTGTTTTGGTGTTGGTTATATATTTTTTCTCTTGGGAGAATACCATGAGCTGAGAGTGTGAAATATGGGGGAATGATAATCTTTCTTAAACTGAATTTGAATCTTTGGTGGATATTACTAACATCAACGTGAGCGGTTTCTTATTAAATGGTGATTAGGATGTCCATATATTGATGTACATTGATATATATATATATATATATAACAAAGAGTAATTTTATTGGTATATATATACAATAGGTTTTATAATTTTTATTAGGATATGACCCGTGCCATAACGACATGGGCTTTGGTTATTCAGAATGTTTGCTTCACTTGTTTGATTAGTTATATTATTGGAGATTATACTCCTTAGGAGTTCAATGTGGAATAACACATCTTTATTGTGACGATTTCACAATACTATGAATTTGTATCATGTATATTACTTTATATCATTTGTTGTTAGTTATGATGGATCTGATGATGGGTCTGATGATCGATCTATCAGCAATGGAATTGGCAATTAAACCTTTTTCCACCATTGTTATTTGGGTTTATCAGTGTAACATGTGAAGAAAGTTAGTGTAATATGCTAGTAACTATTCGTACTGAACAACTGTTAAACCTAAAACGTGTTCCAATTATAGTAGGCTTTTTAAATTCGATTTACAATGTCTAGGTAAATTATGCCCGTAAAATTCAACAAAAATCGTTAAGAAAATATGTCTTCAATGATACATGAATAAATACACGATACATGGGAGAGTTTCTCTTTATCTGCATATGTGTTTGAGATTTAAAAGTAAATTAGAGACCCAATTTAAATGGCAATGGTATGAGACGTTGAAACACCTTGACCTAAGAGTACAGAGGAGACCTAAAATTTCCATAATTTTGTACTCCCTTCGTCCAAGTTTACTTGCCAAAATTGGATTTTGCAAAAACTTGAAAGAAATTCAAATTACTTCCACATATACCATCAATCTTCCAAATTACTTGTTTCATATACAAATTTTGACATCCTAATTTTTGTTTCTTTTTTGATAATTCGAAAATTTTAAAGGGAAAATATAGAAATTTTTTGGTACAAATTTGCTAAAAAAAACTCAATTTAAGCAAGTAAATTTGGACGGAGGGAGTAATTTTGTAGGACAAAATGGACATGAAATTAAATATTAAAATATTTCTTAAATCAACTTCTACAAAGTGTAAGCTAGTTATATATAGTTTGGTTAGTTGGTATCTTCAATGAACAAAAAAAAACTCAAATATTAGAAGAAATATTTACAGAGTAAAATATAGGTGAAGGATCTAAGTATTAGTTAGTATCTTTAGATGTACTTAGCTCTCTTAAACCATTTAGAGAAATTGATAATTTGTTCACGGCAATCAAAGATGGGTTCCTATGCACTAAGCTCCTAAAACCATTTAGAAAAATTGAATAAAATATATATGGCTCTTCTCCATGTACTCTTACTCTCTTTGTGCTTTTCTCACTTTAGATTTGATTTGATAAAATTCCCATGCTTATTTAACTATAGTTTTCACATGAAATGATCAATATTTTCCGTATGATAGGTATACCGTATAGGTGAATACCAATTTTAGTCAGACCTAAAATTGCCATAATTTTATAATTTTGTAGGACAAAATGGACATGAAATTAAATATTAAAATATTTTTTAAATCGACTTCTATAAAGTGTAAGCTAGTTATATATAGTTTGGTTAGTTGGTATCTTCAATGAACAGAAAAAAAACACAAATATTAGAAGATATATTTACAGAGTAAAATAGAGGTGAAGGATCTAAGTATTAGTTGGTATATTTAGATGTACTTAGCTCTCTTAAACCATTTAGAGAAATTGATAATTTTTTCACGGCAATCAAAGATGGGTTTCTATGCACTAAGCTCTCTAAAACCATTTAGAAAAATTGACAATTTTTTCACGGTAATCAAAGATGTGCATATGAACCACATCCCATGGAAACAAATATACTTGTACCTTTATGATATACCAAAACTCCTTCATCCACGCCAATGATAAAATACATGGAATGACAATTTATGGAATCTCGACATAAAAATACAGTGACACATCCCACAAAAATATATTGTTATGCTAAAAATGTAGATAAAAAATCTTAAATATGTGGCTCAATCTCAACCCTTCTTTATATGCTAGAAATGTAGATTGAAAGACTTAAATCTAGACCGTCCTTTATGTGTCCCAAATGTAGATAACCGTCGATATGGAAAAATACCATTGTCCCTTATAATATAGAAAAAAATACATTATATATAAATTGTACGGAAAACAATGGATTTAGTAACGTAACGTAGCATCTGTGGCAACTCACAATGAGAGACAAAACAAATACTTGACATGAAGGTGGCCACTACCTCGAGTCTTCAATCATCAATTTGACTAAAAGATGTAAAAGTTATATCCACTTTAAATTGAATTGAAAAGAAGTATTAGCATGATGGTTGACTATGTATAAACAAATTAAGAATATCTGCTAAGAGATTAACCATTTTTGTCAACTGCATATATATATGCATATATATATACATATTTTTGTTGTCTCAAATTTAAGATAAACAAATATTCTTTTTGTGAACCATCCAAATGTTACAAATATGAAGAGATGTAATTTCAAGGTTTGTATTGGACAAAAATATTTTTTTTAAATGATATGGGTTTTAGGAAACCTAATATAAGAGTAGAAATGAATATAGAACAATCCTATTTTTGAATTTTTGAATATTTTTGTTACAATCATAGTTTTTATTATGAAAGAGATTAAGTTAAAGGGAATTTAATTTAGAATAAGAGTAATGGTTTTACATTAAGTGGGAAAAGTAACTCCCAAATAAATGATATTGTATGCTAAAATGTATAGGCATTTAATTTAGAATAAAAGTAATGGTTTTACATTAAATGGGAAAATTAACTCCCAAATAAATGATATTGTATGCTAAAAATTTAGATTGAAAATCTTAAATATGTGGCTCAATCTCAACCCTTCTTTATATGCTAGAAATGTAGATTGAAAGACTTAAATCTAGACCGTTCTTTATGTATCTGAAATGTAAATAGCCGTCGATGGGTAAAAACACCATTGTCCCTTATAATATAGATTCATTTCCTTTATATAGGCATTTACATAGTGGATTACAACTCATTTACATCTAAGATCCCCTTTAATTTCGGATCTAGGTTCATGCGATAAATCGCAGTTGGCACCGCCTTAATCATTCGCAGGTTTTATTGATTCGTCGCAGAAATGTCACACTTTTCTCATGTTTCTGTCGTTTTCATCTGATATGTCATTCCTTACGTCATTTTGAGATGTATCGCAGAATATCATTGATGTATCACAGAACTGTTGTTTATTTCACAGGAATATTGTTGTGACAATATTCTGATCCTACATCTTGCCTCTTCTCATATCTTTTCTGCGAAGAAGACAAAGATCATGAGAATTTAAGTTTCTTGATTTGCCGCAACTCTTGTCTTTTCACACTCCCTTCATTTTGACACGTCTCTACATCCATCGCTAGATATTCTACGCGTGTTTTTTCTCTCATTTATCCCTTGACACATCTTTTTTCAACCGTTGAATTCTGACCATTCATGTCTTTTCTTCATTGAATGCATTAATGTTCTCGAGAATCTTCTTCTCTTATAAATATCTTCTTCGCTAATCTCTTCTCTTCTTTTTACTCTCTCTTTTTACTTCTTCTCTGCAACTCTGCAACTCTACTGTTCTTCATCTTCTTCCGCAAATTCTAGATCTATTACTGTTTCAATTTTATTTCTTTATTCTTCTTCATCTTAATCATCATTCCCATACTAAAAAATGGCTCCTACTAAAAAATTAGGTCAACCCACTTTCCAAAAACACCAACAGAAGATCCAAACTTTAGGTTTCACACTTTCTGAGATCCATGGTCAATCTTCAGACTCTGATCTCTCCATTGATCTAATCTCAGAATTTCCTTCTTCCAATGAGAAAATCCTTATTTCGTTAGGTCAACTAGAAGTTGGCCTTCCTATCCCTCTTTATAACCCATAACTCCCTCTTTTTTATGAAATTATTTCTCACGCTAAATTTTCACGTGCAATCTACCAATTAAGTGGAGACTGTATTCGTCTCATTCTCGAATATGCCTCTCGTGGAGCTGGTAAAGGATCTCTCAATCCTGATGATGCGAGACATCCTGATTTAAAAGATATCCCAATTATTCCGGCGAAATATACCGTGGAGAATTTCTTCGCGAATTATCAAGTGATTCCCATGAAGAAAGAGAGCACGTGTTGGGCTATTCGTTTAAATAAGAATAAAAAGGTTGCGAAGGATAAAATTCTTATGCAAGATATAGACTATCATTCGAGTAAAAACCAAGGTCCACGTTACTCAAAAGATGATAAGTGGTGCGGATTTCCTCTCCTCCTTGAAGGTCCATATATTTCTGGCACTCTTGATCTTCATGAGAATCCTGCGAATCTTGCAGCGTATCATCCTTGGATTTTTAACTGGCCTGAAAGGAACTCTGAGTTATATCTCGCAAAATTTATCATTATTCGCAAATTTGGATAAATGTATTATTCTTAATGATTATTGAAATATCTTTAATAGATTGAAAAAATGAAGCTTTGCTATGCTAATACTGGGAATCCCAATCTCCTACAAACTTTGAAGACCTTCACAAATGAAGTAAGAAACAATCTTCTATAACCTTTAACAATATATTGTTGCCCCTGTTTCTTATCTTCATGTGTGATTGTTTTCAAGGAAATACCATTTGTCGCGGCGGTTGAAGCCAAAAATAAAGGCAAAAGAGTAATAACTCCAAATGAAGGTTCCGGTACTTCTCCTCGCCGCAATAAAAATCAAACCGCTGACGGTCCTCCAAAGAAGATAAGAAAAACTCAGCCACTCCCTTCTTTAAATTCTCCACTCAGAGAAACTTCTATTATCGCTGAAAAAGATAATGAAATTGAAAAGAATAGTGGAGTTAATAATGATGCCTCCGTGGGCACTTCAATACATATTTCTTCCGCAAGAATTAGGTCTGCGATGGGTCTTTCTCAACCTGAGACTCCAATGGATCAATTGTCAAACATTTTTAGAAACCCCATACAAGGTGTTGGAGAGGATGATATTACTCGTACTTGCGACTATCTCTCAAAGATCTGCGATGCTTCAATCTTGACTAATAATAAAGATCTTAAAGGAGTCTCAAGATTTATTAACCCAGGTTTTCTTCATGCGCTAGCTTCGTTGGTATGCCCCTTTCCTTCATTTTTCTTGTAGTAAACTTTACATTTGTCATGAGTATCAAAGATCTTTTACTTATCTTACTCATTTTCTCTTTTCTGTCACAGACTTCTAGAGCTTCTTTTTCTGTTGCTTCAAAATTAGAAAGTAGATTATCATCATCACAGAAAAGGCTTACTGATTCACAATCTGAATCTGCGAAACTTTGTGAGAAGAATAAGCAATATGAAGCTGAAATCTCCATTCTTCGCGAAAAATGTAAACAGTTGGAAGTACCTAGAAATAATGAGCTTCTTAATAAAAACAAATTGCTTGAAGTAGAAATTCAAGTTCTTCAACAGAAATTAGTTGACAAGGAGAAATTCTTCAAACAAGTTATTGGTATAAGTCTCCCCCCCTTTTTTTCCCGCTATTTTAGCTTATTTGGGCAACCATTTTGCAGATGCCTATAATCTTACTGATGAAGCCATCATTCTTAATTCTTTTGATGAACCCATAGATGAAACTACTCTTCTTCAGCGTCTTAATGACGCTTTAAATAACTATTCAGACGAAAAAAATTAATACTCTGTCCATTGATGAGCTTAAATATCATATCTCCCTTATGAGAATGGATTATAGATCTGTCTTGAGTACATCCAATAGTCTAAAGACTTGCAGAGATGAGTTTAGAGAAAAAATCAAAGTCTTAAAAGCCAAGAAAAATGAACTTGAGAAGGATAAAGAACGCATTACTCTTCAAGGCGCTGAAGCTCTATCAAAATTTAAATACCCTTATTGATACTGAACTTGAGAGAGATAGACTTAAGAATGAAAACATTAAACTTCTTAAAAGAGAAGAACAAATCCGTTCCCATCTTCTCATTCAAAGTGATGATGAATTCGCATGGGCTGCGACAATTCTCGATAATGCTAGGAAAAATTTAGCGATAGATGTCAGTCTTCATACCGAGCAAGCAACCTTGATACAAGAAATGATTCATGAAAGAGAAGGTTATTTATTTCTCCTCTAATATATTTGTATTTCTTGTAGATTTCTAACAAATTTCTAATTTGTTGTTGTATCATCGCATAATCTGAAGAAAAATATTCCAAAAGGATAGCATAACTTGAAGAAGAAAAAAGTGGTCTTGCGAAAAATCTTGTTTCCCGTAAGTTTGCAAAGATAACGATCTTCCTCTTAGTCTATATCCTTGTCTTATGGATAATATCCCAGCCAGTTCTCAAGTACCAGTTATTTCTGACAGTGAGGCCAATACAGATAGTGAAATCGAAGATGAGGAAGGAACTAATGATGAAGATGGTGAAGACGAAGATGAAAATAATGATAGATATAAATCTCAATAGCTTTGTTTTTTCTTTTTGATCTTCTCCTGTATTTCTCTCTTTCTTTCTTGCGATAATTATCTGCGACAAATTGTAATATTCTGCGAATTATCTGCAGCTCCTGATATCTTTCAATATATAAATTCTTTTTTGCTTCTATCTGTTTGTCATTAAAAATTCAAGAAATGATTCTTTTTGCAAGATGGTTAATATAATCATTAATCTCCAATTATCTGTATGAATTTAATTATATTATATGAATTTAACATATAATGATGAATAACAATATTTACCATTCTATGCATCATTCTCATACTTGCCTCTTGTTATTAATCTGCAATATGATAAATGAATTTTCGCAAATAATGCTACGAAAAATCTGTTATATGCTTCGCAGATATAACCTCTCTTGTGGTCTTATTTCGCCTTCCTAGTTAAAGGTCTTATTATGCCACTTTTATGCGACAAGATCGCAGGACATTCTTACTTTTACATGTAATAATCCATTGATCTTGTCTTATCATTTATTTTGATCTCTGCGACAATATGATAAGTCTAAGCCATCTTGTGAGATTAATATCTCTTTGTTTTTTAAGACTTATGACATTAGCGTCTTTGTGATGAAATAGCATGACGTTTTTGCGATTTATATCCTCTTATCATTGATTTCATTTATCTCGTCTTTTGTTCTTATCGCAAAAACCCATTGATCTCATCTTAACATTTCTCTTTAGGCTTTTTGGCATGTCATGCGGAAATATGACGGGCCTAAATATTCTTGCGAATATAAAGTCCCATGACATTGCTGTCTGTGTCACGCGACAATATGACGGGCCTAAATACTCTTGCGAATATAAAGTCCCATGACATTGCCGTCTTTTTTGATACACAGCTCCCTAATGGAGGGTATCGCCCTTATCTCTCCCCCTGGTTGCCCCTTCAAGGAGACGTACTTATGCCATACAAGACTAGCTCCTCCCATCCGGTTCTAGAAACAACCAGTTGTTTTCGTAGCCTCTTATCCTTTATGCCTATATGACTTATAGTTACGAGACTACACCCTAGTGGGGTTTTCTTCGGGCCGAACACATCGTAAGCCAAGACTTGCCATGGATGGCCAGGGTAGGTTCATCCATCCCGGGCACCCACAGCTCAACCGTGTACCTCGATGCCTTGATCATACTTTGCATTCCTTAGGAGAAACTCTCGGGCGCCCAACCAAGGTATAACCTTATATAGTTGGGAATCCAAGTTATCTCTCCCGAATGGATTTTCTATAATCCCAAATCTCCATGACTAGGTTCCATCATCAGTGTAGCCTTTCCCATAGCCATGCAAAGAGATACCCCTCTTATGACGCACTTTAAGGATATTACCTCTTACGGAATAGAATCCGCGAACTAAGGTGTACGCCATAAAAGTTCGTCCCATTCTTATATGTTTTTAGGCGATTTGCGCCCATCTTATGCATTTGCATTAAAAATTCTTATATGATTTGAAATCATCATCTTTTTCTTTTAATAGAAAAATTCTTATTTTTGAACAAAGTTTTTCTTTTAATATTCTGTCTGCACATTTCTTGTTGTTCTTGTTTTTCGATTGTTCGCAACATGATATTGTTGCACTTCTTTTCTTCTGTAACTAATTATTATTCGCAATATCTTATTGCTTTTTTATTTTCTTGCGCAAAATGAAGATTTCAACTTTTTCCCAGCACCTTGCATTTGTTTATTTTCCTGCGAAGAATGAAGATTTCCACTTTTTCCCATCTTTACGCGATTAATCACCATTGATTCTTTTGGCACAAACTATTCTTGTAATATATCCTTTCCCCGCAACTCTATACTGTCCACCATCAATTTCTCTGCTCTCTGAGTTTGCTTCCTGTTATGTTGCCAATTACGACTTCTGGCATTTATTTCTTCGCAAGTATTAATGTCAACTTCATAACACTTTTTTCCTTCAAACCAATCACCTTTAATTATCCCAATACCATTAGGATGTGGAAACTTTATGCATTGATGATATGTGGATGCTATGCCCAATATCCCATGGAGCCATGGTCTTCCAATTAAGGAATTATAAGGAGATTCTATATCCACTACACAGAACTTAATTTTTGAAGATATCTTGTTCAATGGAATTTCCATAGTAATTTCTCCTTTTGGATTATTTGCAGTGCCATTAAAACCATAGATCTTGTAAGTTGAGGGGATTAACTCATCATCTCTTCCACCCATTGTTCGATAAGTATGATATAATAAGATGTCTACCGAGCTGCCAGTGTCAATTAAAACCCTATCTATTGCCCAAGAATCACTTGATGCGTTACCATCATCATCTTCTTCTTCTCTGTACTTTGGATTTATCTCTAACTTCACCACCAATGGGTTGTCATGCATCTTCCCTGGCTCTGGTATCTCTTGTGCAGTAAAAGAAATAACTTGTTTTTGCCATTCTACTAACGGATAAATCTTCGCAATATTCATCACCTCTCTTCCCTCTATATCCCTTGCAAATACTCTACTTAGCACATTGTCATGAAAATCTTCTATTGTTTTCTGCGAATGTACAATTGAATTGCAAAATAGATTTTTTGCTGTAGCTCCTACTTCTATGACAAATGTTTCTTCTTCTTTCGGAACATTGACTCTGCGAATTTCTGGTGCTGGCGGAAATTGCTGAGGTTGTGGATATCTCGCTAGAAAATTAACTTCCCCCTGTTCAATCATTCGCAGAATAATTATTTTTACATTTCTACAATTACTCACAGAATGGCCATGAAAATGATGATAAGGGCAGAATTCTTGATTTTGGTTGTTAGGATGTGGTTCTCTCCCCATGTTCCATGGTGAAGGTATATTCTCCATCAAAATAATCGCTTCCCAAATCTTGTCTATACTGGTATTTAGAGGTGGAAATTTGATGTCTTCCCATATAATCCTCTGACCTCTTTTCTCTCTTAAATAATTTTGCCTCTGTCCACCATAAGTCTCTTGCGGTTGATCAAACCTTGGGACCTTATTATTGTTATTGCGATTATAAAAATTTCTCTCCTTTTCCAATTCCTCCTGATCTCTACTCCCCATTGCTACTACCTTACGTTGATTATCAATCTCCATTTTCTCTCGTTGATTTTGGGAGGTACTTTCCACTGTATTAATCATCTTTGGTAATAAACTTCCATTTTCTGCGGCTGAACTTGTGCCTGCGAGAATTGGATATGACTCCATCTCATTTTGTTTTTCCTCCAAAGCGATATACTCTTCTTGCAATTCTCGCAGTTCTGTCATAGTGATTGTGTTTTTAACTCTGAATACCTGGATGTATAATAGATTTGTCGCAAACATAGCATTTATGAAGGACAAAATGAGATATCTTTTATCTACTCTTCCTGCCATTTTACTACAGATTGTACTCCATCTTATCGTTAAGTGCTTTAAACTCTCGCCAACTCTCTGCTTCAATCCAAACACATCTTCAATTCCAGGTCGTGTAGAGTTATTGCTTATGTATGCTCCTAAGAAAGTAGTTTGCAAGTGCATGAACGAAGTTATTGTATTCTTGGGGAGACTTTCAAACCACTTCAATGCTTCGCCAGTTAAACTTGACGCAAAATATTTGCACAAGACGACATCATGGTTCTCCCATTGTAGCATGCATCGAATATAGGATTTGATATGTTGGACGACACATGTAGTCCCATCAAAAATACTGGTCAACACCGGCAAATTGCATTTTGGAGGTATCCCTCCTAATTGTACCTCTTGAGTAAATGGAGTTTTCGCATCTTCTTCGATTGCCTCATCAAGTTGTCTTCTTCCTCCTTCTCTTCTGTTATTTATCATTCCTCTCATTTCTGCCGATTCTCGCAAGATTTGCTCATTCATATCAGAATTTTGCTCCATTTGCCTTTTGAACGCAGCCTCTCTTCGTCTGCGTTCATGCCTTTCTTGTCTTGCGATATTTCGCGCTTCTTCTTCAACATCTTGATTTTGCCTTCTTCTGCGATTTTCTTCTTCTTGAATCTGCAAATTAATTTGTCTTTCATTTTCTTCTCTGCGAATTTCCTCATCCCTTATTGTTTCTCTTCGTTGCCTTTCTATATCTCTGCGAATCCTCTCATATTCCTCATTTAGATTATCATTATTATGATTTTGTACACGTCGTCTTTCTCGATTATCATGATTATTCTGACGCAATGCTGCTTGAATTTCTTGTTATTCTACTTCAGCTCGTAATCTCTCTCTTTCTCCCGCTAAATATACTTGCTCAATATAATGCCTCTCAATATCATCTTCAATTATCCTTCGATTTCTTCGAATCTCTTCATCACGTAACATTCTCCTTCTCTCTTCTTGATTTTCTCCCTCATCTTGATTATGTCTAATGTCCAAAGTTTCACCGCGTGGAATATAACGATCATTTATCAAATTCTCGCCAATATTTTGTATAGGGTGATTTTGTCTTGTTTCTTCTCTATATGATCTTGAACTTGATCTCATGCTACTTCTTGATCTTCTGTTTTGCAACCTCAAATTTTCCATTCTTAGTTCATGATTTTGCCTTGTAAGATTTGCACGTTCTTATGCCTCTAATCTTCTTTCTTCCTGTATCCTTTGTCTCAAATCATCTACTACCTCATGTCCTTCATGAATTACTCCTCCATCCACTTCTTGATTTCTTTCCTCTTCTTGATTTTCTGCCTCTTCTATCGAATCCGACCTCCAAGTATGCACACTTACTCTATCATAATCCACATTTCTATCTTGTGCTTGTGTTTGTTGATTCGGTGGTTGAATTGAATTTTCTGCTCCATTTCTCATTCTACTTCTTCCTGATCTGATCCTTAAAGATCCTTCCAATTCACCTGTTCCTTCACCTGCAATTCTTTTACTTCTTCTCACTGTTGTTGGTGGTTCTGATGTATTTCTTCTCCTCCTAGCCATTTCTTCAATTCTAACAATTTCTTCAAATCTTCAAGTTGCAATTTGAAATTTCTCAAATTGATTCTCCCTGTTTCTGGACGCCAAAATGTAGTTGCAGGAATTCCCACACTACACCCTACTCAAGAATTTATCAATATTTATGACACAATTTGAAGATTAATGACCTTTTTTATTAATATGATCTTAAAAGAATTACAGTAATCATGAATACAATTCACTTAATAAGATTTTCTCTCTCCTAAAAACTTTCTTAGCACTCAAAAATTCATCTCTCTCTCTGGAACTATTCATTTCCTTTATATAGGAATTTACATAGTGGATTACAGCTCATGACATCTCATTTACAGCTAAGATCCCCTTTAATTTCGGACCTGGGTTCTTGCGATAAATAGCAGTTAGCACCACCTTAATCATTCGCAGGTTTTATTGATTCGTCGCAGAAATGTCACACTTTTCTCATGTTTCTGTCGTTTTCATCTGATATGTCATTCCTTACGTCATTTTGAGATGTATCGCAGAATATCATTGATGTATCGCATAACTGTTGTTTATTTCGCAGGAATATTGTTGTGACAATATTCTGATCCTACAATTTGGAATGTCATACTAGTTATAACAATGCTATGTGAGGTTGTTTTTCAACTCTTGATGGAAGGTTGAATGGCACATGTCTTTCCTAGCATGAGGTGGACTCCATTCTAGCTCTTGTTTATAAAGAAATTTTTCCATCATTAAAGAATAAGAGAAGATAAAATTGGAAGTGTCTCCCTACAAGTTTTATTTCTACTATTTTGCTAGATCTAAGGTATGCACTCATATTTCCTATCTACTACATGTTAAGTGTTTTCAATTGTAGAATATATGATCCTAGAGCATGCATAGAACTATATATCAGCATAAGGAATTTGGCATGTTCACAAACAAAATGATTACAGCTAATAAGGAATATGTTAAGCATGATTATAGGATGATATTCTAACATTGGTATCAAAGCCTTAGGTATAATATATTCTACATTTATGGTGACTGTTATGAATTTTTAGCAATTCACATATTAGTTTAAACATGAACTCCTTAGATTCAAATCATGTAAGGTATGTGTTTTGTTGTCATCATGTTACAAGGATGATCTATAGAATTATGTGAAGCCTTGAAGTAGTCTTGATGTAAATTTTATCGTTTCTATGTGTCGCCAAAGTGATACTTTGGAGCTGATAAAAGCTGCATATTTTCGTTATGAAAGGACTATGTAAAATTGCGTTTCAGATGTTGTTTGTATGATGATACCCAAAGGTTAATCATACTTTTGACATCTGTAATGCAGCAAGGTAATCTGTTTATACACAGTAAATGATAGGTCTTTGAGACCCAAAGGTTTAGAGGATCCGTTGAGTACTATGTATAAGCTGATTAGCCTTGTTATATTTAGACTTTGGTACATCACAAGTTTACCCAAAGGTGAAGTTGTGGTTGTATCGAGTCTGAAATCAACATGTGGTTATCATGATGTTTAAGAATGTTCTATGTTTCAATAATATATATCATTCATACGGAATATATGCATCTTTTCAGTTACAACTATGAATTCTACACATATTCAAGGTCTTTTGGATGGTATTGAGCCTCTTAGTGGTACAAATTACCTTAAATGGAAGTCACATCTTGATATAGTTCTCGGTTATTTAGATTATGATATTGTTCTAAGAGAACCTAAACCAGACATGTTTGTCGACACTTCCACTAGAAATGAAAAAACTAGATTTCCAGAAATGGGAAAAAGAAAATAGAATGAGTATTACGATCATCCGTAGTGCAATTCCAAATGCCATTAGAGGTGGAATTCCATTGAAAGAAATATCTAAAGAGCTAATAGAGGTTATTCAGTCACAGTTTCAGAGTTCGTCGAAGTCTATGATTGGTACTCATATGGGTCAGTTAACTTCTATGCGGTATAGTGGTGAAGGGAGTATCTGGGATCATATACTTCAAATGGAAGATCTTATTTACAAGCTACGGGGGATGGATATGAGTCTTACAAATGATTTTCTTGTGCAACATGCGGTTAATTCACTTCCAAAACAGTTTGAGACTTTTAAAGTTAATTACAATACTAGTGACAGAAAATGGAATGTAAATGAGTTAATTGCTCGTTGTGTACAAGAAAAAGAAAGGCAGCGACGTGAAACAAAGGAATATGCACATTTTACTACTGTTGGTCCCAACAAGAAAAACTTCAAGAAAACGGGAAAGGGTAAGAAACCTCAAGAGCAGAAAAAGGAAACTCTGAAAGATGAATCTGAAACTAATAAGGATAACAAGAAGTTTCCTTTTAAATGCCATTTCTATAAGAAGGCATCGCACATGAAGAAGGATTGCTTTAAGTATAAGAATTGGCTGAAAAAGAAACCACAAGGTACTGATTTTCATATGATGTTCTTTGAGATTAATCTTGTTAGTACTTCTTTGAATACTTGGTGGTTAGACACCCGCATCAACCATTCATGTTGCTAATTCCTTGCAGGCGTTCACAAGCCAGGGGAATCTAAGTAAGGAGGAGCGGTGTCTATTCATTCCAAATGCTCAAGGAGTGGATGTTAAAGCTATTGGAAATGTGCGACTACCTCTGGATTCCGAGAATTTTTTGGATCTTTTTGATGTATTTTATGTACCTTCTATAAGAAGATGTTTGATATCAGTTGGTAGACTCGACTCTAAGGGATTTACCTTTTCTATCGGTGGTGGTTGTTTTAGTATGTTTCATAACTCTAAAATGGTTGGTTTTGGGTCGAATGAAGATAATATTTAATTATAAGATGAATGTTGATATTAAATCTGTGAATTCAATATCCTGTATGAATGTTGATACTTCTAAGGGTGTCAAAAGAAGTTTAAACTCAGAAAATTCTTCTATGTTGTGGCATCAGCGTTTAGGGCACATATCTAAAGATCGAATGCAAAGGCTTGTAAGGAAAAATATGCTACCGCAGCTAGATTTTTCAGATTTTAGTACATGTGTAGATTGTATTAAAGGAAGGTTTGTTAAATCAAGAAAGAAAACAACTATTAGAAGTCAAGGCTTACTTTAGATTGTGCATACAGACATTTGTGGTCCTTTTACGATTGCTTCTAATGGTGGACATAGATACTTCATCACATTTGTAGATGATTACTCGTGTTATGGGTATGCTTATCTTATTCCTGAAAGATCAGATGCTCTAGAAGTCTTCCAAACCTACAAGGCAGAAGTTGAAAACCAACTTGAGAAGAAAATTAAAGTATTGAGATCAGATAGGGGAGGAGAGTATTATGGAAAAACTGATTTCTTTGGAGAATCTCATGGAAAGCTACTTGAATTTCTGGCAGAACATGGTATTGTACCTCAGTTTACTACTCCCGGATCACCGGAACAAAATGGGGTCGTTGAAAGAAGTAACAGAACCTACAAAGATATGATTCAAACTATGTTAAGTAACTCTGCATTACCTGAATCCTTTTGGGGAGAAGCTTTAAGAGCAGAGGTATACATTCTAAATCGTGTACCCAGTAAAACAGTTACTAAGACTTCTTATGAGCTTTGGATAGGTAGAAAACCTAGTCTAAATCATCTTCATGTTTGGGGTTGTGCAGCGAAAGCTAGGCTATTCAATCCTGCTGAAAAATATCTTGATTCACGCACTACAAGTTATTTCTTTGTTGGCTACCCAAACAGATCAAAGGGTTATAGGTTTTGTTGTACTACTAGGCCTGTTGAGATTGCTGAAACCAATAATGCTAAGTTTATGGAGGATGATCAAATCAGTGGGAGTGAATCTCGCCAAATTGTGTTTGAAGAAGAGAATCTAACTAACCTGATTACAACTGAAGTTCGAAAAGAATCAACAGCTGACATTCCAGAATTATCTAGAGCCGCTGAAAAGAAAGAAATGGTTCTCCGTAGATCTACTAGACCAAGAAAAACCATCGTCAAACCCGGTTTTAGCACTTTCATGGTAGAATCAGATGGAAATGTCGATGATTTGGAAGAACCATTGACATATTCACAAGCAGTGAATGGAAAGAACTCTCGTTTTTGGATTCCTAATACATATGAAGAACTGGAATCAATGGACAAGAATGGCGTATGGGATATGGTAGATCTGCCTGAAGGTGCAACAACAGTTGGTTGTAAATGGATTTTTAAAATCAAACAGAATGTTGATGGGAGTATCGAAAGGCACAAGGCTAGGCTTGTAGCCAAGGGATTTACTCAAGAAGAAGGGGTTGATTATGAAGAAACTTTCTCTCCAGTTTCCAAGAAAGATTCCTTTAGAATTATCATGGCAATGGTGGCTCATTTTGATCTTGAATTGTATCAAATGGATGTGAAAACAACTTTTTTGAATGGTGATCTTGATAAAAAGATATACATGGAACAACCAAAAGGTTTTACTTCTAAAGGTAAAGAAGGTAAGGTATGTTGCTTAGAGAAATCTATATATGGATTAAAACAAGCATCCCGTCAGTGGTATCTGAAATTCGATCAAGTGGTGTCGTCTTATGGGTTTGTTGAGAATGAAGTTGGCAGATGTATATATTTGAAATCTAGTGGTAGCAAGTTTATCATTCTAATTTTGTATGTTGATGATATTCTGCTCGCTAGCAACAATATTCATATATTGCAGGACACTAGACACTTTCTTTCATCTAAATTTGAAATGAAAGACTTGGGAGAAGCTTCTTATGTTCTTGGTATTCAGATACATCGAGACAGGAACATGGGTCTGTTAGGTTTGTCTCAAGAATCCTACATCCATAAGATACTCAAGAGGTTTGAAATACAAAACTGTGCACCTGGTGAAGCACCTATTGTGAAGGATGACATTATTAATCGGTTGCAATGTCCTAAATCATATTTGGAAATAAGTAAGGTAGACTCTAAGAAGTATGCATCCGATGTTGGCAGTTTGATGTATGTCATGATTTGCACCCATCCAGATATTGCTTTCGTTGTTGGTGTGTTGGTACGTTACCAACACAATCCAGGTGAATTTCATTGGAAATCAGTGAAGAAAGTGCTAAGATATTTGTAGATAACTAAGCATTTTCAGCTTGTGTACAAGAGATCAAATGAATTGGAAACTGAATGCTTTTCAGATTCCGATTTCATGGGCTCGGATAAGCTAAAATCTACATATGTTTATGTGTTTATGCTCGCTAAAGGTGATGTTTCGTGGAGAAGTGTCAAACAATCCATTGAAGCCCAGTCTACAGTGGAGGAAGAATATATTGCTTGCTACGAAGCAACAACTCAAGCCGCTTGGTTAAGAAATTTCATGAAAGATCTTTTAGTTATAGATTCGATTTCTAGACCTATGAAATTCTTTTGTGACAACCAATCTGCAATTAGTTTTGCAAAATACAGTCAAGGAACAAGCAGAGCGAAACATATAAATGTTAAGTTTTTCTTAGTAAAGCGTAGAAATTGATATTTCTTATGTTCCGACTGAACATATGCTAGCAGATCCTATGACTAAAGGTTTGAGCCCTAAGGTGTTTAAAAAGCATGTAACTTATATGGGTGTTGTTGATATGCCTTAGTTGTATGACTGAAACATGTATGTTTTTGATTGTGTATAATCAAATACATATGTTTGCATATCATCATGTCTTGTTTTAACTGTCTTGATGCTTAGTATTTACTGAGATCATAAAAAAAGGATGTTATAGTCTCAAGAATGACATTGACAGATCTCTATTGAGATTAGAAGAATGTTGTAGTCTCTTGAAAGACATTGGCAGATCTCTTCGAGATCAAAAGTATGTTGTAGTCTCTAGAATGAGACATTTGCAAACCTCTTTTGAAATCATAAAGAAGTCTGTTCTACGAGGCATACATAGATAGTTGTTGTGGTTATAAAGGTTACTGTCCTTTACAAAATGTATGTCAATAAAGATTAACTCAAGAATGATTGTCCTTCTAGATTTCTGATTATGGAAATGGCCTGTGCATCTTATAAATGGTGTTTGGGTTTTCATAGTCGAATTCTAGCGTATTGTTAATCTTGGGGATGAAGTTATACATAAATTTTACTCACTGATTAGGATTATTTTTCATAAGAAAGGTCGGTCACCTACAATTTTTTTACTCCTACTAATCCAAGTCTGTTTTGTAAAGTTTTCAAAAACTTAAAAGGTTTTGTTGCTGCCCAAAGTGGGAGATGTTAGTCTCTATGTTGGTTTAGCAACAAAACATGATTTGTATTTCTTTAAAATAGATTAGTACTAATCCTAATCAATGAGGTTAAGGTTTGTTCATGTTAATCATGTATGTTTAAGGGTACATAATGATAAGTATCTCTTAGACTATTTGGAATGGCATACTAGTTATAACAATGCTATGTGAGTCTGTTTCTCAATTCTTGATGGAAAGTTGAATGACACATGTCTTTCCTAGTATGAGGTGGACTCCATTCTAGCTCTTGTTTATAAAGAAATTTTTCCATCATTAAAGAATAAGAGAAGATAGAATTGGAAGTGTCTCCCTATAAGTTTTCTTTCTACTGTTTTGTCAGATCTAAGGTATGCACTCATACTTCCTATCTACTACATGTTAAGTGTTTTCAAATATATGATCATAGAGCATGCATAGAACTATATACCAGCATAAGGAATTTAGCATGTTCACAAACAAAATGATTACAACTAATGAAGAATATGTTAAGCATGATTATAGGTTGATATTCTAACACTTCTTATTGCTCAATGTTTTCATCCCAGAAGCTTCTTCCAAGTTGGAGTCATTGGGACATAGGAAATTAATCTCTCCGTATATTTGGAAGATTGATAACTTTTCCATCAAATTACCAAAATTTCCTTCGGAAAATTCTAGACATACCTTCCTTTAAAAAAAGATTTTTGTTATAAGGAGAGCAAAAAGTGATCCGAGGAGAGTAAAAATCGCTGTCAACTCACTAACTCAGTTGATTTGATGATTTGGTTTGACAAGGACTAAAGTACCCTTATTTGCACACACACTCTTGGCACGCTAACCAACCGAACTCATTTGTTAATCTATTCAAGATCACTACCATGACTAGGTCCATCTCCATCATCTTTGTACCTTCGTTACTTTCTCTACTACCACAATCTATAGACTGTAGTAGACCAACAAAACATAACTGCAGACTCGAGTAAACAATGGTAAAATCAAGCTTTAATTCGATATGAGAGTCTAATTACTGATTTTTAACGTAGTTTGATTAACTTTACACATGTCGGACGCTGCAGATTAGAGCTTAATTAATGCCCTAATAGGACTGGAAGATTGTGAGAGAGAAGTTACAAGGAGAGAGATTAGTGAGAGATATATCTAATGCAAAAAGATTTGCAGAGAAATATATAAGAATGAGCCTGAATATTAATATACATGCGAGTCCCAATACCGAATAATTTTCGTCAATTTTAGGAATCCTTGATCTGTTTGTTGCATGGGCGTTGTTTGCTCCTCTCTCTAGAAAATTCATTGTATGATTTAGAGAACTTATTAAGGTAATATGTGTATTTTGTTACAATTGATTCAACTACTATGGTCGATGATGGACTCTGATAATCATAAAAAGAGTTTTTTGGTCGATGGTCGAGGAGATAGGGGTATTTCTTGTCCAAAATAAAATAAATCTTGACTCGCTACAAGAAGTGACCGAGTTAATGAGTTGACAACAATTTTTGCTCTCCTCGGATAGCTTTTTTCTCTCACTTTAACAAAAATCTAAAAAAAAAGGTTTTTGTTTTTGCCAGACATGCCAATATTTCATCCAATATTTCGTCCAGTCTGGCAACAATGAGCAAGAATTCAGTGGCTTCAATCGGGAGATAGAAACACGACTTTCTTCCACACCACAACCACTATACACCGAAGCTGCAACACGATTCAACATCTGCGTGTCCAGAACGACAATTGGGTTTTTGAAAAAAGCCAAATCATTGACCTTCTCTTACAACATTTCACCAATCAATATACGTCACCTAGTACCAGATTGGACGACAACCTATTCTCCACGATCACCCCAAGGTTAAAAAAAAATCAAGGCAATACTCTTACCCGAGTTGTAACCGAAGAGGAGATAAAGGAGGCACTGTGGGCAATTGGATCATAAAAAGCTCCTGGACCGGATGGATTCACAAGTAAGTTTTTCAAAGTTTTTTGGGACACCACCAAATTCCATCTCATTTAAATGGTCAGAGAATTCTTTGAGAATTTTAATATGCACCCCCTGATGAACCACACTAATCTCACACTCATACCCAAAGGGGAACACCCAACAACTGCATCCCAATTTAGGCACATTGGTTTGTGCAATGTTACTTACAAAATCATATCCAAAATCCTGGTCAATCGCCTACGGCCTTTACTTCCCTTCCTCATAAGTCCCTATCAAAGTGCCTTTGTACCTCAGAGATCTATCCAAGATAATATAGCGATACCAGGAGAACTTTTTCATTACATCAGAACCTCCACCATTACCAAAGACCCAAAAATTGGACTTAAATTAGATATTCAGAAAGCCTATGATAGTCTAGATTGGGGTTTCGTGAAGAGAGCTTTTGCCGAGATAGGTTTCCCAGAAAAGTTTATCCAATATATCATGATATGTATCTCCACTGTGACGTACTCCATAAATGTCAATGGCACCCCACATGGATATATTTCACCTTCTAGGGGACTACGACAAGGAGACCCGCTATCGCCTTATGTTTTTATTATCTGTGCGAAGATCCTTTCAACAAACCTAGCACACCTGGAACACACAAACAACATTACATGCCTTCGAATCTTGAAGAAAGCGCCACCAATTTTACATCTAATGTATGCTGATGACCTGCTGCTAACATTCAAAGGCTCCAGACTGCATTGTATCCAACTCAAACAACTTCTCGATGCTTATTCCGAATCAGCAGGACAACATATCAACCTCAGCAAATATAATATAATTCATCATCCACGGCTTGATCCCACTATCATCGGTGAAATTCAAAGCGTTTTTGATATGCCGGCTACATCAACACCACCAATGTACTTGGGAGTCCAATTCAAGAGTGGAAGAGCATCAGCACATATTTCTCGGCCGCTACTTCAACGAATGGCTCGCAAAGCGAAAGGATGGAAAACAAAATGCCTCAACCAAAAAGGGAGGTTAGTACTCATTAAAACCTCATTATTACCTACTGTAAACCACATTATGCAGACCAAACTTTTACCTATGCTAGCCCATAAGGAAATAGATAAAATTATTAGGAATTTTTTTCCGGGGCCATGATGCATCTACCAAAAAACTGCACCCCATAGGCTGGGATAAACTTTCGAAACCCATAACTGAGGGGGGATTGGGAATTAGGAAAAACTTAGACCACAACAAATCACTTTTACTCAAACGAGTTTGGAAAATCCATGATCAGCCCGACTCGATTTATACTTCTACGTGCAGAGAAAAATACTTTCACAATGAACCTTTTCTCCAATCCAACCAACCAACCCCCCTTCCCCTGAAATGGTCAGAGAATTCTTTGAGAATTTTAATATGCACCCCCTGATGAACCACACTAATCTCACACTCATACCCAAAGGGTAACACCCAACAACTGCATCCCAATTTAGGCACATTGGTTTGTGCAATGTTACTTACAAAATCATATCCAAAATCCTGGTCAATCGCCTACGGCCTTTACTTCCCTTACTCATAAGTACCTATCAAAGTGCCTTTGTACCTCAGAGATCTATCCAAGATAATATAGCGATACCAAGAGAACTTTTTCATTACATCAGAACCTCCACCATTACCAAAGACCCCAAAATTGGACTTAAATTAGATATTCAGAAAGCCTATGATAGTCTAGATTGGGGTTTCGTGAAGAGAGCTTTTGCCGAGCTAGGTTTCCCAGAAAAGTTTATCCAATATATCATGATATGAATCTCCACAGTGATGTACTCCATCAACGTCAATGGCACCCCACATGGATATATTTCACCTTCTAGGGGACTACGACAACGAGACCTGCTATCGCCTTATGTTTTTATTATATGTGCGAAGATCCTTTCAACAATCCTAGCACACCTGGAATACACAAACAACATTACATGCCTTCGAATCTCGAAGAAAGCGCCACCAATTTTACATCTAATGTATGTTGATGACCTGATTCTAACATTCAAAGGCTCCAGACTGCATTGTATCCAACTCAAACAACTTCTCGATGCTTATTCCGAATCAGAAGGACAACATATCAACCTCAGCAAATCTAATATAATTCATCATCCACGGCTTGATCCCACTATCATCGGTGAAATTCAAAGCGTTTTTGATATGTCGGATACATCAACACCACCAATGTACTTGGGAGTCAAATCAAGAGTGGAAGAGCATCAACACATATTTCTCGGCCGCTACTTCAACGAATGGCTCGCAAAGCGAAAGGATGGAAAACAAAATGCCTCAACCAAAAAGGGAGGTTAGTACTCATTAAAACCTCATTATTACCTACTGCAAACCACATTATGCAGACCAACCTTTTACCTATGCAAGCCCATAAGGAAATAGATAAAATTATTAGGAATTTTTTCCGGGGCCATGATGCATCTACCAAAAAACTGCACCCCATAGGTTGGGATAAACTTTCGAAACCCATAACTGAGGGGGGATTGGGAATTAGGAAAAACTTAGACCACAACTTTGGAAACAACTCACTTCCATCATTCCTTGTATCACATCCCATATTTTTCACAAAATAGGCACGAGGAATTCTATTCGGACTAATTCCAATTGGATACCGGACCACCCACCCCTCAACCAACATCAGTGCCAGAATTTTCCTTTAGTTTCTGATCTTATAGATGCAACTACCAATTCTTGGATCCATGACCGATTATCACAACTTCCACAATCTGCCATGCTCAGGATTGTTAACATTCACCTACCGCAAGATGGTCCACCATATAAAATTATTTGCCCTTTTACAAAATCCGGAAAATATACAGTTAGATCTGGATACCGTATGCTCACTCACCATTCCATTTCTACCCCTCCCATAATTCAGCTTCAACCATAAACCCACATCTAGACATTAAAATTCCCCCCAAAAATACAGCTTTTCTTGTGGAAAGCGATCAATGAAGGTTTACCTACCTTCACTCTATTACATAAAATTCATCTTAATCCCTCCAACCTATGTCCTAGATGTAATATTTCACCAGAAACAGCTGAACATATACTACTCACTTGCCAATTCGCCAGAGAAGCATGGGATCTTCTCTTCAACCATCTTGAAGCACAACCAACCTTTCAATACCATAGACCTCCACCGTTAACTCCATCAACCACCATCAACCACATGCTCCAACTCAAACAACCTACATCGGCCACAACTTCATTTTGGTTCATCTTATGGACCCTTTGGTTATCCAGAAACGATCTGATATATGGAAGAAAACATAAACCTCCTTCTGAGATAATCAAATAGCAATCCGAATGCACCAAGAATACAATTGGGAAAATTCAGTGCTACCCCCAATTCTTCCAGACCTGCATGCTACAAGACCTGACATGTCGTCATCCCTGAGGACTAGAGTTATTCAAGTTGGATGGAAACCACCGGAACAACATTGGATCAAAATCAACATTGATGGATGACCGCGGGTGGAGCGTTTATTTGCAGAGACTCAACAATGACTGTCATTGTTGCAATGGCACAACCACTGGGGATCACAACAGCGCTACTCGCAGATACATGGGCTTTACTAATGGCTCTAAGGATGGTCCCACGATACCAATGGACTAAAATCTGCATTGAATCAGACTCACAAACCCTAGTCCATTTCATCAAAAAACAGGCTGAGCTCCCATGGTACCTGAGAGACATGATTACTGAGATCAACAACAGACTGGCAGAAATTCCAAAATTCTCAATTCTCCACAATTACAGGGAAACAAACCAGGCAACGGACACTCTCGCCAACCATGCGGCGGATAATAGCCAACATGGAGTATTACAAACTAAAATTTGGGAACACATGGTTCCTGTTTTTTTGGAACAAATTGTATTAAATGACACTAGGGAAACCACATTTCCACGTGTAATTTTTTCCTAATTATCAATACAAAACCATGCTTCAAATTTTTTTTTTTTCCTGATTCTCACCCGAGAGAATCCTACGGTGGTCTTGTAGTGACTGGGCCTCACCATTTGTCTCAATTCTACGGATCAGCATAAATAATCCCACCAACGCCCTTTCCCATTGGTACCCAAAGGAGGGGTCACGACTCACCAGGTCCATGATCCCATCCCATGGGGGTGCGTGTGAATGTCTCTATAGGCGTTGGTTACAAAACGGTTGACTTTGAAATTTGGACCATTGGGATGTTTTGAATTTTCAGTTATTTTTCAAAACATTTGATGTTTCAGAACCGTGATTTTTCAGTTACTTCCATCCCTATATATAGTCTAAAGATTTGGTTGTCATTCACCATATTCGGATTCTTAGTTTATCCGCAGCAATCTTCAAATGCTGATCCGCGAAGAAGAGATTAAGATGGGTTTTAAATCATTAGTAAAAGGTCTTAGAACCTTGGAAAAAACTCATCAACTTCCCCAAAAAGTGAGTATCATCGTCATTTCTTGTTATTCTCATTTTGATTTTTATTCCTTTCTTTCGAAACCCTAATTATCCATTGTTTGTAACCTGTTCGTGTGATTAGTTAGACTTAGATGAGAACGATAGAGTTGTGGTCGATTACATCTTTTCGTAAGGTACGTATATTCATCTCACGAGGTTTAATCTTAAAGACTTTTAGATGATATATTGTTTCTTATTTAACTTTTTTTTTTTTAATTAAATTTCTGATCCACAGATAATTCAAGACGCCAACGCTAACTTGTGTTGTGATTGTCGTCGATGTACACGAGACCACTTGTATTGTGATTGTCGGCATTGTACGCGATACCGCCACCATAACACAAAGCACGGAAGAAACGATGGAAAGATGGATTCAAATTCAATACTGGTGAAGGATTTGAAATCCTTACAAAAAGGGTATTTGAACAGAGCCATTACACAACTTGATCGATCATTCCAGAAGGTACCGAATTTTGTTCCCATTGTCGTCGTCATCATCGTAAGGGAGACCACCACCACGAAAAGCCATTATCGTCCACCAAAAATAATTGTGCTTTACTTGGCATGTTCGGCTGTCTGGCCTGGTCAATAGGATGAGCTTTGGGCAGACTTTGGGCCTCAAAATAAGTATATTTACCATGGGCGTTTTTTTGGGTATATATAAAGCACAGTTTGGTTAAGTTTGCTTATGTAAGTAGTGGTCCAGATTTGTCTAGAGAGAAGATAAATCTATAGTCATAGTTTGTTCAACTTAAATATTAATTAGTATAAGTGTTTTATTAATTGGTCTCTCATTAATTTCTCATGATAATTGATTCATTAATTTTACATCATAAATGTCCCTTAATTAATATTAATACATATTTCTATCAATAAATAATCTTGACAAAAATTATTTCAATAGATATTAGTGGTGGCGGTGGTAGTAGAAGAAGAAGTAGGTGGTGGAAGCGGTGGCAGGTGTTACTAAGTAGTGGAGGCGGTCACATAAGTTTTGGTGGAAGAAATAGTGGCGCTGGATGGTTTTAATGGTGGTCGTATTGGTTTTTTCTTTTTGAATCAAAAATAATTAATTTTTTTTTACATGACGGGTAACATTGTATTGTGAAAAATATAGTTGGTAGTTTTTGGCACAATCAATAAAGGCGTGTAACAAATATTTTTAGAATGATACCAAATCATATAAGAAAAAATGGTTGTTTTTGGTACCATTGCTATCTTTGGTAACCGTTCGTACTCATGATTTTCAGTATTAACAAAAAACGTATAGTTGAATAAATTAATTGACGACCTAAGTTTGTTAAACCTAAAATTTATACATGACGTATGGGATTATAGGTTATAAGTGTGCCCAATATTCTACAAGGGATGGCTAGTAGTGGTGGTGGAGAAAGAAGTGATATCTGGTGGTTTTGTGGTGCTGGCGAGTATTGATGAGTAGTGATTGACTATGTTAATTATGTGTCGCTACAAAAGGGTAACCCTATAAAGTAAAAATGTGGTTGATCGTATTAATGCTAATATAAACTAGGTAAAAATACATGAAATTTAAATTAAAAAAACATTTGGATGTCACATTATTTAATAAATACTAAAAATTACATATTCAGTATCAAGGTTTCTCACTCAATAGATAAATCTACGGTTGTATTGAGATCCCGTTAGCAGATTGCGAGTTGGTCTTGGATTTCTGATTGATAATGAATATAATGAAACCCTCCCTCTCGGTTTCTCCAATGAAAACCGAAACCTTCTAAAAAAAAAAAATCAATCGAACAACACTTAGATCGAGCGTATAACCACTAGTGTAAACTTCTCTGAATTGCTACGTATCCAGTAGCATTTCTACATATTAATTTGGTAATTTCGTCCTACCATAATTTTTAATGAGGCATGCAATTAAATCTCTAATAGTGATTTTAAAGGTATTTAATAATTACAAAATTCTCTTATAAGTTTTGTTTATGGAAGTATTGATTTGGGTGATCTTTTATATTTTTGTGTTAAGTTGATGACTTTTTAATTTGAATACATGTTTGGTTAACAAAATTTGATACATATAGGGTATTTTCTTTGTAACACTGATGTTAGTCTCTCCATTTTTCCCGTTAGCACTCTGTTTCAATCCCTTATTTTTAGACATTATTTGACTAATGTTGGGGTATTTGTTTAATCTCAAGGCCGATTAAACCCAGTGTGTGTTCTACACATTGAAGGCGACGGAAATTTGTGTCGCCTCTACTGAAACTAATAATTTTTCTTCAAAATGTTAGTTGAATTTATGTAGATACAAATATCAATAAGACTATGCTCTTTACTACTCCAAATTACTTGAGTAACACTAGATGTGAGAATGCCATTCATGCGCTACTTAGCATAGTTGGTGTGAAATCTTTTTATCCACGAATTTCTTCGATTTTATGTTATCAATATGATTGGGAAAGAATCTTACACGTGTTTTGATTTACTTTTATAAGTTTATTTTTTCATCTCACACGTGTATATCTCAGTCTTCCAATAGCAAAGGGTTCTTCATTTTTATAACTCTCACATTTGCAAATAAATAAATAAATAGTTTTTATCTATAATAGGGAAAATATTATGGGTTTTTTCTTCACTCCTTAGAGCCTTAGTTATCAATAATTTCGGAACCCATGTAGTCATAAACATCATGGAGTTGTATTGCCAGTTTAGGTACATGTACAATGTACTGTTAGATGAAATTTTCTTTTTGAAATTTAAAATTATGGTGTGATAGAACAATAAATCGGGAAAATATCTAATTTTTATTTTTATTTTTTTCATGTTGGCACAACATTATTACTCCGGCGAGATAATAAATCGAAATAACATGCTTAAGTAACATAAAAAGATTAGGTAACCCATTATTTTTCTTTCTAAAACTTATTTGAATATCAAATAATTACCCTCGAAAAAATGAAGCAAGAGGAGTGTGAACAATATCGTATTAGAGACAAAACATCCCGTGCCATTACGGCACGGGTTAAGACCTAGTTTGGGTATAAGGGAGACCACCACCACCTCCTCAAAATAAGTATCTTTACTTGTTATCGGCAGATGAATTTTTCTCGTAGCTTTTTATTTTGCCGGACTTGTGTTAAGTTCTTTTTTTTTTTTTTTTTTTTTAGTGTTCTCTGTTGTTTGAGTTGTCAGGACTGTCCGACTTCTCTTCTTCTTGTACTGTAATATTTCTTAAGGTCTTAATAAAATCTGTTCATACATTTCCAGCCACAGTAAGAATGATGCCAGACTTACCATGCAGCCTTTCTTTTGGTTTTGTCAGAAAGAATAATGCCAGACTTATCATTTTCTTTGTTTAACAGTAAGAATGTATCATTTTTCATTATTCATCCATTTACTGTAAAACCAACCCTAAGCAAAACTGAGTGCCGAAAACCAATCAATCAGTTTTCTTCTTTTTCGCTAAACTGAGTACCCCAAGCAAAACTGACTAGGTTCATCTTTTTCTATTCCATAATCATCTTCTCTCTGTAGATCTCGAGAACTCACCATGTCTGCAACTAATTTCAACCACCGAAGACAATCAATACTTTAACTCCTTCCTCAGAGCAGCAGCAGATTCATTTTCTCGATCTCAGATTCAAAAGCAAACCTATTTTGATTTCCATACACAGCAACAATAACTGAATTTCGAAAAACAACAACAAGATGGAATGCTGGAGATTCAAGTGACTTCTACAAAGACCAAACTGTGTTCTAATTGTGGGGAAAATTTTAAAGTTCAAGACTGCAGCCACTGGGGTGATGTCTGAATTAGATGTCTGACTGAATTAGATGTCATTCGAATCTAAGTACAAATTACAGCTTGTCTAGTACTGAGGACCGTAGAAAGTACCAGCAAATGTCTAAAGCAACTGCGTTTGTAGCCCAAATATTTGTTACCTTAATTTCATAAAAGAACGTTATTGCCAACATATTAAACTCCACAAAAACTAGAAGTTGGTCTGACAAAAATATAAACAAAAACTAAATTGGACAAGCTATAACTTCAACATAGTTTATCCCATTGGATTCAGTTTATGGAGAAAAAAAAAAGAAAAGGATACTTGAAGAAGCTGTAGGAACTGCTATTAGCTTATCCTTAAATTGCTCAACTTGTTTCGCCCTATCAGGCGAGGCAGTAGTAGAACGAAAGAATATAACAACTTTCTCCAAAACCTTGGCATTTGCCAACAGAAATCTCAGAAGTTTGAGCTCAGCATCACATCCTTGCGCTTCTTCAAGCTGGACAAACTTGAGGTGAGACAATATTCCAGGCAATGGTAATCCTGCTTCCCCATCATCTCCAACGCCCGCTAAATTTGACTTCTTCAATTCAAGGAAAATTTTAGTTATATTAGGAGCAATCTTGAGTAAGTATGATATAGTCCGCAAGCAACCTCTTGTAAACCACAATTTCAGCGTCAAATATTGCAGATTACATAGGCGAGGTGGTTGACAGTCTAATAAGTCAGGAGCTTGGGAGAGAACCTCGAGGAATCCAGGTGACAATCTCATTTCTTTCACCATATAAACCGCCCTTAGAAATTTCATCAGACGTTTAGCATACAAATCTTTTTCCTTTGACGGCAGTTTTGAATAACTTTCTGCATTCTCAAATTCTTTTGCTGCATGTAGTTTGATGCAAAAACTTACTTTGGCTAGTAGACAACAGTTTTCTAGAGAATAATCTTGTGCCAAGAAAGATTTGCAAGTGAAGTCTTCAAGATTTGGAGCACGTAACTTGATGATGTTAGCCATGGTATCATTTTGCGGCATAAATTGTATATGACAATGACCATAATCGAACTTCTTAAGGCTGGGAGAATCAACAATCAAATTCTTCTGATTTTCAGTTTGTATATCACAATCATGTATGTTTAACGCTTCAAGAACTGGACAACTTGAAAAGAGACTTTTAACATTAGAGATTGATAATCCAATAAGGATCAGTGTTTTAAGCCGAGGCAAATTTATGGTTTTTGGTAGACTAACATCTGTATATTTGCCCGAACTGAGCATGAGAATTCCCAACCTTCTCAGAGATTTACAATTAAGAAGGCGATGAGGAATTTCATATGCAGAATTATGACATTGACCGACTGCTATAGTGATTTCTTGAACATTATACTTAACGGCAGCAAGGCTCCATCTATTAACATCCATTGTCACCCTATTATCATTAGCAGACTTCTGCCATTGCAGATTAAACTTTTGAATATCAAAGGCTTCACGAAAAGTGAATACCATGTCTACAAATATTATGAAACTATGTGTTTTGTCTTCTGAAAACGAATTCCTGTTGAAGTTCAGAATATGGAGAGATTTCCAAACATCAATCCACCTTTTCGACAAAACACTAGCTTGAACTGCATACTTGGCATCAATGAAAGACAGTATATGGTGAATTAATGCATCTGACAACCTACTAATTCTGTCTTCCTCATTCAAATATGGTGCATTTCTGATTTCTTCCATTTCTTTTAGAGTTAACCTAAACTGATAACTAAACCTTAATAATGAACTCAACAAAACCCCCAAAATTTGTTGTTAAGAACCCTAATCTCCAATTTGCAATGATTCACTCTGAACAGAAACAAAACCTAATTTTTCCCAGCAGTATTATTTTGTAGTTCAAAAACCCTGAATTAGAAGATGGGAAAAAGAAGTACCTTGAGTGAAGAAATAGCTGATGAGTAAACCTTTGAAGTGCAATGCTTCCACCTTAAACTCCGATTTCGAAGTCCTCTAATGGAATCTGGAGAAGAAGAAAAACCCAAAACTCTGATTTTGCTTTTGATCAACGATCCACCTAAGCTGAATTCGCGCAGAGCTCCAATTTGTTTCCCAATGGCTTTGTTCCTGACGCGTGTTAATTTATTAAGCAGTAAAATATATAGTTCGTTGGATAAAATCGCGGGTGGTATTTGGTACTACGGTCTCATTGTATGTAAGTAGGGCTGCACATGGGACATGACGGTACGGGTTTTTGGATGGCTTAGTAACCTCCCTATGGTAATGGTCGGTACTTGTATCTGTGAAGTACGGGACGGGACATGTACCTGTTGAACTCGGTACATGACCAATTCTTCGCCGCGAGAGGTTCCTCAGCCAAATAATCAATTTCACTCCTTGTACATGATTACCCGAATCACATCAAATTCAATGATATATTTACAGTTCTTAACAATCAATGAATAACATATTCAAATTCAGTTCTCAGATTGTCAATTTCACTTGATAACAACGACAAACTACTCAAATTTTGCAAAGATCTAATCCATATTGACATATAAATTCATATCAACTTCATTGAAACATAGATTTCAATCAAATAAGAATAAATAAAGAAACTTACAACATGATATTGAGATCTAGTAGCATTCAGATTCATGACCAAGGGAACTCTATTCCGATTATGATTGCTAAGGTTATTACTGATGGGTATGTTTGAGAATGAGATTGGAGGAGGAACACTATAATGATCATCGTCGTCGTCATCATT
The DNA here is from genome assembly GCA_023529315.1 of Papaver bracteatum. Lineage (NCBI taxonomy): Eukaryota > Viridiplantae > Streptophyta > Magnoliopsida > Ranunculales > Papaveraceae > Papaver > Papaver bracteatum. The sequence goes on along the minus strand of JAJJWX010000474.1, from coordinate 38,853 downwards.
GTCGGTGGTGGCATCGTTATGAGAAGACATAACTTGAGCAAGACGTTAAACAACAGCTTTAGCAGCTATATTTTGTGATCTCTTTATACTGGAGAATCCATTTTCTGAATATCCACCACGATATGACGGATAATATGATAGACCCCCCACTATCAACAACCTAGATTTAATCCCCAATATCAATATATATAGTTCTGCGGTACTACGGGATGGGACGGGACCGGAATACCCTAGGACCGTTACTTGTACCTACTCTACCAATACCGGTTTTTGGTACATGTACCTATCTCATCTGACCTCGGTTCCAGTATGGTAGACGGTGCCTTCGGTTCTGGGACGGTTCCATGGGACGGGACGGTTCCTGTGCAGCCCTATATGTAAGCTAAGATCAAAGACATGCCACCTAAGGCAATGGCATGGCATGGACTTGCCTGAGATTTTAACCTGCTCGACTGCGCCTAATATTTAAAGAATCAACATGGATGCATCAATTATTAGGAGTACTATTTAAACATGCAAAAATGCTATGGTACCACCATAATTTGCCTCAATCTTTTTTACGGACGATATAAAATTGCAAAGATATTTCTCAATGGTTGTTCGGGCGAGACCCACCACAAAACTCTAAAAGTGTATGATGAAGGTTTAGATGGGAACCATATCATGAAAGAAATAAATGGGGTAAATGGTAGAGGCATGAGCTTCGATTTAACTTGTATTCCTATGATAACAAGAAATTCTGCAAGACAATGCATCATCAAAGGGAAACCTACAAAAAACAATTTTCAATCTCATCAAGTAGAAACTTTGGGCATTATTGAAAGCTATGCAATGGGTTCAATCATAAAGTTTGAATCAAGTCATTTTTGAATATGATAGCAAGAGTTTAGTTTTTTTTCTGCAAAATATAAATGAAAAGGTTCCTCTTCCTCCATGGAAGTCTCCTTCATTTTTAGGTGTGTTAGTCTTTGTAGAATACACAGTCAATGGCAATGTAAGTGTGTTGTCTTACACTAAAACATACATGATTTGGGGTTGAATTCAAATCTAAAGTTAAAAAATGATTTGAGTAAACTAGAAAACTGAATAAACCAAAAATAGAAAATGCGAGAGATTTCAAAACCCACCTTAGATCTCACCAAAGTAGTGTTGGATAAAATATCTTTGTTACCAATTTCTCAATAATACGACTCGTGTATTATATCCACTAATTCGTTACAACTCTTTGTAACAACGGTTTTGTTATGTATTACCTCTCTTGTAACCAGAACAAGAAAAGAAAAAGAATATAAAGAACTGATTAATCCAAAAACACATTAAACAAAACTCACTTGGATGTATTGATGCGAGTAATCTTTTTTCTTAAGACATTTAATACCTTATACTTAATGTTGTTACAGAGTATGGCATATGTCCATGGCGTTCGAAAATACCTTAGGTTTTCTTCGCATCACTCGAGGATCACCAAACATCAAATGCGAATAGAGGTACACTAGTACAAATCTTCACATTGGCCACGCTTAATCACCGTGTCCATAGGCTTTTGGTCACGGATTTTTTTTACTCCAAAAATGTGGCAACAGGTCCCGTGACAAAGAGGTACATGTATGGATACATAAACTTTGAGTGGCTATAAAATATGATTTACCGTGTCCATACTTCTATAACCGTGTCTATATGGTACTCATTTGTTTTTGTAGTTAAGCATTTTCACTATCACCATGGCCATAGGATCCTTATAGACACACAATTTGATTACATATGTCTAAAGTTTACCTTAAAGTCACGCGAACTTTATTATAGCTGTGGCCTTTGTCATCAATTGGACACGCAAAATTCATTTTGTCATGGACAATTCATGAGTTGCAGCCACACTAATTTTTCTCAACCATGGACATCTCTATCATTTGGTCACGCGAATTTTATTATAGCCTTGGCCTTTGTCATCAATTGGACACGCAAAATTCATTTTTTCATGGCCAATTCATGAGTTGCAGCCACACTAATGTTTCTCAACCATGGCCATCTCTATCATTTGGTCACGCAAATTTTATTATAGCCGTGGCCTTTGTCATCAATTGGACACGCAAAATTTATTTTGTCATGGCCAATTCATGAGTTGCAGCCACACTAATTTTTCTCAAGCATGGCCATCTCTATCATTTGGACACGCGGAAAATAATTTAACATGGCCAATACATGACTTGTAGTTACGTTTAATCCCCTATTATCATGGCTATTGCTATTTTCGGACACGTGATAAACATTTTACATGGCCAATTAATAAGTTATGGCCACTAAGATTTGTAGCACCGTGGATGTTGTTCATCTTTCAGACACAGAAGCTACAACAAACCATGGCAATAAACTTTATAAAATGACACAAAACGTATTCAGTGTGGCAAATATAAGCTTTTAGCCACTCACATATTACAATTTTCTGTGTCCAATTTATTCTTTTGGTCATTGTTTAAAATCTAAATGGTGGCATGTTTTATATTCAACCACAACCACAGTATTGGCCACTATATCGAGACTTCGAGGACGTATTGGCCACTTTTTTCTATCATGTGTATCAAACCTCACCTTAATAACCATCCGCAAAAATTAATCACTCCAATTAGAATTGAACCAAAATAATTTTATTAATCATATGATAAACGTCTCAATATCTGATCAATTCTGCAATAACCATAAGATAACAAAATTTCCAAGGGAGATTTACAAGTTTAAACATCCAAATTCTACGGTCCTCGACTATTTCTCTTAATAATTAGGCTGCAATCTTGGGTCTCTTGCTGGATCTCTGAGACTTCAGTTCCCCACTCTTTGTATTTGAAGGTTTCTTCTTCTTTCTCTTCTTAGTGTTTGGGTCGGCATCATGTTCATCAGGGTCTGAAAGTTCATCAGGGTCTGAAAGTTCATCTGGGTCTGAAAGTGGCTGTCCCTGCAGCAAGCAAGTGGATGTATAATTATGGAAACAAACCATGTTAACAGTTATATGCTCAGGATGCAGAAGGTAATAAACCATGCATAATAAAGCAACTTACAGTAGAGCAACAGATCACAAAATCTTTAGGCCAAGCTACAACAGATTTTTTAGCATCCTCTACTGTTTTGAGATGAGTAGAGGGGATTGGCAGACAATGATTCTTGAGTATCGATTCTTCAACCATCACTCTGACACAATCATCCTAGTGTTTAACTCCATGTACTAACTGACCTGGCACTGATGGAAGAACGCTACCCAATGCAATGATATTTCTCAGTGAAGCATGTGACAGTTTGCATTTACCACCAATCTGCAAAACATATATGCTATATTGACATCAACAGTTTCAACTCTCAAAACAATATATATTTAAATACCTGTGAAATGGACATACCGTTGAAAGTTCAGTTTTGTTTTTCGATCGAGACTCTTCCAGAGAATTAAGGCGAAGATGCTCAGATGCAAGAGACTTTTGTTTGTGTTTTCCAGACTGCAAACAGATATGTTTCATTAACATCAACAAATGGAACTCTCAAAACAATATATATATATATATATTTAAATACTTGGAAAAAAGAACATACTATTTGGAGTTCAGAATTGTCTTTCAATGCCGTAGACTGATTAGATTCCCGCCTTTCAGTCGAAGAATTGCTTCTAACAGGCGCCTCAGGTATAATAGACTTCTCTCTAATAGTAGACTTCTGTAAAGTGCGATTGACATATTAGATACTTCAATTTTATGCTTCAAAAAAAAAGATACTTCAATTTTATTAGGAAATATATACTTGATCAAAATTACTTAGATGATGTTAAACATACCCGTGCCTTTTTGCTCTTGTTTTTTGTCTTTTTCAATACTCCTTGAGATTGTAGCTGAGACACTAAGATGCTCATCATTTTTGCCTGCTCATTCATTGCTTCCTTCATTTCCTTGATTTCTTCATCCTTCCTCTCTCTCTCCATTTGGTTTGTGCATCTTTCATCATCCAGTTGTTTCTTCAGTTCAATGTGCTCTTTGGACGCTCCTTTCCGTGGCAGGTGCCAGTATGCTGTTGGAGTCACTCCCTTTCCTGCACATCTGACACGCCTACCATGTTCTTCCCCAAACACAAGAGTGATAGAATCAGTGCCTGCTTTTTTCTCCAAAGTTCCATCTTCCAGCTGCTTATCAAACTCCTCCTGCACAAAAAATTTAGGGGATTATTAAAATTGTTAATCAATTAAAACATACTTATTTGCACATTTACTTAAGCACAGAACAAATATCTAGGTAGTTTTAGTCGTGTTACAAGTTGTTCTGCCTTTTCCCTGACATCATCGTCATCGTATTCTCCATTTTTTTTTTGATGTGCCTTCCTCCACAGTAAAGACCGTGAAGGATTTTCATCTTCACGAATCTCGTTCTCTTTAATCTAGTAATTATCAAATACATAAGGCAAATATTAGATACATACTCTTCATATCATTAGAGGTAATCTTATTGCTGGAGAAAGAGAAGTACAACAAAACTCAAGGGTGCTTCCCTAACAATGTGTGCATTCTATGTACACAAACGTAAAATCTACTAAAATACATGGGTACATCCCTGGAAATGAAGTATGCACAGACAAACTATATGCCTCTTTCATATGATTACTTGGAACAAAAAACTGCAATAAAAATATCATTAAGTAGAAACGTTAACTCAATTTATTTAACATGTTCTCCGAAACGAATGTAATTAAGTAGATATGCATGGCAGTTAAATGATAATGGATTTGCATCTACTGGAGTACTACACGCAAAAAATAGTGACAGACAGTTACATGATGTGGGACTAAGATCTTCTCCCAAAAAACTTTAAAACTCAAAATCTGAAAATGCCGAGATGAATTGTCCATGCCAAGTACAATCCTAGAGAAGCCTATGTTTAAGCATACTACAATGGACTTCCATCCAGATCCAACAACCACCGTTAATTTTCAAAAAACACGTTCACCTACCAATTAGCAAGATAAAAACTTGGAAAGGAATATATCGAGCTAACATGACATCATCGTATGGAAATAATACTAATTTTTTTATAAGAAACTGGACTTACTAATTTTTCCAGCAGCCCTGCATACCCTGCTCTTCCCGTCCTGTGGTTATATTTGTGGCTCTTACGCGCCTTCACTCCCTTAGTGGAAAATTCATGAGCATACAGATTTAAAGAATTTCATTCTTAAAAAATTTAGACTAATTAATAAAATTAATATCAATAATAATATTAAAACGTGTGATATACAACCTTGCATTCATCAGACAACCTCCACTCTACGAACCTGTCCCATTGTTCTTGGTTTACAATACAACGATATGGTTTAGGAATTTTTTTTAGTTTACTAGGTTTACCCAAATTGGGCACTATAAACTTTACATACAACTTTCTTCTGAAGTTGCGCAAATGTTCACCAAAATATTTCATAATTTGTCTTCTCATAGTCTCCTCAATTGCATAAAACCGCTGCCAAAATATGAATCGGATATTAATGGCAGGTAACCCAACAAAACTTAATAACAAAAATATAATTAAAATTGAATATAGATCAGCATATACATACCAATAGTTCGTGCCATAACTTATCCCTCAGCACTGACTTCATTTTCTTCCACTTCAAGTTCCTGAGACCAACGTCTCGACATACCAATACACCCATGTAACTAGAAATTTCATATTTATACTCACCCTTAAATCGACCAAGTTTATCAAATTCTATCACTTTTTTTTGGCCTTTAAATTTTTTTCTTCTGCTTCTTTAATCTTGTTAAACCTCTAACATTATTCTTCTCAGACTCTGCTGTATTGTTTGGAGACCCTGTGTCTTCTATAGTTTAAAAATCCAACATAAGAGTAAACATGGTGTAAGAGTATACTCATTCTACTTAAGTCCAAAACAAACAAGCTAGTATAACAGTTCAGACATTACCATGATGTTCAGGACTTTCAGTGGATTCATCATCAGAACTGGAGCTATCTTCATCATCTCCTGAGTTATCACCATCGGAACTGGTGCCACCACCATCGCTCTCTTCGTCTTCATCCTATGACTCTACACCATTCTGCAAGGCTTCAGCCTCCAGGGCTGCAATCTCATTGTCATCATACTCATCAGCATCATACTCTAGATCCATACTTTAAATCTCTTGTGTAGACATATCAGAAACTGCGTATACATATATGATTCAATCAAAGATGTTCTGAATTGAAACACAGTTCAATAAAGAATATTTCAATAATAATGAAAGAATAATTCATTCTCACAACAAACACATGGCATGCTTCTCTCAACTCTGTGAAAAAGGGTGAAAAGGGGAAAGGCTACAAACTACTTCAGGAAGATAATGACCTTGACAAAATCAGGAACACAGTAAGTCTGTTGGTTATTTACTAGGAATTGGTCTTTCAGCTTCTCCACTGCAACAAACCTACAATAAGAGCGATTCACTTTAGGGTTAGTAAGTATACATAATTTCATAAATGAAAAATAGGTAAAAGCTAGTATCTAGAGCATATTGAACTAAAACAATATATAAGTATTAAAATAGGTAAAATAGGCGTGACAAATCCAAGTTTCAGCTCATAAACGTTGCTATAATTGCCCAATTAAACTAAAAATCCCAAAGTGAATTGTTATCAACTTCAAAAGTAAGCATCAGATTCAATCAAAAGTCTTCAGTTATTTAGCTACAGACAAGCGTAAGATTGTCTTATTACAGAACTATATCAATCCTATCTAACCCAATTTCCTATTTAATCACAGATAATCTAATATGTAACCGAGTATCTAGGGGAAACATACTGTGTCTTAGATATAATTGAGAGGATAGCCTGATTATACAGAGTCCAATAAACTCCTCAAAGAAGAGTATTTGGCACTCAACAAGTATGGGCTCAGGGGATGAATGATAAAGACTATTTCCTACTTCATTGTTGGATGTTGACTGGAACAGGGCAATTCAGTTATTTGTTTTGATACAAAAACAAAAAGTTAACAAGAACAGCAGAAAATAGGAGGAAACTGCATATACATACATATATGATTCAATCAAAGATGGTTTGAATTGAAAAAAAATCACATGATTATCATATGCTTATGCAAAAAAAAATTCCCGTCGCTATTCGGTCAATTATGCCTACACCTGTGAGATATGCTATTATCAGGTTTTGTTTCTTTTTCAGATCAATATCTGCCAAAGAAATCAAGGTGGAAGAGCTAGATAAATTGCAAGAGGATCTCTGTGTGACGTTATGCTTACTAGAGAAGTATTTTCTTCCATCCTTCTTCGACATCATGATTCATTTAACTGTACATCTTACCAGGGAAGTGAAATTATGTGGTCGGGTTTGCTTTCGATGGATGTATCTTTTCGAAAGGTGTATGAAGGTTATAAAGGGGCATGTGCGGAACAAGAATCAACCTTGTGGATGCATTGCCGAAGATAATGTTGCAGAAGAGACGATTGAGATATATTGTGAGTACCATAAAAGCATCAGGACAATTGGTATTCCACTGGATAGGCATAATACATCTCAGGAGGGAGAGCGCTATCACCAAGAGCCGTGTATAGTTACTCCTGAACAGTTGAGACAAGCACATTTTTATGTAATACAGAACACGCCTGAAATTGAGCCTTACATAGAGTAAGTATTAATTTGTTTATTTTCCTGTATTTTTTTTTTTTGGTACAAAATATAATAATATTGGTTATTGTACATCCAGCCGACACATGCTCTATTTGGAAACTAAATATTCTACTAAAAAGCGAGCATGGATGGAGAAAGAGCACTCTAACGCTTTTGGAGATTGGTTAAAAAATGAGGTAATAGGTTGTAGATAGTGTTTCTTATTTGATGTGTTATATTCCTTTAAAGTCAAGGTTCATCGTAATAATGAATTTCAGGTTGAGAAAGAGTTGGAAGACGACAGAGAAAGTATCTCAGAGAACTTAAGATGGATATCTCACGGCCTGCACTACGAGGTAACGAAATACACTGTGTATCGCATCAATGGATATCTATTCCGCACAAGATCCCGTAATGGTAGAATTCACCAGAATAGTGGGGTTAGCGTCACGGCTAATGACATGCACATATCTAGAGATGATGGCGTAACATATGGTAAAGCTTCTTATTATGGTGTCTTGCAAGAGATATGGGAGTTAGATTACTCTGAAAGAAAAGTTCATCTGTTCAAGTGCAATTGGGTTGATAATAAACGTGGGGTCAAAAGAGATGCTCTTGGCTACAAGATTGTTGACCTTACTATGTTGGGATACAAAAATGATCCTTTTATTTTAGCCTCACAAGCTAGGCAGGTATTTTATGTCAAAGACCAGTTAGATAAGAAAAAGTCTATTGTTTTAGTGACACCTCCCAAAAATTATAGAGACGCCTGTGATGATGGCAACGATGAGGAATTCAGTACAGTAATCTTTTCTGGGAATGATAATATCTTGCCGCATGTAGATCCACAAGACTTGGGTAAACAATCCTGAAATGATTACTTCCGAACTGACTGTCGGGGTTTACTTATACGCAAGCCAAAATGACACATTCCTACTGCAATCGTAGTTTTGGAGTGACTGGCTCCAATATCAATTTGATGTAATTTTTTTTTTCTTTTGGAAAGAGGTAGATAAAAAATATTGGTTGTAGATCTTAATTTTTTCATTAAATATATTGGATAAAAATATACAAGCTTTTGTGAATTGATAAGTTGAACAGGTTTGGTTGGTCTCACAGATGGCTCCTGTCGTTTGCAGTCCCTTCTAGATTTGTATGAAAAGTTTAAGATATGGTTTCCCATTTTGTATTTTGGCGTGGTTATCAATAATGTATATCGGGAATTTTAGGAAAAAATAACACAATAGAACTCCACTATACACGGCTGCACCCACTGTATTGCATTTCCCTTGGAAGCCATATCACTTGTAATGTATCATTCTATACACCAGAGCTTGAGGTTTCTATATTTCATTTAACAATCATAAATATTATCCCAGCATATGTTGCTTGAAAATTAAGCATTCTAGGAGCATTAGGCCTAGAAAAGACTCAGTAACAACCATGGATAGTACTTTAAAAGTTAAAATTCAATCTCATGTGACTAATGGATCCGACGCTATGGTCACAATTTGTTTTTCGTGTAGCCATATCATAATCCTCCCAAAAAAAATATGGTGTAACCATATGTCAATCTTTTGTCATGCTTGATAAAATGTGACAATTCCTTAGTATATGCGTGTCTAATAAATCAGATATTATGGACACATAAACAAACCAATGTGGCTAAATAAATCCTCTTTCCGCCACAGATTAATAGGTGTGTCTATTGTCATCTTACACTTTCGACACATACAAAATTATTTAATGTGGCCATATACGCATTTATGGCTACATGTGATGGGATTAGACTGAAACTGTGACCAAACGATACCCTATGGCTACAGTCGATGGGTTTAGGATTAAACCTATGACTAAATGGTGCACTATGGCTACATGTTAATATAAAATGTGGCTATAGTTATACTGATGACCAATAGCCACGCAAATAACCCGAAACGTGGCTGGGCTGTAAACCAAAAAACGTGGCCTATGTGAAGGTTTGTACTAGTGTTTGTAAGTAACTCTTTTCCCCAACACCCATTCTTGCAACCTACAAATTGTTTCTTTGCCGCTTTAGTGCTTACGTACATTCAAATTGTTTCCAAGTATCAATTTAACAATTCAACAATGCAGATATCTGTTACCACATTCCTCAATCAAATTAACATACAAAAATCAGTCCATCTTACCCACACTATCAATTCAACAATGCAGATCTTCGTTACCACATTCCCCAATCAAATTAGCACAGCAAATGAGACAATCTCCCCACACAATGACAGGAATGAAAGCTATCCAGAAATATGTAAGCCATCCTAAACCTGAACATACACGAAAACAAAGGTTTTCATACCTAAATTGGAGTTCCATCGATAAGCATTACAAAATGAAAATGTAAAAGTTCGAAACTACTATAACTTAATTCATCTATAATCCATACAAAGATTGTATACTCCATCGATGATATATGCAAGCTCTCAATGTCCTTAGCGTCAGAAGTATTCAGTCTCTAACTTAGTTTCTACTAGCTAATCATATTTCACCAATTAGCAATCTAACTTCACTCTCTATAAAAAGGCATAAACCAATTAGCAATCTAATAAAATTATCCTGAAACAGTACCAATTAGCAATCTAACTTAGTTGCTACAGCTGAAATTAAAACAGTGATTCCATCATCCATCAGTAACAACATATTCATCCGCCACACAAATTGGTGCTCAAAAAAAAAAAAAACTACAACCCAATTCATATTACAATTCGAAGTAAATATAATTAGCCCTAAAATCCCCAAATAATTTAAATTTCATGTAACCCTAATTTCAAAATCAAAATCAATTTTTTTTTAATAGATTCGAAAATCAAAATCAAAGAAATGTAAGGAGATAAAATACCTAATTCTTAAGCAATCTATTGTGTTTGTATAAGTAAGAAACTAAAAATCATTCTTATTATTTGAAGAAAAAAAAAACCTAATTTATATTCATCTGGTGGTGTTGATGATGCTTACTTCTTAATAATGATAGTTTCCTCGGAAAAAGAAGAAGAAAGAAGATGGTAAGGGTAGTTTTAGGATTGAGTAGGAAGTAGAAGAGTTGGTGGTGGATCTGGTGGTGGTGCTCGTGGTTGTGGGATTGAAAAGAAGAAGAAATTGTTTCTGGTGAGAGCGAGTGAAGAGGAAGAAGTATGTGAGGGTAATAAAGAGTACTATGCACCTCTATTGTGTACACATTGTTAAAGGTATGGTATGATTGTAAATATATAGTAAAGTTTGTCTTGTTTATTAACAGAAACACTGTTGGAAATATTTTTGGTAATTCCAAACATTTTTGGGAATAACTAACTAAAACCAGACACCTGCGGAAATTTCCTCTATTGTAGCTGGAAATAGGTTGATTCGAAAATTGGGTAAGAACTCTAACCCTAGGCTCTTTTGTTTTTGATTTGTTGTTGTTCGGTTTCTCCCTCACCCTCTTCTCTAATAGCATAATCCTATATTTGATTTATTCTTAGCCCTAATTAGAAGTTTTCTATCGACTTGATTTCCTGTCGATTTCTTCTTTTTTTTTTCTTTATGCTCCAGGTGATAATACATCGGACATGGAGTTCCTACTGATTTTTTTTTCTTTTTGTAGTACTTCCCATGAAATAAACGCGAAGGTTTAGTTTTGTTCTAGAACTAAATATTGATTATCGACTCGAAATAGGTATGACTTAGCTCGGGGATTGCATCTTAATTACACCGAAGATGTAGAACTTACAAACACACGGGTATTGCTTGCTGCAAAGGATGTGATTTTATCTATCTAAATCAAGTACTGGTTTTTTTTTTTTTAGTAAAGATGTTTTTCTATTCATGTTTTGATTTTGAGATACTATGCATGTATTGTGTTATTTGTAAATTATGGAGATTGGGCGTAATGGTGATAAGATTGTTCTTCTGTGTTTTGTTTTGTTTTTTGATTTGTTGCTTTATATTGGTTTTAGTCCTTCCAGTTCGATATTGTTATATTGATTTTGTTTGGCTAATGTGTTTGGTGTCCTTCTTTTGCAAATATTGTGTTTACCATGGTTTACATTGGTTAATGTTGTTACAGTCAATCAATGTAGTCTTTGTTAGCTTATATTATGTTGGTTTTTATTTAGGCTTATGTCAGTTCACGTGTATTGGAACTCTTTTCTTTCGTATTTGTTTTTCAGCAAGATAATTTGCTGGAATGTAGTGTGTATTGGGTTGGAATGGCTTAGAGGTACTATTATTTCTTACCGTTTTATGGTGATTATGTACATAAAATCTCTAGGATTAAAATTTATTCATGTCTTATTCCCGATAAAACTAAAACCAGTATTCCTTCCTCCCAACCATTATTCCTTTCTCACTCAAAACGTCCAGAGTTCTGTTTTCTATGTTTTTGTTCTCCCGGTTCTTCCGTGCTTCTTTGTTGTAATTTTTGACAATAGTTTGTTGGTTTTTTTCAGGATTTTTATTTTGTTCTTTATAAAGGCAAATAAAGATGATGACTTTATTTTGTGCTTTAGAGGCAGACAAAGATGATGATGAAGATGAATTGAAGAATTATAAGGTAATGCATAAAAACCCTATACTAAATTCAGTTTTTTTTTTATCGTCTGTTTCCACTACTAAATTCAATTTCTTCTCCTAGCTCTCGGTTCTTACGAACCCTAAACCTAAAATCCTGTTCTATTGAGTATGATGTTAAAGAAGTATGTTTTCATACTTGAAAGCAGGTAATGATTTCGGGGGCGAAGTCAAATCAAAAATACGATGAAAACCCTATAAATTTTCTTTGATCTGATTCAATTCAAACCAAAAAGTATTATTCGTAAAAAAAAAACATATTCTTACATGGTTGTTCTTTTTGTTGTTCAACTATGTGATTTTAGGTGATAAATTCTATAGTTGGGAAAATCCTACAGGCCAACCAAAGTTCCATTCTTTCTGGTGGTGCAATTAGGTACTCCTAAATTCTGTATATTTTATTCTATGAAATAAATTAGCGGACATGTAATGGTCATCTAAAGAAAGTGGATGAAGTAAATTTCTTGGCTGCAGTTAGCTTTATATTCTACTAGAAACGGAGTACCTACAGCAGGTAATTTTGGGAAAATTACATACACTCACAATCCGACATACTTACAGCTGGGATACGGAGGTCCTTTCCCACATACCTTGGTATCTCCCTTGCTCTTTGGTTGTCATTTGAATTTTCTTCTGTATTTATCTAGCAAGCATATGTTGTTGGCTCAAATGCTTCGTTCATGAAAAGAATGTGATAACTTTCTATTCTAAGCAAAGAAAAGAAACATGTTCTAGAAATATTTCTAGAGATTCTTTTCAACTTTAATTAGGCGGTGCATAACCTGTATAGTTTAATTGTTTTTCTAAAAGGGGTGTTAGGCGGTCAACCTCCATTCTTAAAGATAACCAAAGATGATAGGTTTAGTTTGTTATGGTTTGATAGATTAAGAATAACATGATTTATTTATAATTTTGCAGGCTCTTGGAAGCTTTCTCAACAATGAAAAAGTCATCTTAGAAATAAAGTAGGTTCTTTCATGGTATATTTGTTTTATTCTCCTTCAATACATTATCTATTATTACATTCAAGTTCTTGCACATCCAAATAGTATGTACCTTGATATGCCTTCTGCCCGTAGTAGTATTGTGATGGTGATAGCAGTAAAATAATAGAATGACTACTGATTAATGAGATAAGCTTATTTGACTAATTTTGATTGTTTTAACAGGTTCTGTCGATCCTAGACATGGCTAGCACTTATTTGGAGAAACTCCTCCTAGGTACCTACAGTTCCCCCTCTCACTCTCTCTATTTCTTTCTAAAATATGTTTAGGATTCTAATGTTGGGTTTTGTAATACAACAGTGTTGACTTGAGTCATGGGTATATGAGCAATATAGAACTTGAGAAAGCAATGACGAACTTTGATCATAAATGCAGTGCCATTGCTAGACTATACAGGTGTGATTTTTTTTCAGATATAAAGGCAACTCCTTTCTGTGTTATTTTGGTTGATTGTGATTTTAGGAGCTTTCACTAACTTTCTCTTTTGGTTCTCTAGAAATGGATGTGATCCATCACCATGATAATACCTTAGAATGTTATAATGTATCAGAAAGTTTCAATTTATTTATCTTAATATTACGGTGTACTTTTATGTATTGATTCCAGAAAATTTCAAACTACTTTCAAGTCTTCATTAACGTGCTTGACATATCAGGGATTTCGAAATCCAGAGCCAGGAGTTAATAAAAGAGGGTACAAAGAGGCATATCAACCACAGGTACCAGATTATGATCCAATTAAATAAATCCAATAATATTTACCATTTAACATTTTCCCTGTCAGTTTGTCCATTAGATGTTCAAAGCCTCGAAATATTAATTCTTTTAGTATATATCTCTATCAGTTTGTCTTTGTAAGTGGATTTATTTAACAAATTCGTGAAGAATGTGTAGCAAGATGGTAAACTCAATTTATGGTGAAATAATCACTCTCATACAATTAGAGCTTTGGAATTGGCTTAATTTAGTTTTCTGAGTTGCACCTAAGCCATATTTTGCATGTAAAGGGATATGTCGATGATGCAAATAAAGCTGATTTTCTTGCAGAGTCCTTGACAATAATTGATTTGGGAAGTTTTGTTGACGCATCCGATATATATATATATATATATACAGTGGGTACAGTACAGATGGTGCGTTTTATTTTTAAAACAATTTCTTCTCTGAGCTTGGCCACAATAATTAACTGCGTACAATAGGCTTAGGATTTCATTGGTGCTACCTTTCATTGGGTGTTGTTTTTGCATCTCAAAACCACCGTTACTCCATAGGTTATAGAGGAAACGGAAAACACATGATGAGTAATTGTATTGGGATTGCTCGCCCGAAATTTCTTTATGTTTTTGTTGGATGGAAACATCGATGTTTATTCAGCTATGAATTGAAAACATCTTTGATTTCACATTTTTTATAGGATTTGAGATGTGATTAAGTCCAATTGCAGAATGGGGTTCTTGGTATATATTTTTAGCTGAGTTGTCATTTCCAGGTCACTACTGCTAACCATGTTCTCTCGAACTTCTTGGTTATTGGGGTTAACAGAATTTTCCAGGGCAAGACAACTTAGTACCGATTCACTATACTAAGAACTCTTACACTTTACTGCTACATATTAGTCTAATAAAGGGAGGAAAACACTACCAGTATCAGCGTTGTGAGCACAAAGTTCCATGTATAATTCATTCATTCATCTAAAGAAGTTTCCACATGTATGGGAGGCAAAAGGTAAACATGAATGTTGAATTTAGTTCCACTTTGGACTTGAACTGTGGTTCTCATGTAAGTGGTATAATTGTTGGTCTATGATTATTGCAGTATATCAATATTTGGGAAGTTGAGCGAAATCAGTGGATAAACGAAATTTTCTTTTGGATTTCAAGGTTCACATTTTTTTGTTTCCGTTTTCTCCCGATTTAGAGGAAACCTCTCAATCCAAAGTTATCATATTGTCCGCTTTAATTGTTGCACAAGACGTATCTTATAAAACTTAAGGTATATATATATATATATATTTATTTATATTTATATATCTACTTCCTAGCTCTCTGTAATGTTAGTAATATTATCTCTGGATTTAATTATTCTTAAACCTAAAGTTGGGACATTAGGTCTGTGATGGAAGGAATCTAGATACATTTCTGCTGGCCCAGTTCATTGTCCAACGTACACATCATTGAAAAACTAAAAATTTGAATTTGCATATGTAGTTTCCTTTGATGTTTTGGAGTACATATATTATATATTATATATGGAAGTGCATGATCGGGTTGAACTCCTAGATTTTTTCACATTGTTTTTCAATGTTTTCTTTAGTTATCAGACTCATTGGCGTCTTTGGTTGATATGTTTATTTGCAGCATATGTTCGAGAAGTATGAAAAAGTTGGCATTGGAGGTGGTGCATCTGGGATCTTTAGAGGACTCCAGGCAGAGATGAAGAGGAAGAAGGAGCTGGAGGAAGCTGAAACAAGTGTGAAGATTCTTCTTGACTATGAATTAGTATTCTTAGATAGCATCTTATATTATGCAGGCCTAGATACTTCATATGCAAATCGCTAATGCTCAGATGATTTAAGGCTCTAATTTAACTTGAAGGTGCTGATTTACGGTCTCTAATTAGTTATTATAATTTTTAATTTGTTTTCCACATTATTCTGACCAGGGGGTGGTTTTATTAATTTAATGATGCATTTATGATTTAAAGTTCACATTGGATCTGCTTGACATGCCTCAGTATCTCAAGGAGCCTAAGAACTCAAATATTTTATTTTTAGAAATCTAATTGAGGATTCTACTCATACTTTCTACGTATAAGGTACTTATTTGGTATGAATTTAAAGTAATAATTATGTTCTCCCAGTCAATCTTTGTATTTTTTGTTTTCTTGGTTTTTCCATCCTAAAATTTACAGAAACCGAAATCCTATGTTTATGGGTTCCGTTAGGGTAACATGGCAAGTGAGTATCATGGCAAAGGAAAGTTTCCCAAAAGTTTCGGTTCCTCATCTTCCTGATAAAGGGGATCCGTTATATTGTAAAGACCCATATCGTCTTGCTATGTTATAGTTTTATATTGTAGCAGTTTTGTTGTTCCTTTTGCTCATCAATGAAATAGTTCGTCTTTAAATTTATCTTTCTCTTTGCTTAACTTTATCTTTCTCTTTGTACTTCCATTTCTTTGTAGTTGGACCTAGCTACATGTGGGGATGGAAGGGATTTGGAGGTACATTTATCTCTGCTTGCGATTGCAGAGGTGTTTCTTAAGGGTGGGTTTGTTCAGGGACCTTTCCTTAACGTGTCCTGATTTCATGCAAATACATTTTCTTTTTTATCCAACAACACTGATGACTCTCTTACATTCGCTGATATTATATTTTTTTATAAAAAAATCCATTTTTTAGGGTTTTTGCTACATCCGGCATTCTAACACGGCCTTTGAAATTTTTTAGGTATTTCTTTAGGTCGTTTTTGATATTACTGACAAAAGCGGCCTTTGAAATGTTTTAAGGGTGGTCTTCTCATGACCAATTTTACTAAATAATCTTTAAAATTAAAATAAATAAATTTCTATGAACTGCTTGAGTATTAAAACAATTTATCTACTCTATAAGAAATAACAATGCGGTAATATTACGTCAAGCCATCTTTTCACATTTTCTGTTCTTATATGGGTCCTTTCCAGTATGTAAGATGAAAAGGAGTCAGGTAGTCTACTTTAGAGCCACAAAAAATGACCCAACTATTCACCGGTTGTTCAGTTTCCCCCGTTAATTTACGAATGATTTAAGAGAAACTCTTGCTTGCTACTTGCTGAAAATATATGCCGATTTCATTTGCTGATTTGAATAACCATTTTTCTGGAATAGCTATTGGGCACCACCACCTTTTTATATTTTTGTAACACATGTTATTATACCTACTAAGATGTGTGTAATGTGTCTGTTGTCCCAATAGCCTTTGGGATTCATCTATAGATCATATTTTGCAATGGCATGAGTAACACTACAGGCATGACTTTTGTGGGGCCTATGTACCTCTTATTTTTGAAGTTGAAGTGGCGGATAGATTAGAAGCTATTATGGGTGTCAGCATTGTATGTGAGAGGTTTACTCCGTAGTTCGTTTTATTTAAGGCCATTTACTTTTGTCCTCACAAAGTTATTAGATTAAAAAAATTTATTAGATTAAAAACTAGGTGGTGTAAACATGAAACCAGAAAGATGATTTATACTTATTAAACCTCTTTAGCATTTGAATAAAGGTTGTATATTTGTTGGCTCTTATGGTTGGAATTAATTTACAAACCATCCTTGAATGACTGTTAACAAGTAACATCTTACTTTTAGCAAGGAAATCACCACAGAGCTTATGCACCTTCATTACCCATCTCCTTTTATCTTTCTTTTGTTTAGTTAAGACCCTAATGTCACAACAAATGTTCTCATCTTAGAACTGTCACCACACTTTTCCTAATTAGATGATTGCACCCCCTGTATCATATTTATATATTCATGGCTTTAATTTGTAGGTTTGTTTAATGGATTAATTTATTTTCCTTTTGCAGAGGTATAGCATCACATGGGAGGTCCATTTGGGTTATGAAGTTAGCAACCTAGAATTATGTTGCAGTAACTCTCTTTCCTCTCTGTATCTTTATTTGAATCCCTATATTTATACTAAAACATTTTGTATCAATTTTATTTCTCTTACGCTTTATTTGTTCCATGTTGCAGAAATTTGTCTTTGTATAAACATGGGAAGGAGAAACAAGCGACTAAGGTAATATATGTATATATATATACGTTGGCTCTTATTCTATTTGTAGTATTATGTTGTTTTTTTCCACTATTGATTTTATTCACACTTCAAAATTCTTTTCCCTTATATATGTTTCTTGAGAGTCACACTGATTAATTTAGGTATGTAGTTTATAAATGTTTGTGGAATTTTTTAGGATTGGTTTTTCTGATAACCAATGATAACTGTTACCAGGACATGAAGCCACCCAAAGATGTAGTTGTTACTAAAATTGAGCGAGGTTTCTGAAATTTATTCATGTCACAACTATTGTAAGAAATGCATATATGTCTTTCTTTGTTTGGCATTTTCTCTCCTAAAAATAAGGTTTTTGTTTAAGCTTGACCAATGTTATGCAAGACTCCGTTGAAACATCGGAGGTTCCCCCAACCACTTATTACATATTTTTTCCAAAATTTGTAATTCGTTACATACTCTTCAAAGTGAGTTGATTGGAATACTCTTAACCAGGTGAATTTGGATATTTGTTGAGATCTATCTTATTTTAAGAAACATCGTTGAGAACAAAAAGAATCCCAAGAAAATTGGAAAACTATATAAGTAATGGAATATGTGTACTCCAGCGTAAGGGAATATGTGTAGTCCTCAGAGTTTGCAACTTTTAAGTTCTTCTTATCTAATCGTTTGGTTCTGGTTATTCTTTCGTCTGAGCAAAGTGCTATTTCAAATATAGATTAAAAGAAAATACAAATTAACTTCCAATTATATTCAGAGCAAAGTGGATAAATATAAATGTGTAGAAGGAATGAATAAGTTTCACTGTTAGGTTATAGTGCTTGAGGGGTGGGTTTATTGAATTACAATATTCATTGATTCTTATTGTTAATTTTTTTCATTCTCAAACTTGCTATGTGCAGGAAATTTCTTCAGATGTTTGCTTCTTCCTAGGAATGATAACTAGCTAATGCTATTAGTGGAGCAATTTTTTTTTTGTCAAAACCATTACTGCATAAAGTTTTTTTCCCATTGTTGAAGATTAAGATACAAGAATACAGCTGTGCATTACAATTGTTACTTCATAAATTATGATTTCCCATGCATGAAATCTCTTTATTTCTGTTGAAAAGACTAAAACCGAAGGTAAATCCAGTTTCTTCCCCATTAAGACAAAAAATCTAAACCACGAATTTGTGGCGCAATGACAGTGCGTTTGACTCCATGTCAGAAGGTACATGTTCAATTCATGACAGGTCCATTCCCAATATTAAACCGTGTTTTACAAGTACTTGATATGGCATATTTTATATATTGATGTTTATTTTCGTGTTGTATGCCTGCATTTTGAATATGAAAGTAAGTACAGTCCAACCAAATTACAAACCTGAGTTGTTTAAATTTTTATTTTGGTTGTGTAAAACGAAGAGTAATAAACGAAAACCATTAGTCGCATGTTTTTCTATTTACTATAAAAAAATTTGGACAATAAATGACGTGTTTCTGCCATTGAATAATTAATTCACATGCTAGCTAGCATGGATTTAAATGCCACATTCGTATACAGATTAAAAAAAAACCTCTAGGTTAAAGTCTGTGAGCAGCTTCTGCTCGCGTTTCATCCATTCTGACTGACTAGCTTGAACTGTCTCCGACGAATGATATTTTGGATTTGTAAGTACATAAAAATCCTTGGACATAGATCTTTCCAATTAAATTACTATTCAAGAATTGAAATACTAAAAGCATTCCAATTCTAATATCAACTCTTTGTACAAAGCTTGATTCATAACATTGAAAAAAGTGAAAATACATTATAGGATTTTTGTAATTATGTTTCATTAATTAATCTTCTACAATGGTATAATAGTGGGATATATGCTAAGTACATAATAGTAGGTATGATAGTATGAAGAATACAACCCTGTTCGAATTCTGTTGATACATGGTAATACACATTCCAGTTGACTGAGCCTAATTCTAATTGTTTTGTTCCAAAGTAAAGATATCCACGGTGCCGGTTCGTCCTATTAAGATATTCACATGACCAATAGGTACTGTATTTTCTTTCCCTGAAAGGGAAAGGAAGGATGGAATGCCAACATACGTCTATTATCGAATTCAACCAACCTGATAGTACCCATTTTGGGAACGTCCGGTGCCAAAATAACTGAATGGGTAAGTCCCAAATCCCTAAAACGGATTATGTAATTTAATTTATAATTTGTTGTTTTAAAATTTATTTTAGTTTATCACTACCAAGGTCTGAGCTCTTATATGGATCCTTTTTTGCAGCGAGTTAATGAGAAGATGTTGGTTTGAATTACTGCTTTAGGAGACTTCACCAAGTAAGATCGAGTCACTATTGGTTTTATGTGTAAATTAACAGTAACATGTGAAGATCATTGAGGGTCTAAGTAATTTTGTTCTCTTTTAACCAATGACAGTCGGTATATTCAAATTCCAAATTGAGCAGGCTGATATACTAATTGCTTTTAGGTATTTTTTGGGAGTTAATTGTAACTGGACTTCAATTGATTATGTTGGAAATGTATCTTTCAAATATTTTTCAACCTTGATTAGAAAGAAAATGTTGTCTAAGTACAACTCTTTGTGATTCTGGCAGAACTCAACAATGACTCTCTAAGCATCTGTTTTGGAACAAATTAAGTTCGTAAAGATATATGAGTAGTTATTCATCTTTATTTTTTTGAGTCAAAAAAAATATTTGACAGATTAAAAAAATATTTTCTGATTGAAGAGATAGGCATGTGGTTAATCATTGATGATGTTTTCTGATTAACTATTACCTCTATTTTAGCATTCAGTTTTTTGTTAATTATAAATTACCCGAATCAAATGTATATACCGCACTGTTCAATGATCTATGAATTAAATATTATATCGCACAGTGTTGTTAGGTCTTATTAGTTTGAATTTATGTTTTGTTGAATTAAGTATTGCAGGCATAAACGTCCCGACGAGGTTCTCATGTTGGAATTCTTTAAGAACCAGTGGTTAAAGATTTGATTTGACAAAACTTAAAATCATGGCTGTCATGACTGCTGCTACGTACTCCTCTTTCTCCTGAACTACTTTCTTCCTCTGAAGACAAATTTCACGATGTATAAGTCAAAGAGGTATGTGCAGTAATTTAATCGTTATCTTCATGGGATTCAAATTAGAAAGGAACCTAGCTAGAGGGAAATTAATCTTTCGATGGTTTGCTGCAATTGATTTTCAAAGTTTTTTTTTTTTTTTTTTGAGATTTATCATAATACTTACCGAGATCATTCTTATTGAATTTTATTGAATGCATATAAGGGACTTTGGGGAGGATTGTAAACTGGGATTAGTCTCAGACGACCGTTCTTTTAGTCAGGTTTTGATGCACTTTTGGGACAAATAAGTGATTTATTCTCCTAATTATGTGTGATTTCTTTTTTTATTTGTAATGACTGTTTTGTAGGTGTAATTATCTAAAGAGTGTCAAGTGTTGCAGATTCAGATAAGAAAAACCTTGAAAACTAAATACGTTTGAATAACCCTTAAAGCAAGAAGATACTAAGTTGTACTGGAATCCTGATGGCAGTGGATAAAGGCCCGCTCTCGATAGGATTAAAGTTATATATTGATTTCCTTGCATCAGTCCATTCAAGTCTACAACACATTTCAAAATACAATTAAGTTACTCCCAAACAACAATATGCAATTAATTACTCTCAATTGAAAGCTGAATACTTGAATAACAAAAAGAAATATTACAATGAAATTTGACGGACAAATCTAATGATGTTATTCTCATCATATGCTTAATATTCTATCATGATTGTATTGCTTATTTATTCATCTATATTTTGCTTTAAATTTGTTTTTGGCAATAGTTGAATTTTCCAGTATCTCCAAATCTCCATTTTTGATGTTTTGGTGTGTATGTGCATATGTATTTGTAATGACATTTATCAAGCTTGAACTATAAACTATAGGATGTAAGACTCTGCAGTAGTCTTATTGGTAAAGAAAGAAGTGGTTTTGTGCTTATAATTGATGTTCTAACCTTTTTTCAGTGGTATATCACTTAGGGAATAGTTGGCGCCAGGAATGGTCCAAATGTTCCGACGTCTTTGGAGTAGGGCATGCAATTTTAGTTCTGTGTATGTTAATTCTTAATTGGGCTTAGATATATCGATGCATTAGTATCATGTTGTTGTATTTCTTACACTTTACTACATGACCTTTTTGTATTCTCTCCTAAGGTTGACCAGATTAGGCTCACAATCACATGTTAAGTAAATCACATTTGTTATGCTAAGAAAAAAGACAATATTGTGCTTTCGAAGTAAAGCACCAACTATTTAATTTTTATGGAATTGACCCAGTTTGAGCACTTCTGTTCTGTATCATTCTGTACGTATATTGAAATATGTTTGATAGAGAAAAATTTCACCTCATTTTTTTCTCTCTCATCGTTATGACCATTACATATTAAACTAAACTAATTTATAGCTGCCAACATGCATTTGTATGTTCTTTTGGTTTCTCTGTTTCGGTCTTCAGTAACGATGATTGGATTTAAAATTAACCAATGATTAATATTGATAAGTTAAGTCAATTAATTGGTTTTTTTTCGAGATATGTTTTTGTTGAAACTGTATGCCTAATATTAACTAATTATTTTTGTATTAATGCTATCAGGTGTTTTATGATGTTATGGAAGTTTGGGTACCCTGAAATGATATATATAAATTATTTATCGTATAATTGACTAAGTTATAGTCTTTTTAAAACATTTTGGATACACTAACTGAGTTGTAATCTTATTTAATGTAATATTACATAGAAATAAGGTATATACCTATACCGTAAGGTATAGGTATATGATAAGGTAGTTCAACCTCTGATTATTTTCAAGCATCACACAATCTTCGTTGTTGGACACATGATTTTTAGCTTGATCAATCCCGTAAAAATATTTCAAAATATCAATAATATGATTGTTATCCAGATGTTTCCATTGATATTGTCTGGTTTATGTCATCTAGGTATCATCGTTGATGATTTTCGAAAAATTTTCCTTCGTATTATCGGTTTATTGATTCCGGGATAACTAAATGGTGGTCATTGATTAAATGTGAACATCACCTGGCAAAGATGGAAGTTAAAGTATCATGCGACTTTAAGTGGATGATGTTGAGCGTTTTTATCTAACAAAATTAAGTTGAAACGTGGTTTGAACAAAAATTGAATTATTTACTTGAAACGAATAAATGAACAATTCCAGTATTTGCTTTAGTAAATTATTCAGAAGAAAAAATAAATAAAGAATTTGAATGATGTAGTTTCGGATTATCTCACAACTACACCCTCATAAGAATCCATTAAAATGATTCCTAAATCTAATTAATTTTATATGAAACTAAGAATTAAGGTACTAAAATTATAAAGAGACACAAAGATTTTTACGTGGTTCGATCAATGTGATCTACGTCCACGATGCTTCACTAGTGATTATATGTGATTACATGATTTTACAATTGAGACTCCATTAATGAATATTTGGAGCTCTAGAATTTTGGGGAAGAAGATGATAAAGAAAATAAATCCCTCTCTAAAATTTTCTCTCTCCTCCTAAAATCATCCCCTCTCTCAAAATGTGTCTCTCCCTTTCCTCTCATGCCTAAATGGCTATTTATATGATTTTACACATTGGATAACAACTAATATTTCCCTTAATTTCGGATCAAAGAATCATCATACGAACCTTCGCAAATTTACTTCACGAACTTCCTTTACTCGTAAAACGTTCTTCGTGATTTTTTTATCTTCGCAAAATATTCTATACTCGCAAAATGTATTTTCTCTCCATAATTTCGTAAGTTATCATTTGTCATGATATTCGCTCCTACATCTTGCCTCTTTTTCTTGAATATTGCTTGAAGAGCGATCTTTAAGAAAAAATCCGTTGTTGTAGTAATCTTTGATCTTTGTTGATGAAGGAACGAGCGAAAGAATACTAGTCTTGAAAAGTATATACTTGCCTCTATTCTTTTGCGAAGTCCCGGAATGTTGCGAAGTAAATAAGAAGTATCAACCATTGAAGTATAAGAAGTATGAAGTATCCTTGAAGAAGTATAAGAAGTACTTAATCCTCGAAATATATAAGAAGTATGAAGTATCCTTAAGAAGTACTTAATCCTCTAAATGTAAGAAAAGTTGCGAACCCATCATGCGAACTCTCACTCCATGTTCTTTGCCTCATGCTATGCTGTAATGCAAATAAAAATTTAGATTAGTATTCAACATTTCTTTTATCAAAATTTCTTATTTTTTATTTATATGCTACTTCAAAATCTTTTTGTTTGTTTTGATTTCCTTTGTATTATCTATTTCATCTCTCTTGACAAACATTTTTCCATGGAAATGATCCTAATAGGTAGCCCCCCATATGACGCACTGAGGTGCTTTGCCTTTTACTAGTATACGCCATAAAGGTTTGCCAGCTACTACTCTCCATGTCGAATATCATATCATTGGAAATAAAGTAAATTTTTCAAGAGAAATATATAAATTGATTTGTGCGAGATGTTTTTCTCGGTTTCTTTTGTAATTGTGAAATCTTGAGATCTTTGTAATTGTATCATCTTTGTAATTGTGTGATTGAATCGCTTTTTGTAAATCAAATCAAAAATCTTTTATTTTTCGTAAGCAAATAAAATGTTTAAGGAAAGAGGTACTTAGCTTTTATGTGAGTCGTTGTTGTCTCTTGCGAAGTATGTGATTTGCTTGCGAAGCTAGCATCGTCTTACATGTTCTCATAGCATACCAATTATTCTATCCCACTCTTGCGAAATAGAATTCTGCTGTTTTGCGGACTTTTATAAGTAAACGAACATTTGCGAAGTATTGGTGTTGCGAACGTTCGCAAAGTGAATATTTGCGAAGTGTAAAAGTAGAAATGCTTTCAAGCGAACGTTCGTAAGATTTGACCCTACGAAGATGATATTCGTAAGTATATGACAGAAAATAATTTTGATGGGGACCATCTTCGTAAGCACCATCTTCGTAAGAATTTTGATGGGGATCATCTTCGTAAGTATATGGGACCATCTTCGTAAGAATTAATGTGGTAACACTAAAGTGGGGTAATATACTTCGCATATACTTAATTTGGTGTGATTTCCTGTAAGTAATCATAGTGGAGCTTTCTTCGTAAGTTATCATAGTGGAGCTTTCTCATCTTCGTAAGAATTAAGTATATATATATATATACTCCAAGTAGTTGTATACTGGACTTCGTATACTCCAAGCTGGGACGTATAATCATTTTGCGAAGTACATAACTTCATCTTTCTTCGTGAATTTGACTTATTTTCCTGGATGAGTTGTCAACGAACACATACATGCTTTCTTGGTCGACGACGGAACGTTTAATCAATTACTTGTAGTTTTCACAAGTTGAAGCTGTAATTGATCGACTCGGTGGAATTGAATGATCCGCCATTGAGAAATGAACAGATGGAGATCCTTGTACAGATCCAAATGAACTCACACGAGTTAGTGAAGCTGATCCCTGGAAAAAAATACTAGATCGAGATGTGAAATTCGAACTAGACGATGCGAAACCGGACGAAAGGCTTGAATTAGCCGATGCCGAACTTGTAAACGATGAACCATAACATCTCCCTGAAGATGATATTGAACTAAGAAAATAGTGGAGAAAAGAGAAAAATAGTAGAGAGAGAAGAGGACCAATTATTAAACGAAATGGTTGATCCCGCAAGTTACAGGAAGGATAAATCCATTTAATCTTCCCTGTTTCTAGCGCCAATTATGTAGTTGCGGATTATCTCACAACTACACCCTCATAAGAATCCATTAAAATGATTCCTAAATCTAATTAATTTGATATGAAACTAAGAATTAAGGTACTAAAATTATAAAGAGACACAAAGATTTTTACGTGGTTCGATCAATGTGATCTACGTCCACGATGCTTCACTAGTGATTGTATGTGATTACATGATTTTACAATTGAGACTCCATTAATGAATATTTGGAGCTCTAGAATT
Organism: Papaver bracteatum; assembly: GCA_023529315.1. Classification (NCBI taxonomy): domain Eukaryota; kingdom Viridiplantae; phylum Streptophyta; class Magnoliopsida; order Ranunculales; family Papaveraceae; genus Papaver; species Papaver bracteatum. Next base: position 12,810 of record JAJJWX010000474.1, on the reverse strand, counting down.
TTGGGGAAGAGATGATAAAGAAAATAAATCCCTCTCTAAAATTTTCTCTCTCCTCCTAAAATCATCCCCTCTCTCAAAATGTGTCTCTCCCTTTCCTCTCATGCCTAAATGGCTATTTATATGATTTTACACATTGGATAACAACTAATATTTCCCTTAATTTCGGATCAAAGAATCATCATACGAACCTTCGCAAATTTACTTCACGAACTTCCTTTACTCGTAAAACGTTCTTCGTGATTTCTTTATCTTCGCAAAATATTCTATACTCGCAAAATGTATTTTCTCTCCACAATTTCGTAAGTTATCATTTGCTGTGATATTCCGCTCCTACAAATGCAAAAAGTATAAATTTTAATAAAGCATTCCAGGAGATCTATTCCGAAAACAGTCATTACCACAACAATAATAAGGTAAATAATTAGGTGAATAATGCAAAAGCTATTGAAGTTGTTTAAGCAGTTGTTAATGTCTTTGACACGGCCAAAAACTTGGTGCACCATGAATATGATACAGTGAAGAATATAAACTTAAGTTATAACACACCTAGTCAAGAATGTAAATTGGCTAAAATAGTAAAAGAATTTAGATCCATTAAAAACTACTCCAAAAAGTGAATGAATATGTTGTTGACCCTTTCCATGAACTCCAAGCTTCTCTCTTTGGGAATTTCATTATTCTTGTATAGTTGTATTCTTTTTCGAGTCCAAATTTTTCCACACCGCGAACTTTATATCCTTTCTAGACATTGTTTTGAATCTTCATAGCTTGTGTTCTTGTATAGATTTTAACTTATCCATATTTTCATGGATCATGTATTTGTAAACTTTTTGTTCAAACCCACCTTGTAGAAAAAGACCAATGCATGCTCGTTGTTTAAACACCGACCTCCTAAAAATGTAATCATGTTCTTGTTAAATTTCTTTGATTGTTAAATTACTGTTATCTTCCCCATATTCAATGTGATACCCATTCTTCAAATAAGCCTAGAGTATCTTGATGTCATGTTATATAAAGATGCCAATATTTCGATGATACTTCTCGTTGCTCTTAACATGATTTAATTCATCCAACATCAAAAACTTAAAAAATGTAATATCATTCTAATTTATTTTTTTCATTTTTTATATTGTTTAATTAAATATTGTAGCTCATACTCTTGTTTTTTTATTGCTTTCATAATCTTCCATTCACTTTTTCGTTTCAAATTCAGGTTTAAACATTTTTTTTTTTTTTAAATTCTAATGACTCAAAAGGTTTAGATCGATAACGTTTGGTTGATGTTGATACTCCAAGAAGTTCTCCAGTTTTTCTTCGCTATCAGAATATTTTTGCTCTTGATTAAGGACCCGTAAGAATCTCTCAAGAATTGATTACTCTTTCCTCTGTTGTCTTATGCCTTCATGTTCTTTTCCAGCAACACTGTCAGAGCTCTTGATCCTTTACAGAGTTTAATTACCTTGCTTTCAAGCAATTATTGCCTTTTCTTATGTCTCTAGGCATCACCCTATATATGTCCTTGGCTCAATCTTTGTATATTTTATTTTATCTATGGTTATTCAATAGAAGTTTTATTAATTAAATTATGAATAATGTTAAGTTCACATTTACATTTTCAACAATAGTTTAGTCCGCAATAAGCCTATTTAATTTGGAAGTGAAGATTTAACATGTTATTACTTGTTATATTCTCAACCTATGGTTTTGGTACCGATTACATGTTTATGGTTATCCAATATAAGAGTTCTTAATTTAATATATTTCGGATGTTTACTTAATTTTAAAGTCTAGTTTCTTCACTCCTAGGTAAATACTCGGTACATCGGGCTAAATAAAAAACTTGACTACGGTCAAGTAAACTAACAATCAAGATTTAGAACAATAATCAATGTGCAATATGTTTTTGGTTGTCAATGAGAAGCATTTGTCATGCCTTGACCGATGCTTAACCAAGTTAGTTTGACTCGATTGGACAAACATGGTAATGAAAAAAATGAGAGTTTCTATATATATGAAATAAAATTGTAAAATTTGAAGACATGATTTTATAAAATATGAAATTCAAATATGATGAAACTGCAGTTCATAGTGCCTTATCTAGTCAACCACTACCCATAATTTAATGTTTAGATTGCAAAGAACGCCATATTGAAAAACTCACAAATCCATTTGTTTATTCGGCGACAACGTTAAAGGGAGACTGTTAAATGATGAAAACCAAAACTCTCAAACATCTGCAGTGGATTAATTCGTTGAAGTAAAACAAAAATATCTGCTCAACAAAATTTTATTTCTAAATACTTTAGATATCCTAGATTATGGTAGAAATAGAATATTAAGAATAAATCTAGACTTACACATACAAATATGAAGATAACCTTGCAAGGATTTTCATGACATTTCTTGGTTGCTGACAATGAATAAAGTCAAAATAAGAGAACCCCGGGGGTAAACTTCCAAAAGTACAACACTGAAATGTTTGGTGAGCTTGATATTGTGTAGCTTTATATTGTGTATTACAATAAACTAAATGGAATTACCAATTCAGACTACTACTGAAGTCAAACCTATGCATCTTATAACAACTAATCAAGCCACTTTATGTCCAAACTGCAAGTAAAAGTTAACTGATCAAGGTAGAAATCTCGCCGTTTTTAGAATCCCTTAGAGAAGATTTTTGTATTTGATAAATCACGGTTAAAACTTGTGAAATTGAAAACCTTAATAGCTTACTACAATCCACACAACAAAACAAACCCTAATTAGATCAAATCAATACCCTAGATAACATTCAACCATATCAACTTTCTACTTTATGCTCAAAAAGTGTCAGAGGAAAGTATATTAACAAAAAAAACAACCACAACAACTACTTACAATGGGCATCAGTTGCAAGCTCATCAATTTTACATGTGACAACACGTGATTTTGATCTCTGTACATTCCCCTATTAAGCATGTGAAGAATATCATATAAATGTTGCTTTTGAGTGTCTGTACATAATTCTTTAGGATTTTCTGTACATGAATATGATTAAGAATTACATGTGTGATGGTGATACTAAATTGCTATTTCGACATCCTCTTTCTCAGAATTATAAGCTAGGACAACCAAAGCATCACCATAGGGTATGATTGATAAAATCGCCATTCTCCACATGCCTTTATGTAGTATTGGTATCTGTTTAAGCAGTCCGCTTTATTGTAGCAGTTTTGACTAAGGTATCCCTCCAAGTGAATATCGTTTGAAATGTATTAAGAAGACTGATGCATGAACTTAGCACGCAAAATATACTAATATATGTGTAATATATATGGACTTGCGAATATGAGTGAGGTAGAAAGAGATTAGGGTGTGGGTTTCCAGTTGGCCTCTCTATAAATGTGATGCGTTGTTTAATTGTCATGTCATATACTTTCACTCCCGGCATTATTATCCAATGCAATTAATGCAGAGTCTTCTGATTCTTATTCTTATTATTATTCTCAAGTGGATGGATGAACGCAAAAAGGCAAGAACATAAAGATGTTACAGGAGAGGTAAGTTGGACCAATTAATTGTTCTGTAAAACAAAACAAAAAATGTGAATTATGCACATCCTATAATAATGAAATAATTAAAGAATAATAATAATAATTAAAGATAAAGAAGTAGGTAAGAAAAGCTAGTAAACAAAAATCTATAGATGAACAAACAAGTCATTTTGAGCCAATAATCTATGGTGAGGGTTAAGATAGTAACCCATGATAAATTACTTTCTACCAGATAATCCATGAGGAATTTATTTCTTGCAAATAATTTCATTCCACATTGAAATTGCCTTTTATGGCAGCTAATTCATGGATAATCCAATATGAAATCATGAATAGTCATATAAGAAATAATTTCTCATGGAGTTCCCCTCGAATAAATCACTTATATCATATCGTTTTTCTCCAAAACATATATCAAGGCAGTAACCTCATATTTTCATTTACTTTATATTGGTACTAGTGCTTGTTAAGAGCTACATGATATTTGTAACTAATTCAGTAGTCATAGAGCATACCTACCAACCGACCCTACAACATATCCTTATGACTTACCTCCCGAAGTGATGAACACTGCAGTGCTTTAAGAAACTCGGAAGATTAAAAAAAAACGAAATATTTTTTGAGAATTAAATTAACATCAAAATTAACAAATTAAATTCAGTGCATATATATAATAAAAAAAAGAGACCATAAAATTAATTTCTTTAGTGAAGAAATCCCCAATTGAAAAATTATGTATGAACAAAGCTAGGATATCCTAGAAGTAAATTTAAGCTACTCTGATAACCCATGAAAACTATATTAGCAGTCACCTGAAGGTTTACCCTTCAAGAGAGAATGAAAGATATTCCTGTTGATGGTGGATTTTCATTTAAGGTTAAAATTGTAAAAAAAAACAGAAAATCATGCGCTGACATCTTGTAAAAGATAAAGCCATTAATAAGTGTTGGATACTTCTTCACTTTACTAATTCACCTAGAATGGAGCATGTGGAAACAATCCCATTCTGTGAATACATGAAATTCATCCAGGTTGGAGCATGTAGCAACAATCCCATATACCCTGTGAATTTATAGCATTATTAATTAACACGCAAGCAGCCTTGTATTTCCTATACTCATTATCAGTGCGGCATGACGACTGAGTGTTGATCTCAGCAGAGCAACATGAACCTCCAAGCATTATAATGAAAGCATGTACGAAATACCCTTACAGGTTGTAAATCTCGGTATGTTATACTAGCCCGATTGAGAACTCTCGGTGTGTTATACTATGCCGATTGATCATCCAGACTGACCGTATCAGTCTGGATATGATCTCGTTCATCCAACCTCACCAGAGTGATTGGATGGCTCAGATCAATTCCATAACCTTCAAGCAGGTATGGAATATTCACTGCCGAACCAACACGGACCCCGCATGGTCGTCCTCCCTTCAGAATTGGCCTAGCTTGCCAAAACGTCCAAACCAGACCAGTATGGGCGGAAAACCCTAAATTAGGGTTTGCGGCACATTACATGTGTCGCTAAACAATCTCAACCATCCATCTTAGCAAGTATAGATGGAGGGTGTAGATGTAGATTCAAAGGGCCCAGATCATATCAACACAATCACCGTGGGCCCGCCTACATACCTGACCAATCGGTCAAAACCAAACATGGTTGGACAACCCAATTCGTGCGCCCGAACATAGCATGACGCACGGCCGTGAAACCCAAAAATTAGGGTTTCGAGCATCACGAGCGTCCATCTTCTCTGGCACGAATGGAGGGTCCTAGATTATATTAAGTAGGTCCGGTCATACCAGCATGACCACCGTGGGCCCGTCTATCCCCTCACCTAATCGTCCAAGGCATATCATGCCTGGCCATCCCAAAACGCGCATCCAAACTTGCGTGGTTACACTTCCCAAATTGCAAATTGATCTCGACCACTCAACTTCACCGGATGAATTGAGTGGCTTAGATCACCTTTTCATGGGACAGTCCGGTATATGCGTGAACACCAGCCCACCGCCTACACGCCAGACTGATCGACCAAGATTGTTCGTCTTGGAACGCGCGCCCAAACTAGGCATGTCATGTGGTTTCCAATTCCTTTGCGGCAATGGATTTCTGCCGCAAACCGATCTCAACCACTCAACTTTGTCGGTCAAATCGAGTGGCCTAGATCGCACCTTTATGGGACAGGGAGGTATATACGTGTACACCGGCATGTTGTTTATACGCATGCCAGGTCACACCTTTTCAAAACCTTTCCCATGCTTGGTTTCGACCAAGCTGAAGAGTGATGCCTGCACACCTCTTCAAAACCCTGATTCCATCAACGGTCGCAGATGAGGGTCGCAAGTCATCTCGTCCGTCCAACTTTACCAGCTTGAGAAGACAGCCTAAGACATGAGTTAGGATATCGGTAAGGCATCACCACAATCACCGTACACCACTCTTCTACTAGGAATGATCGGTCAAGTCAGGGTTTACCTGTATAGCCTCCAAACGATCACTCGAAGATGGCTGGACATGATGCTATTTTAAGACGCTTAAATCCGTGACTTACTCTGGTAAGCCTTAAATCCGTGACTTACTCCGGTAAGCCTTAAAAACAGCGATGCTTCATACATGCTGGATCTACTTGATGCAGTACCTGCATACAATACACATGATACTTCACAAGTATCGACTTCCTAAATAACTCAGTTATTTAGTCTAGCATTATATGCTACTTTCTATGGGTCCCATGATCCACACACTCGAGACATCAATCATGTCACAAACTGGGGGATACATACTGGGGTATTGGTATGGCGGTTTACGGCGCGCAGCGTGCAACGCGCCATCACAAGAAGCGTGTCAGGAAGTCATGGACGGTTAGAGATACAAGAGAAGTGGGCAAGACTGGTCGTGTAACACCATCACACATCTCCACTACTCCATCATTCCACTTCCTCCACTTCCCACGAGAGACATGAATAAGGCTCAAATGACATGTATAAATAGATTCTCCTACCTATTTTCCAACAAAGGAGAAAAATAGGAGACAAGAGAAACAACACAAGTCCAGACGATACATAAACCAAGTGTTAATACAAAATGTATTCAAACACACAGAGCCTTCTTACATCAATCGTAAGCCTGCTCACATTTCTGTTACAAGTCATAAGCAAGCCAACACCTTCACAATCTCAACACATTCTTCTCTTCCCTCCCTAAGATCAACCCCATCTCCTTCACTTTGTGACCGAAACAAGTCTGGAACGGCCATTTATTGGTTTAGGACGGACTTGCACAGATTGATTTCCGAATCTACAAGCACTCACCGCGCAGTGCATTTGTTTAAGGTTTAGATTCATTCCCCATCCACACACCCCAAATTACCAAACCCGACAGGAATAGTTTTCACCCATAAACAATTGGCGACCACAGTGGTAGGTTGATCTCTCGGTTGCAAAAAATTGAATTCTCAATTTTTCTGTTTTCGTCTCACGATGTATCCTCACCCGGAGTCCGCAGGTGGTTCAGATATCATGGGAAGTATAGATAGAATGCTGGAGGATGTATTGGCAAATCAAGCCGGTATCACCAGAAGCCAAAGCGAGACATTTCGCCTTTTGAATGATATAATAACACAATTACAAGAAGGGTCGGCAGGCATCTACTCAGATAGTGCAAGAAACTCTAATTCCTTAGTCAGGAGTCACACCTTTACTAATGGAGAAGCAAAAAGAGAACGAAATCGCAGGAGACTCAGGAAAGATGAACAACATGGTCCAGACTCGAGGCAACTCCGCAGAGGAAAGGATTTATCCGGAGTGCTACAATGTCTGTCAGATAAAGAAAGGGAGCCTGCAGCCTACGGAGCCCTGCTAGAAGATTTATATCTCAAAAATCTTGTCAAGGTTTCCTAAGACTCGTCTCCCCGTCATCGACCTCCCAACCAAGCGAAGAAATGCTTGAGGAAGGAGAGATCAATCAGGAAATGCCTGAATATAGAGGATGAGAATGTTCAATTTGATCACTCAGTAGTGATATTACGACACCTTCCACATCCCTTTACCCAGCAAAGCGATCCGCAGATATGATAGCACCCGCAAATCTTCCAACTTCATCTCCGAAACGTGCTCCGCATCAAAGCCACGTAGAGACGTCACAATGCCCGCAAATGCAGGAAAATCTGGACCTGAAATACCTACACTTTCCGTTCCTAATGGAAAAGGTTTTGGAGTTGCTAGAGGCATGGGTACGAAACAGAGAGGTGGAGATACCTCATGTATGGCGTCCACCAACTGATCAAGAAGTAATTGACCCGAGGTATTGTCATTTCCACCGGTTCCTTCACCACCCTACCAGTAAATACAACGCTTTGAAACACATTATTCAGGAGAAACTTAATTCAGAGGGATAGCTTTCCTTATATGAGAGATTAATGCGGGCGAATGATTTCCTTAGAAGAGGCTACTTCGGTTGATACAAATAAAGATTCAAAAGGTAAGTAATTTCTATTCAGCAATTTTACAAGAAATATAGCTTTAGAATTCACTGTGGACTTAGCATCTCACACGTGGAGAAAGAGGCTCAGTGATCAAACGCCATGTTTGTTTCCATTCATACCTCCCCTTTACATGACATTTGCAATTTCATATGATATGTGCAATCATTCATGACCAAAATGAAAATTCCATTTAACATAATCTCTTTCAGAAAAGTCATTCACAAAACTATCTCAAAATAAACCAATTCAAATACCTATTAATTCAAAACCGGAAGTCAAATTATGAAAGGAAAATCCTCACTATCACTCAAAAAGAAAAACATATGAGAGAAAAGACAAGTAGGTGCGAGAATCTTTCAAGGAAATTCCTTCAGCAGCAACTCATCCTTCTGGGAAAGAGAGCCTTTCATCCTTTAAAAAGCATCATGCTTCAGCTTCAACTCCTTAGACAACTTTTCAACCTTTCTTTTCAACCTTTTCTTTCTGGCGAGTAACACAGTCTGCGGAAGGAACTTCATCTTGTAATCTCTGGAGCTCCTGAATCTCGGAGAACCTTTTGAAAAACCAAGGAGCATTGAAGTTGTACTGCGCAAACACGTCTCGATGGCACTTCCAGTCTTCAATCATCTCCTCAGAAATTGTTCGACCAGTCGCGACGCTCATCCCATGGATAGAAAATAAAGCTTCCTGGATGCGGTTGACCAACGCAAGACGAATTTTGAGCTTCGTAGTGGTAGAAATGTGACCATGCTTCTCCTATATCGCCGTATACAACTTTTCGAACTGATCTGGCACGCTGAATCCTCCAACCAACACATGACCTGGATGAGGGACAATAAAAGGAGGATCGAACAAAGCCCCAGGCTGCATCACCGATAATTCACCAATCACAGGAGCCTTGTCAGTTGCAGGAGGCCTTTCGGAAGGAGTCACCACGACAACCTGATTGACTGGAACCTGTTCAGAACGAACTTCAAGGGGAGCCACCTCAATAATAACGGATGTCGCCTCTCTTACATTCCTCCTGATGTCTACTTCACTCTGGGTACTGATTTCCATCACGACCCCATCAAAAAGATCACTTAGGGAGGCGCTGTGTCCAACCGAGCTTGCATCATCTCTTTCATGGTCTGGAAAAGGAGCGGTTTCTCCAGACTTCTCAGCATGAAGATCAGTACCGCCAGACTTCTCAACATGAAGGCCAATATTATCATCCTTCTCATTTTGAATGCGTGCCAACCTTGTGAAGACATTCTCTTTCGGAATTCCCTGATTTCAAGCAAGGATTACTCTTAGAAGAATTTACTATGGAGAAATGAAGGGATCAATAGAAGGATATTTAAATACCTGCATATTATAGGAATTCAGGAGAAACAAACAACAAATTAACAATATATGAATTGTTAGAATTTTTATAATTCAATACGAGAACTGAAAAAGTGAAAAACACCTGACTTGATAAAAGACATGAAACCAAAGTCGATGTTGATTAAGAAAAATCTTCAAAAAATATTTCATACCTCTAGATTACATGATCGCATAACTAGAAATCATATCTCGAATAAGACTTACCACAACTAATACCATAGTGAAACTCATGTACATGTTCATACATCAACATGATAATAAACAAAATGAAAATATTATTTCTGACTAAACAGAACACGTGAAGAACTAACGTCTTGATATAAACAGATCACATGTACTAGAAGACACAAGTAAAACTAATAAAGAACAACAATAACAACAAAGCATAGATGGTGAAGTACCACCAGAAGCATGTGAGTTATTAGAGTCGGTCTTAAATTGAAAATTAGTTTGTAAAAGGTTGTTGAATCTCCTCAGTTATCCAAGTTATAAATTTGTTAAGATATCGACGTCAATTACTACAAATTGACGCATATTGTGATACTTCTGAGTCTTCTTTTCACCATTGAAAAAAAAACTACGACTTTTTTCTTATTTACCACGCGATCTCACAATTTCTAAAGTATTTCTAGTATTCAATTCTAAATTTTTCTATTTACCTTGACTATAAGTATTACACTTAAAACCAAAAACTATTAACTCTAGGTTATGATTCTGTTTAATTACAACCCAAATTTGGGGAAGACTCTAACAAATTGGGGGATACTCACAGGTATATGGGGATGGATTTTGGCTAATGGGTTTTTCTTTTAATGATGAATTGTCCATACAACCCTTTGCCCTAATAAAAAAAAAAAAAAACCAAAAAAAAAAAACATTAACTTGGTATCCCCTTCAATTCCACAACTGCCAACTTTCTATCTCTGGTTTCTCGAGTACAACCGAGGACCAAAGGAAATGTAGACTGAGATTTTTTCACGAACGAGATTACCTTGAACTAATGTCCCATCAGAAGAGAAATAAGAGTAATGGCAATGAAGATTTTGATCAGAATCAGTTGGAAGGGAAAAATATGGGATTCTCAATTTGTAACTTTTAATCCATCATAATTTATTGTCTATATCAAGAACCATTTCTTGATTTTGTGGTGGTGTTCTAATGGGAAATGAAACTACTAAAGCCATTGTATATTTGAATGGTGATTTGTATGGAAATAGATTTTTCTTGATTAGTTTTTGTTTTCCTATAGAATAGGAAGCTGCTAGATAAGGTAGAAGAGTAATATTTTTTGTTGTTACAGAGGAGGCATAAGACCGTTTAAATAGAGATAAAGTACACGAATGAGATAATTTTGATAATAAATAAGATCAAGATGGTGATGTAGAATTTCTTTTATCAAGGTTCTGAATGGGTTTAGATCTAGAACTAGTACTATTTTATGATGATGATGATGATTGAGTTGATGAGATAAATTTTGATGAAGCGGAAGAAGAGGATTTAGTATAATTGGTTTTTCCATAGTTTTGATAGGGTTTAATAGTATTACTATTACTTTGTGATGACCATGATTGATCAGTCTTGATGAATTAGTATGCATGGCCAGTCATACTTACAATACCGACAACTTATTAAAATCAGTCGACGTAGTCCATGATACCACAAAAAATGCCGACAGAAGAGCCTATGGCTCTGCAATGAATTTAGGAACCATCGGCACTGTCGAACAATTTTTATTAATGTCGACTATTTTCATACCAATTCCGACTCATTTCATATCTGAATCTTTCATGTTTTTGTTTGTCTAAGAAGAATTGCGCATAAAGGAACATACTCCAAGCAGTTCTTTGGTGGTGCTTGCAGCGAAAATGATCATTGTCGTCTCATGAAAATCATAATATAAAGTTTAATCTTAACACACCTGGAGGATACTCAAGGGTAATTTAGCCATTGAAATAATTATCTGGATAAGGGGTTCTTCAAATTACTTTATTATTTTTTTATTATCCCCCAAATGTGGGTTCTTTAATTATAGCATACCAAAAACTTATCACTTCCTTATGTTATATCATTTAATTCATCGATAAATGGATGAATTAATCTGTGATTAATCTATATATAAGTGTTGGTGGTGTATTTTTGACGAATATGGTTGAGATCTCATAGCAATTGAACAACTCTCTAACTAGTTCATTTGAGTCATTTGGACTAGTTATGGTAAAGAATAATATGGTTGATATGAAAGCTTATCATTTGGCTAACAATTTGGTTGACTAATATTGAACCAACTCTTGTACACGTTTGGGTATGGTTGCACAAACCCAAAACGTCAAGTACATGTGTGTATGGCAAGCTAATTTTTCGATCTAACGGTTGAGATATATTAGCTTGTATCTAATCAGGTTTTCATCTAACAGAGAATATTGAATGCTTTGTTACTAAGCTAACATTGATTGCAAACCCTGATTTGAAAGACTATATAAGGGGAACTCTAGCTATTGGAAAAACTAATCCCCACAGACCTTTCTTGTGTGATACTAGTTTTCTCTAAGCTAGAGTCGATCTCCATTAACCCTTGAGTTTTCTCTTTAAACTCGGGTTAACGACTTACATACTTCATTGGGATTGTGAATCCAGACCGATACTACTTATCTTGTAGTTGTGTGATCTGATCTTTCTCTTTCTATCGTACGAGTACAATTATAATAATTGGCTTGAGATTTCTATCTCTGATAGGCAAGATAAAAGTAGTCACAAACATCTTCGTCTCATTATTTGTGATTCCTCAATAATCTTCTTTGTCATATTAAGTTTATTGTGAGGCATTGATGAAACTGAGGCTGTTCTTCGAATATAAGTCCTCTGGTTTTATCGATTGGTTCCTGTTCACCTTGATTTATCAAAAGATGGAACAAAACTTGTAGGTTTATTCGTGGGAGACGAATTTATCTATTACCTATAGACTTTTCTGTATGAGACAAATTTGTTTACTAAAGTCTTCGACTTTGGGTCGTAGCAACTCTTGGTTGTGGGTGAGATTAGATAAGGGAATCAAGTGCGAATTATCCTGCTAGGATCATAGGCGTAGGAGCATAACTGTACTCTTGACCGTGTGAGATTGGACAGTTCAACCACTACCCACCGTTAATTTGGAGTAGGCTAGTTCGTAGCGGATTAATACAATGTATGTTTAACTGACTAGGTCCCGTGGTTTTTCTCAAGATTTTATGTCTTGTTAACAAAATTTCCGTGTCTCGTGATATTTCTATTCCGCATTATATTGTGTTATATAATTTAAATAGTACAAGCTATGCGTTTGTTCAATCGACAAGATTAATATCCGACCTTATTGGTTGTTGATTTAAATCGATTGACACTTGGATATTGGTCTTTGGTACCATCCAAGTTATCTCTCTTGATTAGA